>WBMV01003267.1:84907-460411 GCA_013396655.1 Campylorhamphus procurvoides | reverse complement strand
GGGAAACTCCAAACCTGGTAGTGACAAGTCACTATCTGCCAGATCATATATTTTTAGGCATCACAGTGGTACCTCCAGCCAGCAGGACAACCTGTAAATAAGCAATTTCTAATTTCAGCAGAATTGGACTCCGCTTCTGGTGATGGAAAGAGTCACTGCAGAGAGTGACAAAAAAACGCCCAACAAACCCAAACAAACCAACCCTGCTGCAATGACTGTTTTCCATTAGTACAATTGCTGTGAATCCCATGAGTGTTAGCAGGGATGGCTCTGACTGCCCTCACAGAGCATGTACAAGCCCTCCCGAATCATCTACGCACTGCCAACAAGGTGACAGGGGGCAGGCCAGTGCACAGGGACAACAGTGGCTTTGCACAGAGCCTGATGGCCTCAGCCCACCACTTCTCCGGGATTTGAGAGGAATTTGTATATGCCATCAACTTTTACTAGGAATTTCCATTACAAGAACGTGCTACTCAAAAAATGACAAGCATCTTACAGACTTGGCACCGCACAGCTGAGATCTGCACACAAGTAACAATTCCTCTGGTCTATTTTTACTATTTTCCCCCCTTTCGGTCCAAATGAAGTACAATTTCCTCTTCTCAGAAACATCAAACATTCTCTTCCTCTGCGTTTCATGATTTAGACTTTCCAGCAATCCCTGACTTTTATGAGCTGTCTCATATAACCACCATTGTGGTCCACTGTCTGACAGATCTGTACTTTGTCCTTCCCTAATGAGACAGTTCCCCAATTATCAAGCCAACAGGCAGTGTTTCTAGAAAGTTTCACCCTTTTAAGCACAGAATTCCCACAGGGTGATTCGCAAATTATCACACATTAAACCCATCACATACACAAACTTTCAGAATTTATCCCTGAGCAAGCCATTTCCTTTTTTTATTCCACCAGTTCCAGGGTGTTTTTTTGCTTTCAAAGTGTAGAGTCTCATTAAACCCAACAAAAAAAAATCACTCACCTTCCTCCCTCTTCCCATCACAAAATCACAGTGTTGTAGAACAGCTACACTAGTAACATCACAGAACAACAAAACAGAACTAAGACTGCCTCGTGATGCAGTTTATTAAAGCACCACTTATTTCTCTATACCATCTGGACAGTTGTTTGTGGTCAGTCAGAAGATGAGCCAGGTGGGTGGAAGGGCTGTAGTGGCTTTTGTCCTGTGTTGATGTCCCTTGGCACAGCATCGCCAAATCCATCTGTCGGGACAGGTTCAAGCACTTGCTCAGTTTGGGGCTGTTCCTGACCCTGGCTGTACTCAAAACATCTCAGATGAGGGCATGTGGGTATCCCCACTCAGGAGGCATCATAGTGATGTTGTTTGGAGAGTTTTTTTGCAGGAATTTAGGCATCAATATCATACTTTAAAAAGGAAGAATCACGTCAGGTCACACCATCATCACTGTTACCACAAATAATTTCTATATGGTCCCTTGCTATAAAACATACTCCCAGCTGATCAATGGATCCCTCTGAGCTGCTTCTGCCACTCTTGGCAACACTGCAATACATTTCAAGCATCAAATAAAACAAATCCACTTCCTCCCAGGAAATATACACTGCATGTATAACATACAGTGGCAGAAGCAAAATTCAAATGCTAGTGATGGCCCACCTACGCACATCGGTGGAGCCACAACTTTCCTAAACAATTTTTCCCAATGCTTTACCAACCTTTCAGCTAGTAAATTCCTCCTCATCTCTAACCTAAAACTCTACTCCTATAAAATCAGAGTGTTCCTTCTTGTCCTGCCCCCAGCTAGACAAAAATTTATTAACTTTTACTCCTCAACAGCTGTTTATGCATTAGAGTTTTCTATCTTCCTCTCTTCACCTTTACTCTTCTATTCTCTGGAATCAAACCCCCCTTTTTTCACTCTATTTTTGATGCATTTCTAACTTCATAATCATCCCTGGCCCAAACACTGTCAGCTCCCACTTTCCCAAGCTGGACAAAGCAGCACAACAGGTAAATTCATAGATCTTTCCTGATTAATTGTCACTCTATAGCTGCTCCTTTCTTGGTCTTTCCACAACAGGGTAAGGTGGTTCAACTCATGCCCAGTGTATGCTCCACTACAAACTCCAGCTTATTCTCTGAGGAATCTCTGCCTGGTGCTTCAGTCATTCCTCAGTCTTTCTCAGTTGAATGAGCATCTCTGTTTAGGTGTAATGATTTACACTTGATCTCACTGAAGAAATCTCCTTTAATGAAAACCTTATTGAAGAAACAGGCTTGCAATTCAATCTCCCAAGATCATTTTGGAAGAAGTGGTTGGGAGCACATCCAACACAGACCAGCAGGCCTTGGGTTAAGAAAAGTATGGCCAGCTATAATAATTTCTGGAACCACGAGGAAAGATAACAATCTCCTCATCTGATGCAGATGTAAAAAGCCAACATGATGATTAGGGAAACAAAAACTTATCATAGTAGATTAATTCTTAAGGATATTATCTGGAAAAATATGTAAAAAGAGGAAAAAAAAGAAAAGGGAAGGCTAAGCTGGAGAGAAAACTGAGTTTGAAAACCTAACATAGTCATATCAGAGCTTACAAGTTAAACAAGTGTCTCAAAGAAACAAATTAAGTGGATTTATGATACCGCAGAAATTTCCTTCCAAAGGAGCTCTTCTGATTGATGGATATGAATCTCTATCAGAAAACCAGATGATAGAATAAAGTCAACCTTTTGGATTTTCAGACTTAAGTCATTGCTATGGCAACATTCTCAGCAAGAAATAAGTTTCCTTGAAAATAAAAAATAAAAAGAAAAAAACATTTTTCCCTAAAACATAACTCTGGGGCATGAGAGAACGAGGCAGGTAAAGGTATGACTGCAAACCAAACTGTCAGATCAATACACTACAGTGCACCTTTATAAGCACCTTTCTACAATTTCAAATAAAATTGCTCTTTAATGAATTTTATAATTTAGAACAGGAGGAGCTGAGAACACTCTGGGTTTGAAACTGATATTAAAAGTTTCAGTCCATGAGTTACAATTGATTCAGGCATCCCAGAGGCTAATTATGTTTCCACTCAAACCAAGCTCCATCAGAAGTACAGCTTCCTTTTAAAGCTAGATGCAAATACCACGAATATCAGTGTATTCCTGCACAGCCTTGTTTTAAAACCCCCAATTACAGGTGGAGACAAATATTTTAGACAACTACAAAAAATTGTTTCTTTAATAAGTGCTATAAACAGATAAGTGGCAGGTACCTCACCTGATGTATTTTTATATGCTGCTCTGAATAATTATTAGTGTGTGTTTATGTACACACAAGTTATATTAATATTTGTATTAACTTTACCAATACACAGACAACAAATAACTGAATGACCCTTGTTTATGAAAAACACCTACAAAAGGGATACAAGTAGAAACTCCCTGTAGATTAACTCAATATTTACACAGGAGGAATGTTTATCTAGCAAAGCCCCAAATAACACTTTAATTTAAAAGCACTGCAGATGCACAGCCAGCAGCATGCATTGTGCATACTGATTGAAGACCCCAGAAAGGGAGGGAAAATGTGCATTTCAAAAAGCACGTCCTTGATCCTATTTAGCATACTTTTGTAACAACCTGCCCCAAAAAGCAGCATAAACTCTGTGCACAGGAGGGACTCGCTTTATTGAGGGTCCAAAGAGACAATCTACTCTCCCAGAAAGATCCCATCATTACAGGTCACTGGCCATCCCACCACCAAGTGATGGCTTTTCCACTCGACCTGATGATGAGCAAGTCAGCCCCTGAATAGGCCTCTCACTGCTGAGATATTTCTAGATGGCCTTTTGCCTTTATGTACTTCAGACAGAAGGAGCAGCAGCAGCATGTGGTGCTGAGGAGTGAAGTCCAGCTAAGAGGCTTTCCCTGGAGCAGGACTACTTTTTGCATTCATAGCACAAACATCCAGGCAGAAAAAGACTGATATTTTTGACGTGTGTTCTTTATGCCACAGCAAGCTAATCTAGTGAGGCTCTAGAACAGCATGAACTCTTCCCTGCCTAGCTCTAGGGAACCCAAAGAAAAGAATTCTGTATTTTGTGTATAATGTTCTTAATACATTTGTTGGTGATAAGCAGAGCTCCTTCTGGAACTCACAAAGCCACATTCTTTGAGGATTTCCTCCAGCCGCCCCAACAGCCATAATTCTCCCTCGAGCTGGAGGTCAGAGAGCGCAGACTAAAAGAAATGCTTCTTGTTAAAGCTTTAAAATCCACCCCCTGCCAACAAGAAGTGTTCCTGAAGGCTGCAATTCCAAATCGTCCTGCACAACAGCAGAGCTATAGTCCCAAACACAACTCTCCATCTCCATAACACGGCAGAGAAGTTTGTCCTGCCTTCTGGGTGAGGGACCAGCACCAGCTTCCCTCTTCTGCAAACACTCTGCAGCCTTTTCAGCTTGGATCCCATCCACAGCAACACACAGCATCTTCTTTTTAATGTTCTGTATAGTTCATAAAGTGCCTGCCTAACTGCAATCCTGCCTCTGACTGACAGCGATTGATTGAGATTTTTTTTTTTAACCACAGCAAAGCCTGAATGAAGTAGGTGGCAGGGAAGTGCTTGATGTTCAGAAAAGTTCCAGGGTATCAGATGGCTTCAAAGCCGTGCATGCAAAGGAAAACAGGATAAGAGGTCCCACAAAAAAGTCAGAGCACACAGAGTAAATAATTTCAAAGACTGTGCAAACAGAAGACCAATTAAATCATTGAAAACCGTGACTACAACTACCCCAGTCTGCCTGATAACCGAAGAATTAATTGGCCTGTGAGACTCTTCTTTAGAAAAGCAGTACAGAAAAAACAGTGGGGAAAAAAGGCAATTATTATTTTACCATTTCTTCTTTCAGTGAAGATTTGGTGCCTATATTGTATCCCCTGTGTTTCAGGCAGCAGAGATTTAATTGATGCAGAATAGGAATCCCTAGTACTGTGCTAAACAAGGCCAACATCAAAATACAACTGTTTTAATATTAGGAAATAACTCTAAACCTTTAAGAAACTTAAATTGGCTTAAGTACCAACTATTTACTCTCTTTGTATTGCCTTAAACATTTTTTGGTCCCATTAATCTGTACCAGCTTCAGTGGAGATAAACTGAAACAAGTCTCAAGTGTCCTCTTAACTGGACAGAGCATTGTATAAATAAGACTCATCCAACACAAAGGGTTCACTCAGCACCACTGACCACACAGACAGCCAGGGAGCAGCTCGAGAGTCCTACAGTGGCACAGCTACATAAACAAGTGCTGAGGGAAGAGCACTGCCCGCTTTTGGGAATGCAAGATAACAGGGACAAACACAACTCTTGGTAGCCTAAAAGGTAGATGGAGGAGATGTCCTGAGAGAGACTCACTGTGTACAAAATAGCCGAACTGGCATTTGAAACCTCATGTTGACTATAAAAGGTTTGAGAAAACAGGCTCGAGAGACAAATGTCAGGGGCCGTGTGATTCTTCTGAACAATCCTGCGTGTGATCAAATTTGTTCCGGAGGCTTTCCTGCCTGCCTTGGGGGCTGTGCAGACCCTCACCCACAGCTGGGCTCTGGTACATTGGGAACCCTGGCAATCACACTGACTGGCACTCCATTACATCCCGTCATCCCAGTTTTGGTTGAGCCCATCACTTCTGCTTTCAATGCAGGGATGATCACACGTTCAGATGAGATATGAGTGCTCCCTGAGGAGTTAGCACGAAGTTGGTCTCATCCATGCTGGGACACCTTGGACAGGAACACAACCCAAATCAGCTACACCACCCAGCTGCCTTTTTGTCACACACACAGTGACGTTGTTCTCTCTCCCTCTCCATAAAGCCGCATCTCATGATTTACACAGTATTTCAAGGCTTCCTTTCCTCAGGGTGTCAAACAACTACATACGCATATGTATAAGTGAATTTTGGTCCATTTTGAATCCTATTATTGTTCTCCCCACTCCACTTTGAACTGAAATACCACCATCATTTCTCTATAGGCAGGTCAACAATACACAACAGTGAAATGAGACTGCTGTAAGTGTATCTAATTTGAGGCTTATTATTCAAGACCATTTCCTCATTTTGCTGGTTTTCCAACACGCTTCTCCCTTTGACTATTTGTGAACTGGGTTATTTTCCCCCACCATATGCTGCTTCATCACTTCCCGTGCTGAGTTCAACTGTAGCTGTCAGCTCCAGTCCTGACCTCTCTTCCACTGCATCGAAGGCAGAAACTCCCTTCTGCTGTGAGCTGGATGAGGTTACATTTGCAGTCTCTAATCAATTGTCATCATATATCTCTGTCCTTTTCTAGTGTTTGCAACGCTGCCTAATGTAGTATCATTTGTAAATGTAATTAATGAGCTGTTTATGTACTCCTCAAAAATCATTAAGATGTTAAATTAAGCTGTGTATAGTGGTGCACCCTGAGTCACCCTGCGTGCTTAGGTCCAACTCAATACTCTGCCATTCATCATCACTCCCCATTCATAATGCCTCCAGCAGTTCCAACCCCGTGACACAATCCAGGTTCAAAACAATTTCAATTGTGAGGGGGTTTTCTTCCTCTTTTTGCATTAATTTCTAGACTCGTTGCCCTTTCTATTTTAAAAGTAACACATTAGTGTTGTTACAATCATTTAATGTGTTCCTGCTTCCTTCTCACTTCCTCCAACCTGCTAATGCTCCAGTGCTTTCTGGTTTAGTTAATTCTTTTAGTGTACTACAACTTGCTATCACCAATACCTATATATCATAAGTATACTGCTTTTCCTGCTTTTACTCATTATCTACTTTAAAAGACCTTTTTCTCTTTCATGCACTTATTTAATCTTGTTAAAAAGGCAACCAAAATACACTGTCCATCAGCATAGCAGATTTTCTTTTCCTTAATTTACACTTTTCTGTTTTCCTCAATTTTTGTTTGTCCTCTCCCTACTACAAATATACCTGTTGCCATAATTCAGTTTACACTTCGATGTTGTCTATTTGAGTAAAGTCGAGTCCTTCTGCTCTCTGCAAGCCTCAGAAATCTATAGATATTTCTATTAATTTTCATTCCTTTCCCTCTATGCCCCCTGTACCGGATCCTGTGAAACTCACTTGCACTTGGCGTTCTTTTCCCTCAGACTCACAGTTAATCTGCTTCTCCCTAATTGAATGAATTATACATTTTACTTTGCTCCAGGCTTGATTTGTTGGTTCAGACAGACACTCAAGTAGCCTTCCCTTCCCAAAGCATCCCCGAAATCACTGGACTTAGGGCTTTACAGAGCAGTCCACGATCTGTCATGTGGCCTTTGAAATCCATATTGCTTGCTGAGCTCCTTAATACTGGTATGAATGAATGTCTCTTGGCTGCTGTTCAGCCTGTGCAGCTGCGCTCTGCAAGTCTGGGTGGTGAGCATTTTTTATCTCAAACAGGTGCACAGTCATCAGCTCTTAACCCGCAAGGAAATAGCCCATGGATGATTTCTCCTTTGGTCATCTTACTAAAATATCAGGCCAGTTTTCATGATACCCCTGAGTCTGGCCACTCTATTATTCCATGTTAAATACCAAGCTCCCACCTAGAATGCCCTAAAAATTACAGACTCCATACAGATACAAATATTATCATCAGGTGACCAATGCCCACCAAAGTTTTTCCTTTGTTATTTCAATATTCTTTTTCCACCCTTTCATATTTTTTATTTTCCCCCCATCACCTTAGGCACTCAACTATCACTCACCTGAATGCTCCAGAAGCAGCTCCTGCCCAGAGGAGGCAGCAACAGGGACAGATGTAGGAGCAACAGTACAGAGGTCTTAAAGGCTCCAAAGAGAATCACAGCAAGGGAAGGATATCCTTTCATGTTTAAACAATCCCAGAGAGAAGTTCAAAATGTGTCCCACCAAACCAAGGCTGTTTTCAGTTCTAATTTATGTGGGTAGCATTAATAAATAAATAAAACCCAACCAAAACTCACATTGTTTGGATGATGGCAAAAATGATGGCTTGCTGGACACCATTTTGAGAAGCAGAGAGAGGATTCCATGAAGAGAAAAAGGGTGAGGGGCACACAAGAAAGAAATTAGAAGTGTTCATCAGGTCTGACTCTGACTCGGGTTCAAAGCCTTACACCTGTCACTCTGCTCTCCTCAAAAAGCTTCATTTTCCGTTTGGGACTTTTCAATGCTAACAGCTTTTCCTTCAGGAATATTTCACCCTGATACAACACCATTGGTCCAGCTAAGGCTGATTTTCTAAGATAGTGTGTTGGTGTGTATTTTAAGTTGCTAAACACATATGTTATCACACAACCAGTCAAAATGACACAGAAAAGTGCAAAGTTAGGCCCAGGTGACAATTTCCTTGGCAAACCTTTAGGGCACTAACCTGTGGATATCTAAAGAGTTTAGCTGCAATGGTTTGAGCTACAGAATCAAAGCTCCAGAGCTGCAGAGGGAAAAGCTCCTTTTCTCTGTGGACTTTGAAAACGTGGCCTCTTGAGGTACAAAACTGTAGCATGTGTTTAAAGCAATCAGAAAACCCTTACAGTTCAATGAAATATCACCTAACAGGTCATGTTATGATTGATTTTGGAAAGGGTGCTATAAACAGCATCACCTGACCAACACCTATATTTTTAGGAACATTCATGGGCACAACAAGCAACAAATTAATCACTTCTCAGCTATTGAGGGGGCAATACTGCATGCAGTTATCCTCCTTGACCAGAGGCTTCTTAAATTTTTTTAAATAAATAAATACAGTATCAGACTGAGCCATGGGACCAGCTCCCTCCCTTCCCTAAGGAGAGAGCTGCCTGTACTCCTTCTACCAGGCACGCTTTCCCCTAACTCCTACAACAACCTTATCCCTTTCCTTTAGCAACTCTTTTGGCCCAATCATGTTTAATTTCTTGCTTTTTCCCATCACAAACAGCAAGAAACGCTTCTCACAATTATAATTATTCCACATTGGGGAAACAAAGATCTAAATGAGACAAAGAAAGAACGCATTCTCGCACCAATACTTACAATTGATCTGATGTTGTTTTCTTTTGCCAGTTTCAGAGAGGATTTATAGCAGCTTGCTAAGTTTTCTTTGTGAGTGTCAGTGAGGTGGCCTCTTGCAATGGGCCCAACAGTGTGGATCACATCTGCAGGAAAGAGAGAGAAAGAAACATTAGAGATCCTACCATATCACACTCCAACCCAGTCTGGGCTTGCACCTTAACACAAAAGTAGGAATTATAAAATGTAAGTAAATGTTTGTAACTGGAAATCACATAATAAGCTACATGTGCTAATTAAAAATGAAAACAAGTATAAAGTACTTGAAGTATTTGGACTAAAGGAAAAAACGAGAAGGATGCACTAAACACTTGTTTTACATCTCTACTGCAATGCACACACAGAAGAGATGAAATATTTTCACAAACCCTCTAAATCTTTAGGACTCCACAACTGTAAATACTATAAACTTTGAAACAGTTGTCCTCCCTTGAAGTCTGCTCCCTGGGAAAGCTCACCACACAAAACCTCAGCACACCAGGTTGTCTTTGCTTTTTCTCAGCAACCATTTTAAGAGCAGAAAAGTTGTGACCTATGAATGTGTTAGTCATTCAAAGAACGTGCTGTCCTCTCACGTCAGAGCAGATGGAGACACCACACAATAAAACAAAATATTCTATTTGAAGGAATTTATAAGGATTGAAAAGGGAAAGCACAGTTCAGGAATATCTCAGGTATGATGCCTCTGGACTCATCAAAATCAGACACTGCAATCAATCAAAGTCTCTCAAGTGCTATAAGGAAAACGAACATGCCAGCCTGGGGTAAAAAAGCCTTTAAAAGAAATCTACGAACTAAAAGGTATCATGATTTTACTATCAGGAAGAGCATTTACTTTTTAAATATCATTCTTCCCTAGTATATGTGAACACAGTAAAATGAGTAATGGTGGTACATATACATTTTTTTTCACCTTTCCTTATCACCTACAACATACAGCTGCAATAAACAGTGGCACTACTATTTTTTTGCACAAACAGGGATTAGGGCAATGCTTTCAATTGCAGTACCACAGTTCCTATTGGTTTGGTTGTGTTTCTATCCCATATGGGACAGATTTCCAAGCAACATCTGCTGTTGCTACACTCCTGAATACTTTAATTTACTCTCAAATCCTACAGAATTCACACCATTATTCTTTGTCCAAGCTGTCTTTGATTGTTTCCATCCAACCTATACCAAAGCATAAGGGAAAATGGGCAAACTAACATTAGAATATATACTTTTTTTTTAAGCCAGATGCCATCTGCCAAGTCCTGCTCTCTACCACTTAAAGGGTGGCTTATATGCTGAGTCATAATGTTTTGAACAATTCCAAATACTTCCATTAGGAAAGACCATAATTACAGCTCATGATGACAGCAGCTCCCTTCAGGTTGAAACTTCCTAAGGAATGTTTTCATTTGGAAGCATTGGCAACTTCAGAGGGAGAAAAAAAAAAAAAACTCCTAGAAACACCTCTTGACTTTTTTTTTTCTTGCTCTTTATTTTTGGAAAAGGCAAACTGCAACTAACGAGCCAAGGATAGGGTTTAATAGTGGACTTGGCAGTGCTGGGTTAATGCTTGGACTCAATGGCTTTAGAGGTCTTTTCCAACCTAAATGACTCTATGGTTCTACAGGGGAAGGTATATATACTCATGGATCTGATCTCAGTCAATCCATGCTACACTTAGAGAAAGCAAGGTCAGAGGTATCATGATGCATTTCAAATTCACAACACCCACCAGCCACCAAGCAAATAAAGGAGGGACTATAAAACCAACCTACAGAGAACATATAAAGGATGGATAATAAAAGAAGGAGTCATAAATATTTCCCTCTTTCTGCTAAGGCTGAGTTTCTTGCATTTCAAGTTGCAGTTGCTTGAAAGCTAAAGTATAATGGCTTAAATTATTAATTTATTACTTAAAGACAAGGAGGAGTTTTGGGGAACAGCCCAAGTGCTAAATTTTTCCTTGTGTCTTTCTGCATGAAACTCCCACAATATAATTTCTAGATACATTTCAGTTGTTAAATGTTCAACTCCATTCCTTTAGTCTTTCATTATTAAACACAAGCTCTAAGAATTCTCAGCTCAATAAATGGAAAATGTTTTTCTTGTCATCTTTTCTTTAGAACTTCCCAATTTAGTCTTTTCATGGGGCCTTGTTAGCAGCTCTCTATTGCTGCATCAGACACTACATGTAAATAGGTAACATGAAATACACTTACTAACTTTTATTTTTCTAAGTCCATCCTCTTTAGACAGGATCCTGAAGATGGTGAGTGGGGCTTGACCAACCTGACTTGGTGAGGAGAACCCCTGCCCATGGCAGGGGCATTGGAACCAGGTGATCTTTAAAGTAGCTTCCAGCACAAAGCATTCCATATGAATTGGTTTACAAAATATCACAACTAGTGTCATAGTTTACAGACTATTACTGGCAAAAAAAATGCTTTTCTTAAGTACATTATTATTCTGAAACACATGGTAAGGACTTTACTAGCAGAGCAGCATTAATAATATGCCAGTGCTTCATGGTCAGCAGACAAACAGGGAAGTAATAATTTTGTTGTTGTACTTTGTCAATAAAATCAGCGTATACATACATTTCCTAAACCACACATTATTCTGCTCAAGCTATTCCACAACACCTTAAGGTTTGCAGGCAGGCAAAGCCCTTTGCAATTATACAGACGTAAAGCAAACAAATCAGAAAATAAAACCAGCTCTCCCCCCTCCTTCAGCCCGTGCAGTTACTACATCAGGATCAGACTTCACAGGCTGAAGCAGAGCCATTTATTTTTAATATATCGACCAAGACTATGACAATCTCCAGGCTTATCTGTCACAATAAAGTTTCCTTTCTGCTCGTACATTTTACCTGCACAGAGCCAGAGAAATATGGAGCTGGAGGACGTGCTGTAGGGGAGAGTCTACAGGCAGGCATTTGTCTACAAGAAGATTTGGGGCACAACTGCTGCCCTGCTCACCCACCACAGCAGCCAGGCTCAAGTGCAAACCTCCAGCACTGCTGGAAAGGACAACCAGGGATGTGCACTGCACCTTCCACACCAGGCTACCCCTGTCCAGAATGGCCCACCCTGGAGAAGAGCATGGCCTTCCTGCAGCAAACACCACGGCAAAGGACCACCACAGGCACGGGATGGAGCTTCACCATGGGGGACAACAAACTGACTGCTGAGGGCAACACAGATGGGAGCACTCGCTGTGGGGATGGGCACGAGGACAGGCTCAAGGTACAACACAATGGCATGAAACGGAACCGGTCTCATCACCTGAAGATTTTTAAACAGGGGAAAACACAGAGAAACTCCAAACATATTTAGTTTGTCAGGAAAAGCCTGGTAGAGATCCCTGCTACCAACCTTGTGTTCCTTTTTGTAGCTCCTGCACCCTTTTGCTATCTGAGCACTTCTTAATGAGGTCAAACAGGAGCAAGGAATGCCAACATTTCCTCAAAAGCAAAACACTGTGGGAATAGACTAACACAGGTGAACAGAGCAAACCTGGGACCAGTCAGCACTCAGAGAGCACCACACTCACCATTTGTAGTATTTTAACTTTTATGTCACATGAAGCTGCCAGCACTGCTGTGAAGCTGCTGATTTACTGTGGTCAGTCTTCCAGCCAAGCACAATGATAGGAAACTTCATTAAAAAGGAAGCTGCAATCCACGGGTTCGTAAATCACTTTGTGTACACGGAGCAGAGATATTTGCTTACATTTTTAATAGTACACCGAGGTGGAGAGCCCCCGAGGAAGGTGTATGCTCATCTGGGATTCGGGCCACAGCAATGGATCAAACTGCTTTTAATGCTAATGAAGCTGTTTAGGTTTAAAGCAGTGTTTATAGGGAAAGCAGATATTTCAAAAATGAAGTTACATCTGCTGTGAGAGTATAAACTATGTGTAAAAAGGCCAATGAGGCTTGTTTTCTCTGCTCTTTTTTATTAAAGAAGTCAGTCCATACACCTCAACATGCTGTTTGGCACACAAGTTTTTATCTGCACTGCTATGGAGAAAGGGCAGAGCAGCACGGGAGCACAACTTCCAGCTGGAAAAGAAGGAAGAGAAGTGACTGTGCCTCCAAAAACCAACCTGGAGGACTGACAGAAATTATTTTCCTAATGATGTAATTTACTCTTCCTTTGTTCTTTGCAAAAGCCATCCTAGATGGCAAAAATACTAGCGCAATGAGTTTTTCCAAACAGCTGGCAAAGTACAAACAAGTTCTTCTCTTCCCTTCCAGACCAAGCGTGGTGCATTCACACATTAATGAACCAAGGCCACAATCAATTACACATTTCTCTTCTTCATCCCCATTCCCACATTCAGAGCCATAATCAGCCCATCTCACCCACTGCATAATGAAGCTGTGCCCTGTCAATCACAGCCCGCACTGCAGGAATTTTAAGAAGGAAGGTACAGCACTGAAACAAAAAATAACCTGACAAAAACTCAGGCCCTTAAGGGCTCCGTTTGTAAACCTTATCGGTCCGTTTACACAATAAGCACCCACCATACTGGTGCTGAAAAGGGATAGCTGAGGCTGAGTTGGTGGGAAATGGAATTACCTCCAGATACTCAGACCCACTGACTCTCCCTGCTCTTCAGGAACACGCACAGCCTAACGCTTTGGTATACAAATTATTGCTTAGCTTGCTCATCTTCTATTTCTAGTTAGCACTCGCACATGAAACGTGCATTTTTGGTGTGTAACAACTGTTAACTTAAGTTCAGCTTAAATGAATCCCACAGGACCACAGTCTAATTTAACTTATTTACAGATGTGTTGCTCCAAAACTAGATTAGCAGAATTGAATATTTTAAATGTAAGACATTTTTTATAGATCATGGAATACTCCGTGTGACTATGTATGACACAGCTACTCAGCTCAGAAGCATTTCTTTACTATATATACATATTGTATTTATCAGCAGTTAAAGAGGCAGTCTCGGGTTCTTAAGCTTGAGGCAATAAGCACAGCTCAATCTGAACTTTGTGCCTTTTATAGCTGCCTTCAGTGATTAATTAGCTGTTTTGGGTGAACCTAAAAAAAAAATGTTTCATTAGCTGCAAAAGCTATGATATCTAGAAGTCATTCGTGTGAAATATTTAAGCCATTTTTCACCTAAATGGCATTGTCTGCCAAGAAAAAGTAAAGAATATGTTTATTGTAACTGATTAACCAGCATCCCACGTAGTGGGTTAGGTGTATATCCCAACTACGAGACAGCACAGTCAGAAAACAATATTCCCAAAGGGAGTGGCAAAGGATTTGCTGAACCTGAGAGATCCTTGGGGGAGCCACAGCAGCCTGTGCTCAATGGGCTGCATTTAGCAGAGAGCATTCGCTCGGCATCCGTGGGAAGCTGCAAAAACACAGAGAGCCTGTTCCCAATGGTTACACCACTGCCTCGACAGCCAGCCAGAGAATTAAGTCACACAAGTCACAGCCCAAGCCTTTCTGGCACTTGTGCCTGTCATAAAATACAAGGCCCAAGTCTGTCAGTGTAATCCCAGAGCAGTTCCCCGCCCAGCAATGAACTCACAGCGTCGCTCTGCCATTGGGGCCACACCATTAGCGTCGGAAACAAGAGTAGGCTCTGTTCAGGCAGGAGAAGCAAGTGATGCAATTAAGAGACACTAGAGTAGATCCCAAAGTAATAGGTTTTACCAAGCAATTTAGTGCCTCGATGACAGATGTCAAAGCAGCGGCGAGACAGACGGCCCCACAACTTCCATGGAAGTAATTGCCTGCGTGTAAAGCTAAAAGGCAACGGCTCCACTTGGGATATTCACAGTGTGAGAGGAATGAACATGAAGTGAACACAACATGACTTAACGTGAAATTGTGACACCCATGACTTGTTATTTCTGGTTTCTTTTTTAACCTGGACCGGAAGACTTTGCAGCAGAAAGGCTCAGATGTTACCCTTGTTCCCTTCTACACATCCCTCACCCAAATAAAGACCTTAATATACTCAGGAAAAGAGAACAGATGAAATTATCCTGCTCCAGGCAGATTTTGTCCCCAACACACTGGAGCAGCAGTGGAGCTCGGCCAAGCACCATCCTCATTGAGTGGCTCATGAAACACATACCATGTGACCCCCTTGACTCAAGCAATGCTCTCCAGCTTTTGCTGACTATTATTCCTTGCAAGAGGACAAGGCTACAGACAACAATGCCTTAATCTGTCTTTTGGAATATGTTTGTTATACGTCGGAAAGTGTGAGCCGTAAAGATGCTCTATTTTCACCATATTGAACAGCAAAAGAAGTTATCATCTAATAACTCGAGTCAAAAGGCTTTTCAGCACTCAAAAATAAGCCTGCTTGCCCTAAATTAAGAGTGTTTATTCTTAAGATATTAAGACACAGTTCTAGTGCTGTTCCAGAAAAATTTTACACCAAAGTACACAGCATGGTGAAGGAGGTAACAACAGCAATGTGAATTCAAGCTGTATTTACCCCCAGCTAATTATAAATTCAAAAGAGATGCTTGCAAGTATTACTCACAAAAGCATGGAACACAAGTTCTAAAATTGCCATATGTTAACTCCAGTTCTGGTTTTGGAATTGGATTAATTGCAGGGGCCCAGAAATCAGAAACAAGCTAATTAATGCTCTCACCTTCTCAAAGCATGGTCCCCTTGTCACACTTAGGCTGTCCTCAGTGTCCAACCCAGTTCATTCAAAGCTGATTTAGTTACCTCAGCTGGTCTATTGCACCATCAAAGCATAAAAACGTCCTTTAGGAGATGAGGAAAACAAGAAACCCCCCAAAACAACCCAACCTACAAAACCCCTCACGCTCACTACAAAATATAGTACCAAGCTATTTATAACCAGAAAAGATTAACACCAGAACCTGAATTTTTTTCACTTTACTGTGAATGCTACAGAGTGCTCTGATAATTTAACAAGCTATAGCAAAAGCTCTTCAGTTCCTCTTTTAAGGATTTTCCTGGTTTGATAATTTTATTAGCATTAATTATTAAACTGCTTTTTATTACTCGGTCAAGATCATTATAGGGACACTGAAACAAAGGAAGGCATCCCAAGTGACTCAGAAAATAAACCAACACATCATGTTTGCCATGGCCAAGGGACACGTTGAACACAAGCAGGTCCCTGGATCACTGTGCCAATACCTCAAGACTTTCTTGCCCTTCGTGAATCACTCAGATTTTTGTCCTTCAAATGGGATTTAAGAATGTCATCATAAAAGTTAACAAAAACCTGATCATTTGAGAGGACCTGTGATTATAGCAGAAAGTTTTCAGAAGACAAACCTAAACAACCCTTAATCACACACCAGTGGCAGAATAACCTCAGGTGAGAAGGGAAACTGCCAGCACTGGTTTCACCTGCCCACCGAAGGGATACAAATTTTTTAATCAGATCCCTTCAGGTAAAAGGGTTTTTAAAAATGAGACTGAAAGAATTGTTTCTTTAATAGCAAGTTTTATTGGCTTCTTCAAGAGGCAATAAAGTATGACTTCAAGTTTCAAGGAAAAATGTATTATATTCATAGCTCACTGGTGCATCTATTCCTTAAGGGCAGCATGTTACAAAAAGTTACCATACTCATTTTTTTCATTTGCTATTTCTATATGTTTTCTTGAGGATAAACAAACTTCTTTCACCTCAAAAACTGGAGCACATCTTTTTCATTTGACACTTTTCTAATCTACATATCCCTCACAGCAGAAAATAGATGCTTTGCTAAAGGTTTTGCATGTCTTCTTCAAGAAGAAAAGAAAAAGGTGATAAAATTACAGGTTCTCCACTTATGTTCTAAAGAAACCAGCAGCAGCTAAATCAGCCTGGTTAACTTTCGAGTTTAAATACTTAAACCCAAGCTAAAGTTCAGTGTTTCCCTTGATAAAAAACCAATGTTCTTGCAATAGAGATAGGAGAGCTTTGTGCAGCCTCCTGGTACCATTTATCACCTCTCAAAGCCAAGTGGATGCAGAAGGAGGAGAAAGTTCGAAATGAGAAAGCTGAAAGCAATAAATATTTTTGTAAACACATGTTCCCAGTTTAGAAAGACAGAGCTGAGGAGACATGTGAACCATGCTAAATGACTACATTCTGTAATGGGGATACTGTATTTTCCTCCGAGCAATAAATCCAGTGTTTACAGCTCCAAACTGGACAACTCCTTTCCAGCCTGGGAGCAGTGAAACCACTGCTTACAGATAACAAGGATGCAAAACCAGCCAAGGAAACAAGAGCAGACCTTCTCCAGCATGAAGGAATGCACATTTATCATTTTATCTGTTAAAGGGCATCACTGAAAAATCTCACTCCTCCCTTCTTTTTATTTTCAAAAGAAAAACATACAGAGTCTCTCTAATTTCCTTGACCTTCAGTATTTCTCTTCTGTACTTTTCACAAATCTTTGTCTACAGTCAGTTCCTTCAGAGATGGTTTTTCTGGCTACGCTTACGAGCCCATCACAAAACAACAAAAAGAGGAAAATAATTCAATTTACTATCACCACCTCTCTCCAAAACACAGTCAATGGAAACAGGGACATCCGAGGCAGCAACCAAAAGTGAGCTCAGCTCATTTTTAAAAGCTGACTAGATTTCAAGTTGGCAGTGCCACTTTAATTACTTTATATAAATGTGATAAGCGAAATAACTGGACAGCTCTTTGAACCGTAGCATGAGACTCCATGTCTAGAAGAGGAATCTCACTTTCTATCATCAATTGTATTTTAATTTTAGGTGGCTGAAACCACAGCAAGCGTCCTCCTGATATCAACATATTCCAGACACCAACTTGGGGGAATGCAGTGCATGCCAAGCGCCCCTGATAAATTCCTTTGACCGTTTCCTCCCTGCCTCTTCCCCAGAGATGCTCTCTAGTTTGAAAGATAGTTTAGTTTCATCAGCTGGCAATGAGACAAATATTAGCATTTGGAACCCACTGCTCTGCAATCCATCCTAAAAGCAAAGCCAGCAGATGATGGGGGCAGGCCATGAGCAAGCCTATTCTTAAAGGGGGAGGGAAATAAAGACATGTATCTGCACAGACTGTGCTATAGATACAGAATAGAGGAAAAAACCAGATCTAGAGAAAAACTTCAGTGCTTCAACCCTGCTACCTGCATGCTTTGTTAATAAACAAACTTCAAACAGAATGAGCAAATTTATATGTGTATATAAAATTGATATAGACGCCCTCTCAGGGGCTGTGACCGGCTCAGCCAGGCTGCTGTGCTGTGAGGAGATGCCCTCAGCTCACCAGCACCATGGGTGAGCACCACTGAGGTGGAAAGGAGCTAAAAGTCTCCAGCAAACGTGCTTAGAATCGCTGGCAGACACAAAAGCTATGTAGAAACATGAAATGCATCCAAAGAGGATATTTAGAGAAAATTGTAGTATGATATTTTGCACAATATGTAATGCTCCTGTGGTTCCAAGCGAAAAACAAGCTTTGACAAACATCTTGAGAGTGTTTTGCATCAGTGAAAGTTGTAAACAGTTGAATTTGCAGCAGGAGCAAATGTTACAAAATAAGAAACAGAGAAACTATTCTCTTTTTTTCCCAAGATTGAAAAAAATGTATTGCAAAGTGAACTGTTAGCAACTCGCTGAGGCTTGTTGCATTGCTAATGTTCTCCATGTCAAAGTCACTAGGAAGAGCCCTTGGAGAAACACTGGTGTCACCTCTTGTTCAGCTCAATTGAGAAAAATGCACTTAAACAACCTTCTGGAAAGTCACGTAATGAGATAAAAGAGCTGCTGAAGGACAGTCCTGAGCTTCGAGTCACTGTACAAGAAACACCGAGGTAAAGAACGTCAACTTATGCTCTCAATAACATCGTAGCATCTCACTAACCTGCCACAATAATCCAAGCGGAGAATTTCCAACTCAAGGATCTCAAACAGAATATCAGGGTTTAGGAACGGGGAACCAGAAAGAGTGGAGCTAGAAAGGGCAGAAATAATTTGTAAATGCAGCAATGACTTTGAAAAATATTAATGTGGAGATGGCAAAGCTCACGAGGGTGCCCACTGTCAGAACAAGATGCCATTTCCAAACATGAGCCTGTCCCTTGCTGAGGGGAACTCCTCAGTTCTGAGAAACCATACTGAGAAACATATCTGTAAATTTTATTGCACTTCTTATTGAAGCAAAATGGTTATTTTGCCACCCATGGTGTCCACAAGTCCAATGCATCGTTTCTCCGGGAAAAGAGGAAATGACTGCAAAATCACATTATCCAGCTGAACGCCAGCTTGAGGATTGGGTGGAATTTTTAGAAGTCCAGGTGCAAAGTTGTACTTCACAGCACTGTCTCTCCTCGTGTGGGTTGTTGGGAAGACATACTGGTATTTTCAGAATGAAAGCACTTGCTGCAAGAACAATGTCAGCTCTTTTTGTCCACAAAGAGCCAGAACCGGAGCACATGAAGCAGCAAACCACGGGGCTGACCTTGCCAGATGAGCAACATAAAACAGTCAGGCGAGCAAAAACATGTTGGGTGAGACAGCAGGAAGGAAAACCAAACATGGGCATGTGCTCTCAACATGTTCCTGTGGAACCACTGCACTTTTTCTGTCCCAAAGTGAGCCAAATCCTCAATACCAACCCCAGCAAACATCCCAGCCATACACACCATGGGCCCTGTGTCTGTTGGCAACACACTGGAAAAGGTAAATCCAGTTGCTTCCCTAGAGCCACTGCCAAACATAAAACCCGCCCGGGCTGTGGTGTGGTGTGGAAAATCACTTTGCAGAAACTCAACTGGCTGTTGGTGCTTTGAGGAGTGACAAAGAGATAGTGCCTGTGCTGCAGCAGCAGATGGAAGAGGCCACGGAGGAGGAATTTGGGGATATGACCTCACTACATTTATGAACTTTCAGTAAAAGGAAAAGCTTTTGTCTAAGCACAAAGGCATCTTTCCATTTTTAAGGAAACTAAAGAGAAAACTTTTTCATCCCGTGTTTGTGCTGACAGTGCTCATAGTTTGTAATTTAAATATTTGGCTCAGTAGAAACTTCATCTTTCAGGAAAGCTAGGATTCTTCTGCGTATTTGCAGTAGACCCCATTAAAAATTACTAATCCAGAACCTTATAACCTCTAGTTAAAATATTGTGCTTTTCTCTAGAGTTATCTTGAGGTACTTTCAAGATCTTCTAAACTGATACCCTTGGCTTTAGGGAGGGGGGAAAAAGCAAAGGCAAAGAAAAAAAAAAAGAAATTGCACCCCACAAAACCAATCCCTCTTCCCAAATTCCCATAGAGAAAAATCCTAATATATCCAAATGTTCCTTTTCTCCTGCTTCTCAACCCATAAAAGTTTCGTTAGGAACTTCACCTCATTAGAGTCCCCATCACCTAACTAATGTTCAGCAATAACAAAGAACCTTGTCATAAAGCTCCTGATGGATGTTTCGCAGCCAGCACGTTACGGTCAGGATTTATGGGAACGATTTAGAAAAGTTAAAAAAAAATAGGATTATCATTTAGCAGAGAAATTACAAATGCAAATTCTGAGGAAGACAGTATCCTTTTCTTCATGGAGACAAATTTTAAACTAGTTTCTGGAAAAGGGGATCGCATAATAAACTTCTAATTTCAATAGTAACATTAGGTAAGGGAAGGAAAATTACAATAGGCCAGGTACCATGTCAGCCTTGATATACTACTACACTTCTTTATGAGCACATTACAATTCACAGAGCTAATAATAAAAAGTGATGCTGAGATGATGAATTGATGCTATGCAATTAGACCTATTAGAATTCACAAGAGTCGACAGGCAATAATCAAACCACTTTCATGCTGCCCATTGCAATTATCTTTGCACTTAAGAATCAACAAAGCACATAATGACTTGCTCTCGATTAAGGAATTCATGAGAAATGGAATTTTAATTAGTGTGTAGGAAATTTGGGCCATTTATTACTTTACAGGACAACAGTTTGTAAAAACTAGTTGAGTAGCTGTAAGTGTTCAGCAGGGGTTCAGGTCCAAGAAGAACCCACTGACACTTCCAAAAAGAAGTTCCTAATCACATCCCTTGAAACAGGATTGTCAAAGTTAGTGCACATTCCCTTCTACTAAAACCTGGAGAAAAAAACCCCCACACCAACAAACCCCCACAAACAAAACTGTTGGAGCCTGAGACTAAAATGGAAACCATTGCTGATGTTCTCAATTAGCAGCTGACGAAGAGTTGAGGAGAATTTGATTTATTTGTGGTACCAACCACAGATAGCAGCAGGTCTAATTCTACATTCTCATCACAACAGGAGTAGGACAAGACAATGAAAATGCACCATCAGTTAAAATAAACTGAATCTGAATAGTAACTTGAATGCTGATTCAAGTTTTCTTTTACCACTCCTTGAATAGGAAGATTACTTAGTTTCAAACAAAATTATTCTCATCCTTGGCTGATCTAAGTACGAAATAATTTCCTAATAATGTGAACAAATGCACCTGTTAAATTCTGGAAGTGGAGCTCCTCAACAGGAGGAAACAGAGGTTGATAGGGAAGTTGAACAATTATGCTCGACTCAAATGTTATGAAATGAACATTTTAAAAAAAATGCAAACAACAATCTACAGTTGAAGTGTAAATGCTGGTGGTGTAGACATGGATATAACATTATGTGCCCACAGAAAGCAATGGTAAATCACTATGATATTAAATAACACATCGATTTGCTAAAAAAATAGCACTTAGTTCCTGCATATGGGTCAGTACGATCCCAAGCACAAGACTGGGCAGAGAATGGACCGAGAGCAGCCCTGAGGAGAAGGAGCTGGGGATGCTGTGCGGGAGCAGAGGGTGATGAGGCACTGGAAGAGCGAAGCTGTGGGCGTCCCATCCCTAGGAGGGTTCAGGGCCAGGCTGGATGGGGCTTGGAGCAACCTGGGCTACTGGAAAGCAGATTGAAAACTAGACTGTCTTTACGGTCCCTTCCAATCCAAACCATTCTGCAATTCTATTCTGTCTTTTAAAAAAAATACTACTAGAGGTCCAGAAGAGTTAAAAATCCCCCAGCTAATAGTGGGTCATTTGGATTAGTCACAATGAAATCATGAAAAAATTAGATTACTGTTGTGATTATTATCTGCAAAACTGTTCCCTGTGCTTTGAGCCTCCAGAATCTCCTATTTTGCTGTGGATACGCAACTGGGTATTTAATGCTCAAAATCTGTCAGAATGACACTCTTTTTCCATTGTCAGGGAACTCCTTCAACATTTCTGGTTCTTGGTTCTGTGGGGGAGCCCTGTCTTCATAATGTCCCCATTAAAAAAAACATTCACAACAACCTGAATGGCTTCTTGTAAGCGATAATACTTCAAAAGAAGGAAGAAAATAACTCACACAGGGATTCATTCTTAAATTGCCCTACGTGCTCTGCGTAGTGAGGGCCCTGGGAAGCAGCCGGGGAAGCAGCAGGCACCGCTGCCCCAGGGCCATCCCTCCCACAAAGGCACCATTTTCACACTGCTGCAGAGCCCCCATCTTCGCCCCACGCTGCATTTTCAGCAAAAGAGAGCTGGTAGATACGCCTTCCTGTTTCCAGCATGCTGGAATCGCCCCTGGGCAGCGGGGAGAGCTCGTCACAGGTTAAAGCAGCTCAACGTGCCGCTGTCACTTCGCATCAGTCGAGGACTGGCGGTGGGCTGGCTCACACCTAAGGACACAGAAAGCTGGCATGAACCCTCCCCTACCTCACTCCCCACCTTCTGGTCCTGTGCCACGACACCAAGAGCTGCTGCCCTTTCCTCTTGTCCCTTTTATCCTGCTCATTCCCGAGAAGGATCTCGGGGAAGCGGCATAAGCCACTTACTTTGCTCCAGTTGCTGAACACGAGTGGTTTCTGTGAAAATAATACCTTACCCTGGCCTAGGTACTGCAGCAAAGACGCTTTTGCAAAGGATTTGAGAGCAGTGAATCCCCTCTGAGGCCCAGGGTGAATAGTTCAGACATACCAGGAATTTTTTATCAGAAAGGCAAGTAACAGTATCGTTGCTTCAAAAACATAACGCAATTAATTCCAAATATGCTTACAAGGTAAAGAACAGTGTTCCTCCAGAAAGGGCTCCTAGATTAACATCAAAATCTGTTAACAGTCATAAAACACACCGTGCTGCTGAGGATTGTTACAAGCGAACCTGAACTAAGTGATTCTCTGTGCCGCAGAATTTACAAGATCATGGCTCAGTACCTCATTAAAATTAGGGTTCTGTTAATTAAAGCCTTCTTTCAAGTGATAGATAGCTACTGTGGATATAAGCTGTGCACACTGTTGAAACTTCCTATTAGGAATAGATAACACACATAAAACATATAGCTCTGGGTGGAAATAAAGTTGGGGTCTGCTCCTACAGAAGCAAAGATTTCTGATGCTGCAGTTCACAAAGAGGGGGACGAGTAGAAGGTTCTGTGGAATTCAGGAAAGCAGTGTTAGCACCCAACTTGGTTTCAAAGCCTTTGAACTAACCCTTTTCACAGGTTTCCAGTCCTGCCAAAAGCCACAGAAGGGTTTTACCAAGAGATAAAGCCATAGGAGTAAACTTTTTTGCATCTCTGCCCAAATCCTTTAAACTGAAACTTTAGGAACTGCATATTGAGGTAAAACAATAGACAGAAATGTGCTAAATATAGTTATGAAGATGGAGAACAATTTATTACATCCTCAAAACTTCTCACCTACACCCTTCTTTGATTTCTAGGAAAGCCTAACACTATGTTTTAATGCTAAAGAGAACTTCTGACAGAGGAGAGTTCAGAGAAAGAACCCAACACCCCTTAGAAAGAGCACAGAAGGTCTTAGGACTTCCAGAGATTCATCAGAAATGACACAAAGTTCACTTACTACAAGAAACTCAATGAGGCACCCCATAAGAAGGGGATGTATGTGATAAGAAAACATGCAGCACATTTTAAAAGCTTATTTTTTAATTAATAAATTATAAAATCGCCAAATATATCTTCCTTTTTCCCCCCATTTTAGTAACTTCTTAAAAAAGAGCATTTGAGAAGACTGCTATGTGCTACTTGGATATTCAAGTCTAGTTTTTATCCAGCTGACCCTTCCAAACACTGCATTTGATTCTTTAATGGTTTCGTGGTTTCAGAAAATTTAAATTACTTCTGTCTTTCCAAGACTAAAAGGTGAGTTCAAAGCCCAAAGATTTGAATTACTTAGAAACTAAGTGTGTATAGGGTTTAGGACGTGCAGCAGCGAAACAATTTTTTTTCCTTCCCATATCAGAAAAAGAACGAGCCCTTAACCATATCGATGGTCACTAATAGCTCTGAACCAAGACAAACCCATGCACCTTCCACAAATACTGGATGTCTGGAGAGAGTTTCCAGAATTAGCTACAACTGAGGAGACAAACCCCTGGGTTTCACTCCCAGTTTTGACCCAGCAAATGGAAAAGGTGGAAGATACTGCAGTCCTACATTCAGCATGGGCTCAATTTTTAGCAAAGCATTACCTTATTTTCTGAATCTTGTCTTTGGTTTTCACTCTTTGAAGAGTCAGTAACTGGCCTGTGGAGCAACTAGAACAGCCATCACAATCATTAGCATGAGCTGATGAAGCAGTACCATGTGAATTTCTGCCTAATGCAGAGAGCTGGACTTCCCAGGTGGGACTCAGAAGTTTGTGTTCCTTCACCTGGCTTCCTCATGACGAGAAGCTGTTCCTCCCCTGCTCTGCCCCGAAGGAAAGCACACTGGCTCTGGGGAGCTAATTCCCTGCCATAGCTCAGGGCTGTGCAGGAACACAGTCTCAGCAATTAGGCACAGCTATATGAGCCTTTTCAAAGGGCTGATGCTTTCAGGAATAAAGAGCCAATTGGGCCTTGTTGACCAGAAACCAGGACAGTAAAACCCTGGAGAGTTGGTACTGATTGGCTTTTTATTTTTGTGTTTTACTGCAAGGAAACTAGATGAATGAAAACGCAGCCAGACATGTCCTGACCACAAAACAAATTCATTTAAACACACAATTTCTACCTTGTGTTTATCTCTCTTCTGTATAATGGTACCTCTCCTTCTCTCATTTTGCCCCTACCCTTCTTCCCTAATATGCTTATGTATGGTAATGATTTCCTGAAATACAGAATTAAATCAAAGCATATCATAATAAAAATAAATGGAGCAGAAGATAAATAAATCAGTATCTAGCAGCATTTTTTACAACTTTCCCAGAAATAAAACAATTAGCACATCAGCAGTGAAAGCAATAATAAAATTAGCCAATTAGGATATTTAAGTGATTACCACATTGAATCAAAAGATTAGCTGAAATAAATATGGATAAGCTCTGTCGAGATAGAGAAGAGTCTGCACTGTCCTCTTTCGTGTCAAATGGAGTGTTTATGCAACACAGAAGTGGATTTCTTACCATACAGGCAACCTGATCTGATCTCTTAAGAAGAAACCTTAAAAGCAAAGGAGATTATACTTCTGCCCAGGTTAATTGTTGCTGTAATACTATTTGCAGCATCCTTTGACACCAAAATTTACTAGAGCTGTAATCAGTTCTTTAGGAATGCTACCAGTTCTAAAAATAAAATAAAATCTAAAAGGTTTACATATTAATTGAACTTCAATGCTCCTCTCCCAGATGGCAACACAGCTGACTGCCATTCCCTCCTATAACACAGCACTGTTTATCCTCTGAATGTCCCCAATATAAAACCATTTTAATCTTTTGTTGCCGCTGTAAAACTTGATCTACTGTGGGACAACATAATTGTCAACTTTTGGATATACAGTACCAAAAGCAGGCAGAATGATCCAGCCTGTATGTCACCAGCAATTCAGCTCACGGCTCAACAATCACAGCACTGCAGATTATTTGCTGAAAGTTGCATTTTTACCCCTCCCAGCTGTGGATTAAGGTGCAGTTCTGTTGCACTCTGTGCATTTTCAGCACCTCCCCTCGTGCTCCCTTTTCTCTTCCATTAGGCTGCTCAAAGCTCTGTGGCTGTGCTGGGCAGTCAACTGGAGTGAAACAGCACTTGGATTACAAGTGTCTGATGATCTGTTGCTTCTTGTAGAAGTTATGGAGCCGCTAGGAAATCTAATATATGATGTGGAGGGTGATTAGCAGACGAATGAGATTTTGATTCAGTATCTGAAGCAAGATGAAGGAAGGAGTGAGAGCAATTAAAGCAGTTGTTCCTGTCTGAAATATGAACACCCATACAAATCTAGACATCCACGTTATGCCTCTCTGCAAACATGCACACAGAGTACGCCTAAGCAGTGCCATCAACAAGGCATTATTTAGCATCTGTTTGCTAACCCTACAATAAAGAGTGGGAATTAATCCTACACTGTATTAGGAAATATTCAAGAGTATCTACTACAAGTCTATTACGAGATAGTTATAAATGCATGCAACTATAATAAGGCTACATTAAAGTAAGAGAACGAGGGGAGTGGGAGATCCAGAAAAAGTAGAAACATTGAAACAGAATACCAGTACAGAATAATATATTTGCTGAAGGAAGCCACTACATACTTTAGACAAATTACTGGAAAGCAGCAACATGCTGAAAAAATACATGCCCATACCCTTATCCCATCACTCCATGCCCTTGTAAACAGCCTCTGTCACTCTCCTAGCCCCTTTAGGTACTGGAAGGTGCTGTAAGGTCTCCCTGGAACCTTCCCTTCCCCAGGCCGAGCAATCCCAATCTCCCAGCCTCTCTCCATAGCAGAGGAAGGTTTCCACCACCACAGCTCCATCACAATCACCTGGTGCCCTGTGAGACGGACCACATGGTCACGGTGACACTTTTCTTCCCTTTAAACCTCAAAGCTGAACCTCTGCTCCTCAGGGCAGTGGCGCAGCAGGATTGCATCTGTCAGGCTGTGCCATGGAAATAACTTACAGGAAGGACAGAAGGATTTGCTTCCTTGGCACATAACCTCCACCTACAGCAGTTAACCTAATGTGTTTGCTTTATTACCCACAATATGCACCCTTCCAAAGATGCTGCAGTGTGCTATTTAAACAGAGACCATTATGAATATTTTTATAGCCCTGCTATTCCCACCCCTCCCCCCCCCAGCACATATTATTTCCATTTTAGCTCGGTAGTTTCCTCAAGGAAGGTTCTTTGACGTAGGTCCACGTGGGAACACCAAATGATAAGACTTTAAATCAAGCTCCTTGTTAGTGGAAGCATACAGCACTATTACCCAGCGACTTGATATTCCTTGGGAGAGCAGGAGGTCAATTCTCTGTGCTGAGTTAATACTTTCACAGAATAATTCCCTGGCTGGTGTGTCAAGAGAAAAATCACCTCACTGTGTGTCTCAGCCCAGGCCACTGAGACTCAGAGTGCCCCTTTGGCAGCTCCCACACTCAATGCTCCGTAAGGTTTCATCAGGTCTTTACACACATTAGCCCAAAAAGCTCTTGCAGAGAAAATAAAGCTGACTGTGCCAGAACAAAAAGCAGGGCAGTGTAACAAGGAACCAGGCAGGATACTGTTTTCTTTGATGCTTTGAATCCAGCAGGGTTATGCATCTTAAAACACAGATCTGGTATTCAAACAATAAAGCAAATTAGTTTAAACAGTATCTGCACACCAAAACAACAAAAGGGGAAAATATTTTGCTTCCTTCTTTTGCTTATGCGTAAGAAAAAAGCAAAATTAGACACAGAGCAACGTGGAAGCCAGTCAGTTCCACAGGTTTCTTCCACCGTATTGAAATAGATGCTCAACTGTAGATACACCTGTACATCCAATAGAGAACCATGGCTTTATTTCAATTCTACCAGGATCAATCAGATGCAATTACGAGAATTCGACAGTGACATTGTTCCATATTGAACTGGATTTTAACCTTAATATTGAATTTCATTTTCACATCAGTTTCACACAATTTAAAAATAAAATAAGCTGTACCCACACCCTTCTGCAGAGAAGCATTGTTGGACCAGATTCTGAGCAGTGCAACAAAGGCAAAACAAGGGTAAGTCATTCAAATCCATCCAGTAATTTTATACCAACCCTTGGACCACTGTGTTTTTGAATTGATAATTAGCCTTATATCAAAAAAGTCTTACACTAAACAAATCAGAGAAGCTTGACATGATTAACAACACTGGGCTACTCACACTGATAAAGGGTAAACTGCCATTATTAGATCCAGTAACAAAGGATGGTTTTACTCTACTCAGGCACTAGCCAGTCTAAGAGCATTCCCACCACTTAGCAAGAATCAGACTCAAAATCTCAATTTTCAACTGAATAAACTGAAGTCAAGGCATCATCCACCATCTCATTTATTAGCCCAGATATACTGATGATGCTTATAAAAACCCTTTTTTAAAAACTTCACAATAATGCAGAATCCTATTATTACGGATAATTACATTGCCCATTAATGAGAAACAACCCTATGCAGTTAAAAGAATGAGATTTAAAGATAAAATATCTGGAACACACGGAAAAGAATGCCAGCCTAGACGGGATGACATGGTTAGAGGGTTGACAGATGCTTAATTATAGGGTTCAGACACCAGGGACTGATCATGGAACACACAAAAGGCTGCCAGTATAGTAAACACATACAGCCTTTGAAAACACCATTTTATAAAATGTTGGTAATGCTGCAAATAAAGGAGCAATTTCTTTCCCTTATTTTTAAGGAAGATTTGCAACCCTGGCCCTCAGCACTTGCCACAGGACTGAGGCACTTTGCTGAATCTCAGAACCAGTGTCCAGTGACAGAACATGCTTTGCCCATGTCCCAGCTGGGATCACTGGAGTCTCTGCTCCATCCTGCACCAATTCCTCTCTGGCTTTCTGGCAGCACCAGTTCTGAGGGCTCTGCACGAGTTGTGAGCATGTCCCACTTGGAAACCAAACTGCATTTCTCCCTCTCCAGCTTCAGATGGGCCTTTCCAAAAACATCTGGTATTGAGGAAGAACTAAACATCTGTTGACCTTCAGTAGAAAAAGGTATTTATGCTATTGCGTCTCTGAAGATGTAATTTCTTCCCCCACCATCTGACCATCCCTTTGAAAGAACTTGACTGGTATTTTGGGAAAAGAAATCATTCCTCCTACAAAAATCAGCCCAACAGGATAATCTTTTAGTGCAGGACTAATAGTTACTGACTGGGTTTACAGTGCATTAAAGTGAATCCCTGTGAACCAGCAGCTCCAACCTTAGCAGAGCTGTCCAGAAACACCCCCATGCCCCATTCCAGCCACATCCACAGACTCCAGAACTTCCAAAGCTGTCACCAGAGAATTCCCTGCCGGCTGTCACGAGCAGACTTTGTATTTTCATTTCAGAACACAAAGCACTGAGTGAAAGGCAAATTTCAAAGACCAGCTGCCTTGGTGCAAATGCAGAGCGTGTTGTTCTGTCCACGTTGGAGGAAGTTTTGAGGCCATTTCCAGCACAGATGGATTGAAGCTAAGGTAATTTATTTTGTGAATAAGTGGAACAAAAAAATGAGTCTAGCAAGCCCCTGACAGCGCTGCCATGAGTCAGATGCAAAGCTCACAATTACAGATTGTTCGTGTCTTGCACTCGGTTTCTGCTCGGCACAGAGCACTGCTCAACGCCAAAATTATTGGGAAGAGTTAGACAACAGATGTGAACATCCCCAAAACCCTGTCAGTGGAGTTAGAGGGATGATTATGATCTTTGACTACAATGCTGTTTTACTCTGAAAGATCTTAACGTAAAGAGGCATTGCTGTATTTATGAGCCCTGCATTTAAATCCTGACCCCATTCTCTTACTGACTGCACGCCACAGGTGGGTAAATACCACGTTATGAACAATCTAGATCCAAAATTAGGGTTTAACAGTCAAAGAAATTGCATCTAACTAAATTTATACCCAATGCAAATTGCTGTGCTATCAAATTCTGCAATTATTTGAGTCTTAGTTTTTATTTGTAAATGGAGTACTGAAGTCTCGCACAGGACTGCTGTCTGCAAATATGTCTCTTACTGGCAGCTTTCATTATTTTCACATATATTATCTGCAAAAACTATAATTTGCAGGCATAAAGTCAACACACTAGATAAGTAAAATCTTTTCAACAGAAAAGAACGTGAATGACAATTACAGTGCTTAAGACAAACTGTGGTTAATGTTTTTGAATACCTAATGACATGTTTATTCTCCTCTCTCTTTCTCAGCAGCCACTATCTTCATAGCAACTTGTTTTAGCTTTTTTTTTGGTTTTGAGAGCCAATTTTCTATATTTTGGACAAAGGATTTTATTTTTATTGCAAGCAGAAGGATCTATGTATTCATGACCTCTTCTGTTACATTGCCAAACGTAAAGCAGAGAATTGAAACAGTTCAATTGATACATATCTTAAAACAAACACTTCATTGGTGCTTACAGTTTATTGAGAGGTGTTAAACTGATACCAGACACAAAAAGCAGTTAATTGTGTCACACAAATATTTAATTCAGTACAAAATAACTGCTTTTTAATGAAAAACCCTTAAGTATCTTGCATGTCCAAGTACAATAAGACTCAAAAGGTTTTATAAGTGTGCCTTGCACAGAACAGCAGCCCTTTTTCCTCAACACAAACTACATTCAGAGTTAAAATAAGGGCGGAAAATAGAAAAAAAAATCAGAATAGGGATCATTGCAGAACACAGTCCACTCCAAACCTATCAACCCAATTTCCAAAGGGAACTTTCCACCGGCAATCCCCATAGTAATACCTCACACTGAGGAACTGGAATGACTGCAGTGATGAGGGATTACAGTCTCAGGGCAGAATCAGACACCAAGGTGCAGAGCAAGGGCAAGTCTCTGCCAGAGAGAAACCCATCATTTAAAAAACCCCACAAAAATCATCTGAAGATTATGTTTTGGGGAGTCATTACAATTCCTTGCCACGGGACACCTGGTGAAAGCAGAATAGGAGGCTCCAGGGGCCCAGAGCAATTCAGAGGGGTGTTCACACAGTTGCTGCAAGCCCACTCCACACCACCACGTTATTTCTTTAATTTGTTCTACCTGTCTGCTCAGATTACCTAATGTGAACCTCAGGCTGTAATTACACTGCTGGCCAAGCCATTGGATAAATTACTTGTGACAGAATTAGGAAAATTGGGCTGTAATTGGGTGTTTCTCAGTGATCAGTGTGGGACTTTGCCTGATAACCACATTGAGCCTGAAAGGAGATTTCAGCCCTGCTGGGTTTTCTGTGCCAAGAAGAGAAGATTCCTATGGCTCCTGGGAGCAAAATTCCTTCCTCACACCATTAACTAAGCTCCTTGCAACACTTCCTAGAAAATAGACCTAATACTGCCTACAAACATTGGGGATCTTTGCCAAAGGTCTCAGTGGAGAAAGAAAAGAAGTGATAAATGAGTAAAACTTGGTTCAAATTTAAGACTATATGCTCACAGAGACGACAAAAGGGAAAGATGTTCCACTGCCCCAGGGGGAGCCAGAAGACTGAAGCAGAAGGAGCAGCAAGACCCCAACCACTGTAGGTTATTCACAACCTGCCACGGCTCTTCCTACCAAGGATCAGAATATCCTCAGTTGGGTCATGGAGTCCCGTTCCTGGCACTGCATAGGACAACCCCACCATTACACCATGTGCCTGAGAGTGCTGGCCAAATATTTCTGGAATTCTTCTGGCTTGGTGCTGTGACCACTGCCCTGAGGAGCCTGTTCAGAGCCCAACCACCCTCTGGGTAGAGAGCTTTTCCTAAATATCCAGCCTATCCCTCCTCCCTGCCACAGCTTCAGGACATTTCCTTGGGTCCCACCACAGAGAAGAGATCAGTCCAGGGCAGAGCTTGGGCCATGTTTTCTTCCCAGAACAATAGCAATGTTGGAAGCCAGCTAAAAATGGGATCTGCACACTTTCTATAACACTCTACGACCTATCAGCGCACACAGAGCAGACACACTTTTCTCCCCAGTTACTTTGGTATTCGAGGGAGGAGTGGGGAAAAACCCAACAGGGTTTCAAAGTGTGCAGAGCCTGCAAGTGGACTCTTGAGCTTTTCCAGGTGATTTGTAGCTGATCTCCTGACGGAACAGAAACTAATGAGAAAAACAAAGTCCCTCTAATCTGCCTTTGCTTGCAAATTCTTTCCTATAATCCCCATCTTTGTTCCCTCCCGGTAGGCTGTTCACCAAATTTACATTTCAGAGTCTTCCCAAACATTCCTTTAGTGCTGCTACTGACACAACATATAATCACACTACCTGAGCCTACCACTTATAAACAAACAAAAGGATTGCCAGCTTTTTTGTGTGCCTTTGAAAAACCTAATTGATTAAATATTGAGAACAGTCAAATATTTAACTACACATTCAGCACACAGAGAATCTAGAAATTTACTTTTCCAACAGGGAGTGTCACCCATTTAAAGTGACTGGGATGGCAAAATGCTACAGGTGGAATTTAATCGCTTAAATTACATTTGCAGAGTAAAGAGCACGCAGTGGGAGGTGACAAAAAACCCCACACTACTATATAAGAATTAAAAAGTAAAGGGAATAACCAGATCCGCCCTGAAAAGACAGTCAGATTGGTTTAAGAAAGGGAGGTGACCCAAAGGTGAAGAGAAAACTCAGTAATTTATATTTTTGCATCAGATCTGAAATTCCAGGCATGTTATAGGGGGAAAAAATCATTTAGGACAATATAAAAACCATGGATATGCATGGAGGGCAAAAGCAAGCAAGATGTTTTGATATTAAAGTATTATAGCTATCATCACTGGAGCTAAATATTGCTATTAATTTCACAGAATCACAGACTATTCTGAGTTGGAAAGGAACCACAAAGATCATCGAGTTCAACTCTAAGGTGAACAGCCCATACATCACCTTATGTCACAAATTAAAGAGCTGACATCACAATAGTCCATAAAAGAGCCATAAATCCCTTATGGACCAGGCTTATTTTCCTACCTATAGATAAATGAAGCAAAATTAACCCCTCTAGTCCGATCCCAGCTAAAAAGGGGCAAAGAAGAATGTGCACACTGTGCTGGACTCCTCCCTGGGACAGGTCACTGAGCACATCTATCCCCCCAAGCCCCTCAGGGCTGTCTGAAAACACACAGACCAGAAAAGATGTCCTCAAAATAGCAACACTCAGCAAACAGCTTGTGTCCTTTTGTCTTGCCTCTGCTTCAGCATCAGCCTTCAAAAACGAGAGAGGAGAAAAATAAAGGCACATTTCCCTGCATGGTAACTGATATGGCAGAGCTGCACTTGAACCTCTTCCCAAGATACCTTTAGGATTGAGAGGGCTGGAAGAGGTCACCGAGGTAAACCTTGAGATAAACCTTGGATAACCATTTCAAATACAACACAGAGAAAGCTGTGGATGGATTTCAAAATTAAAAAAAAAGGGAATTTTTCTCTCTCTATGAGTGTATTAATTTTCTAAATTCACTATTTAGGACTTTCCCCCTTGTCCTGGGAACCAGGTACCAGTTAGGGCCAAAAGGAAGAGTTTTCCAGACTAATTTTATGGACACAATGCCAGTTACTTCACTTTTGTGATGTACAATTCAACTATACTGACCTCTTTTCCAGCATCTGAGGCTCTGTACAAGAGCCACTGACAAAGAAGATTAAAAGAGATGACTTATTAGTGGGAACTGTTAATTGCGAGGTGGAAACCCAGACTTTCAAGGAACACTCCTGTTATTTGAAAAATATGGCTTTGAAGGACACGTTTAACACACACTGGAGGTTCACTTCTTATTGTTGAGCAGCAGAGGGAATAATCACTAGGGAACAAACCTCATGTCTATTTGCCAGGATGAATATTTAGACCCAGTAAGAGCACCAAGGGCTGCTGGGGTTGTGCCACAGCCCCACATTAAACCTATTAAATCTTTATAACAACTGGCATTAGCAGAAGCATTTGATTAACAGGCTAATGAATACATTGGTACTCTGTGGTACTACAGTTTTTAATCATCAAAAGGTAATTCTCATCCCAATTCCCAAACTTGGGGATACATCTGTGTTTGAATTTTATTTGAATATTAGTGCTGGTGATCACAGCAATATCAAACAAAGTCAGACAGCACCATAATCTTACAGGGGAAAACCAGAATAATAATGAGGATTTACGCCAGTGTTTCTCACAATGGTTTCAATTAAAAATACGCAACAGCGATACCATCAAACCAGAAATTGGTTCTGCATGACTGAAATGAAGGCCTACTGCACTCACTGTATTTACACTCAGTTATTGAGCACTGACCCTTGACTTCCAGAGGAGGCAGGCAGCCAAAAAACTGCATTAAAACATAGCTTGAAATCCAGCCAGTTTCCCAAATTCTCCTGAAAGGGAACGAACTCTGTGTTGTGCAGAATTAGATTAATTTGGTGATGCTCTTTTCACCCAAGCTCAGTAATTGTGGCCCTTTTTTCTACTGGAAGATCATTCTCCAAGTTGCCAGGTCTAGTAAGGTACTGCCTTGCATGTAATAAGGAGCGAAAACACAAACCAATTTGATCAGGAATCACCTCAGCCCACCCACCTCACTTCTTGACAACATTTTGCCCTGTTCTCCCTCCCCACATTTGCAGGATTTTCCATCTGGCTCTCAGCTTAGTTTTCACTGAGCAGGTTCCTTTTGGGTTTCAAAAAAGCCACCCATACAGGGCACGTTTTTATCACTACCCAGGTGTGATTCAGGAATTAACATGCAGGATCCCAGTGCAGCCAAAGCCCAACAAAGATTTAAGGCACAAAGCACACATACTATTTGTTCTCATCATCCTGACAATTTGTACCCCAACCAGGGCCTGAACTCGGACATAATTCATGGGAATTTGTCCTAAGATTATAATTTAGCTGTTGCGATGTAAATTATTCTGAGTTGGAAAGGAACAAACATCTTTGACTAAGGAAGCGCACGCAGGTTACACATCCTGTCAAAACAGAGTAATAGTATTATTATTAAGCACATTTAACACTTCCGTATGCAGAGCCTAAAAAGAAATTAGGTTGCTTTTTCAAAAGCTTCCCATAGGTTTGAAATGTTTCATCTTGAAATGTTTGAGATTTCTATTACTGTCAGAAATACAATATTTCTGTAGTAGCAAATACATCTAATATTATTTTAACATTACAAACACCAAAATTCTACACCTGTGAAAAAAAATTGGCTATTCTAAACCATTGGAAACATGCTGATTCTATTGCTTAAATAGCATCAGAATTAAATGCTTTTATGTCATATTCATATTTAATTCTTACACTGAACATGGGGACTGGATGCTTGCATTTCATTAGAAATTGTTGACTGAAGTCAGTGGGAGTATTGGGGACAAAAACAACACATTTCTAACACCACAGGATTTTCAAAATTATTTTTTAACACCTCACTTTCCTTGTAAAGAAGTAGCCAAGCACATATATTAGGAAAACTGTCATTAAAATAGTCTAGCACATAAAATGCTGGCAAACACAAATGAACACTCAAATATCTTTTTAAAATATACTTCAGTGACTGCACTTATAAATACGCTTAGGACATTAACAAAAAAATGTATTTAGTCCAGAACCTTCTAAATATCTCATCCAATATTATATCATAATGCTATCAGAACATAAAAGTATATGCATACATATGTGTCTCAATGTTCATTCTTCATCACACACAAACACATTTATTTTGAAGATGCACAAAACTTTCCTTCCCCAAAGCCTTGTTGCATATGACTGAGCAAACATAATGCATGAAGTTCCCACTAAATGTTTCCCATTACAGTTGTGCAGAAACAGCAGTAAAACATCAGGCTGCCCAAATGTCTGAGCAGTGACTTCAGCAGCCCAGGGTGCTGCGAGGGTTTAACCATTACAGGTGAAACCTGCACTGGGCTGGGCAGGGAAGTGACAGCCTGAGATGTGGCTGGAGGTGGCTCAGTCTCACCTGAGCTCCCCCTTTGATGCAAGCCTGGGGTTTGGGCCATGAACCTGCAGTTTTGATGGGATAAATAGCCTAGAAACCTCATGATGGAGAGCATGAGCTAGACCAAGTTGCTCAAAGCTCCATCCAGCCTGGCTTTGGACTCTTCCAGGGGTGGCAACTTTACTCACTACCCACTCAGAAAATTATTTCTCTACAGATACTACTTCACACTGGTTATTTCACTGATATCCTGAGCTCCTTCAAACTGTATCTAAAGCCATGAGAACACCAGGGCTTTATAGCTGAGATTTGAGGGATCTTCCTCAAATGAACATGCAAGTTATCCAAACCTGCACTCTGACCACACCAGCACTTTATTGCTTTGAGTCACTCCAGTGCTCTATTTGGCCTGGCATCAGGAAAGGGCCCAACTACAGCTGCTTTCTTCTCCATTAACTCATGCAGCAAAAGATGCAGCAGCCCAGCAACTTGCTTGATCTTGTGGTACAAACAGTGTCAGAAGTACCTTTCTTCCACCTCCAAAATCAGAGAACATTTTTGCTGAAACAAGCTCAGGAAAGCTCTTGCCAACAGCCCCTGTGGTTCACTCGGTCTGTTCTCAGTTTTCACAGGGTTGGTGGCAGGCACGGGGCACTCAGGCAAAGCAAGTCTCGTGATGAGGCTTGCAGGGGATGGGTTAAGTCTGCTCCAGCTTCTGTTGGCAGGAGCAACTCTCACCCAGTCAGCTTTGAAATGGAAACACCCACTTAAATGATGCTACTGGCAGTGTTATAATATTTTTCATATATTTCAAAACTGATCCATTTATCCTATTACTGCTGATCCAGCTTTTTTTTTAATGTACATCAGCAAACAAATATTTTTCTGCTAATGTGGTACACAGGCAATAATAGAACAATTACAACTGCGTTATTGCTAACGAATGCAAATCTTATTACACTTTTTTTAATCATATATTTACCTCACTCAAAGCAAACACAGGTATCTCAACAGCAGACACAGCTATCCCTGTTAACCTTGCACCTTAACTGCTCTCTGGTTTATATCCTCTTCCCCATCTGCTTTTTGTTTCTGTGAAATAAAGCAGATGACTCTCACAAAGTTTAAGTCTCCTTAGCCAAAACACAGAAGCCAATCAAGCCTAGCCCTTCCTCCCCCCTTCCCTCTCCACCCTGATCCCCTGATGGTAACAGCTGCAGATGAAGGCCATAGAGAGAAAACACCAGAGGCTGGTCCAAATGACCTATTCTTCTTTTTCAACATGAAGAACATGCCCCTTCCCCTTGACACATGATTTGGACAATTTATTCTACTATTTGCCTGTGAAAGGGGGATGGAAAGACTGCAGACCTCTTTGGAGACTTCCAGTCCAAGCTCTGAAGATACTGGGTTTGATGTCCTGTTACACTTGTCACACCTTATTCACTAAGGTCAGCCTGCGTTCAGCAAGGAGGCAAAGCACTGTGCTGCTGAATAATATGGCTGCTCTCAAAACAAGCCAAAGAAAAGGCCAGTTTTGGCAAAATTTAGCTCAGACAGGACAGAAACCACAACAGAGTTTTCCTGTGATTCCTCTCTAAACATCACAGGACAAATCCTGTATCCAGAATTATGGTCCAAAATCATCCCGCTATTGAGGTTTATGTCTTTCCTTCCACATCCAGTTTCCAAATTGTTTTCTCGAGTTTACAAATGGTTTCAGACAAGATTAAAATGTGAAGAGGGGGAAAAAATCTGCATACCAAATGATTCAAAAAGGCTAAATCTAAACATTTCAGCTCTAAATTGCCTGTGCAAAATCAAAATCCATGTAATACTTCAGAGACAAATTAAGGAACCAAAAATATTGTAACTGCTGCACATTTTAGCACGCGTGTCAGCTAAAACTACACTGATTTGCCCTGAGTGTCGTGTAAATTACCATGTAACATCCTTTTGACCACCGATATATTGTAATTTCATCAAGCAAGCATACAAATCAAATAGCCTCCAGACTTTCTCAGCATTAATGAAAAAGCATTTGTTTCCAGGCAAGTATTAACTTATTAGTATTAACAGTGAAACACACAAGTGACAGTTGATTCTAGGAAAAGCTTACATCTCTAAAGCCCCTTGACTTTCTTTAGAAGCTTTAAAGCAAGTCCCTTTGCTCTGTGGCAACATTGATAAGGCAAAGCTTTGCCTCTGGAGCTAAGCCCTCCATGGGCAGCAAATAGCAGTGACTGACAGACCCAAAATGCTGAGGAGCCCAGACAGGCTTTTCTTTTTCCTTCCAGCCTGTCTTGGGGTTGAGTTTGAACTTCTCTCTCCTATCACTTTTTGGGGAGGGAAGGAGGATGAGGGGGGGGTGACTTGTGAGACTGATGTGTTACTGGACTCCATGCAATGCTGACCCACCAACTGGATCCAATCAGAGTGCCAGCCACACCAAGATTTCAGAGACAGGGGACAAACATGATTGACAATCAGAAAAAGAGAGCATCTGCAGGGTGCCCACTGCCACCACAGCAGGGCTAACAAACACTCTCTGTAAGCAGGAGACCTCACTGCAAGTCATGAGCAGAAGAGGGACAAGCACTGATCTCTTCCCTTGTGACCCAGGAAATGGCCTGAACTTGTGTCAGGGAAGGTTTAGGCTGGATCTTAGAAGGAGATTCTTCACCCAGAGAGTGGTTGGACACTGAACAGGCTCCCTGGGGCAGTGGTCACAGCACCAAGCCTGACAGAGCTCAAGAGGCATTTGGACAATGGTCACCTGGCATGACTCTTGGGGATGGTCCTATGCAGGGCCAGGAGCTGGGACCTGATGATCCCTGTGGGTCCCTTCCAACTCAGATATTCTCTGAAACCTGCTATGGGTTCAGGGAGTTCAGATTTCAGATACTTTCTCAGCATCAGGAAAGCAACCCAAAAACCATCAAATAAACAAACCAAAAAAAAAGCCTACACAACCACCTCCCACAAATACCCTACAGAACAACACACAAACCTAAGCACTTATGTGGAGCCCAACAATCAGGTATCAGTTAATTTGGTGTAGATCATCCCATATCCCGGAAGGAAGAGGACACGATCTTGTGCCCTTCCTTTCTGTTCCTGTTCTCTGGCTCTGTTTCCTGGATGGAAATAAGCATTCCACGCACAGATCTGACCCCATCTGGGCCGCTGCCTGCTAAGCCATGTCCAGCAATCGCAGCTGGGGAGCTCACCCAGCAGCAAGTGCCACACTCGCCCTCCCTCCTCCACTGCTCTCTCCCGTGATCCTCAGCATCTTTATTCACCCTGCAACTGAAAGACCTTTCACTGCCTGCCCCCAGCTGGCCTCTCTCTTTTGAATTCCCAAACATCTCCCCCCACTGCCCAAGAAGATTGTGATGGTTAATCCTCCACTTGCAGAACAGCGTTATCCCTTCAACACAACAGCAAAACTTCGTCCAGCCCAAACCATGATGAGATTGTTTCATTTCCTGTTCGCTCAGAGCTGATTTTCACAGGTCCTGGGTGCATGATCTAATTGGAAATTTTAATGAAAATAACATGTTTCATTGGAGCTGAATCATTTCATAGAGACACACTTTTTCAAACTAGCTTTCAGGGCTAGACCTGAAGTATTTGAGCCGACAGGTGAGTCGCCAAGAGGATGCGCAGGCTGGACTCAATCCTATATATTGCGTAATTTGGCAACTTTCTGTGAAAAAACTTTCCCTGCTTGACACAGATCAGGGACTTGAATTTTCATGCCTAGCTCAGTAATGTAACTATGTGTCTGTGGGGCTCAGCCATCCTCTGCACACAAGAGACTTCTGCAGCTCAGCGGGGGATGAAAGCCAACTGGGAAAGCTGGAGAGGTGCCGTAAGGAGCCCTGCTTTCCCTCTGGGTCCTGTGGAGGAGCACCCTGCATTCCAGGTGTATTGCTTTACAGTCAGAAGGGTTCCATTACCATCTCCAGTGACCTCCTGCACGACACAGGTCACGGCATTCCTCCCTGCCAAGCCCCTCTGTCTGGCCCATCTCCTTGTGATGGCAGCAGAGCAGACAATGCAATTTAAACACTTGCAGTGACGGGCAGTTTCGCCACATCCGCCGGCAAGTTGTTCCAAGGACTAATTACCCTCTCTTAAAAATACATCTTGCGTTTCCCGTTTGATCTTTGCTGACTTCACCTCGCAGCCGCTGCATCCCATGGCTTTGCCTGCTCGCTTAAAGAGTCCTCTGCTCCAGACATCTTATCCCTCAGTGGGTACTTACAGACCATGATTAAATAGCCACTTAACCTTCTCCTCAGTAAGGTGAGTCCGATGAGAGCAGATGGTGCTGAGCACCTCTAAAAATTAGCACTGCAGCTATTTCTGTCGGTAAATTGCCAGCTGATTGTTTTGTTGGGGCTGGTTATGGAGGGCTGCTGGCACCACTGACAGAAATAGGAGGTGCTCAGCATGGTCCAGCATTTGTTTGCCACACCAGAGCTCCTAAAGCAAAAGGATCCTGTCTCCTGTGCTCTCCAGCACTAATCCCAGCCCAACCCCTGCTATAGGAGACACCTTAGAGAGGACCTCATGCCTCAGGACTGACATAACTTCACCTCTGTGGTCTCTCCAGTGTTGGTACCAAATCAATACCAAAACCAACCCTGCTGTCCGTTTGTGGCACTCTGAGGAAAAGGGTAAGGTCTCATAAAACCAAAGGGAGGAACCAGGTCCTGCTGTAGCACAGGAAGGAGCACTCAGTTGAAGCCCCAGCACCAGCCCTTCCCTCTGCTCACCAGAAACATCCCCGCAGCAGCAGCTGCCCAGAAAAGGGGGCAATAGCAGGAATTGCTCTGCAGCTTTCAAGCTTTTCGGACCTTTTAGGACTGTTCTGCTCAAGCTGCTGCTCTATGGAGAGCAGCCAAGAGAAGTGCCCCTCATCTGAAGTGGCCCTACATGACAGGGCCTTCCCTCTTGCTTTGACTGTCATACCAGAGCAAGCAGATCCTTTTGTGGGACACTGAATAGTGAGACAATTACCTGCATCTTCCTCACAGGAACTTTAGTAGCAAGATTCAACTCTTGTAACCCCTCCATAAATAACCTGGGTACTGGTGTCAAGTACATGAAAATATCTCCAAATTCCTTTGCTACTGGTCCTGGCCCAAACACATCTTGCAGCTGTAAGACCTAAAAATCTCCAAAAGATGAATACATAGATGGCTCTGGGAAAAAACCCTTTTCATTCACATAATACTAAAAAGGTGGCCTTCTTCCTAAGTAAAAAAGGAAATGGCATGAAATCATGGGCACACAGCAATAGGACACAAGAAGATTTTTGGGATATCAGAACCTACACCTTTGGTCCAGATGGAACACACAACTTCCCAGTCATAGCAAACTTCAGCCTTGAAATATTTTAATCAATAAATAAAACCAAAGCCCCCAGTCATTGCTCTCTCTGCTATTTTTAGCTCCTTGTGGGAAATAGAAAACTGCAAGCACTGGGCTTAAGTGCCTTAACAAACACGGGGGAAGTTGAGAAGGACGGACCCCACCACTGCATACTTACTTGAAACTGAGCACTGCCCCCCGTTCCCCTGCCATTTAAACCACAGGTAACCAAAGGCACAGAAGGCACACGGAATGTCTGAAGAGGGCCTGTATTATGCTCATAATTGACAATTAATTCCAATGAACAGAATTCAGTTCTAATCTGGATGAAACAATCTTTTTGCACCCAGTGAAAAGAGAAAGAGGGTTGCAGCTTTTTAAACCCACCCCTCCCCAGGCAAATATGCACCCAAGTGTGCACAGATGAAAGGGACAAACGGGACCACAGGACAGAGAAGAGACAGAAAATGTAAATAAGGAGGAGGCAGGCTATAGGCCTCTGAAATACCCTCCAGATTTCCTGCCAGTAAACATCAATTGAATACGAAGCTACTGAAGTATAATTACCTCCTTGTCAACCCTGACATTAACATTTTCCTAACTCTTCAATGACAATCACTTCTTTCAACACTCCTTAATAACAATTCATTTACTTATCCTTTCACGGATGTGTAGGATTGTCAATAATTTCACATCCTTAAAGCAAAACTGGAAAGCTGTGGATCAGAGAGGGCTTCTAAAACCCTACCAGATTTCTGACCAGCCACGATTTTCCAGAGGGGACTTTCCACTTCTTTCAAACACGGAACACAAGGAAAACACTTTGTACAAAGTTGTTCCATTCATTCTTTTCTCCTTGATTAATGAAAAATTGAAAAACTAGTGTTCAAAAAGGAAATATTGTGGGTAAACAAGCCTGTAAGACCCCTCCCCTGCATTTCCTCTCAAGCAGCTTAGGAAGTATTTCTTACTTAGCCATGCAATAAAGAACACAAGACAATCCAGTCACTGTTCAAGCCTTTAGCACTGACAGGTTGCATGTCTTGGACAAGTCACTTAGCACACACCTGCTGGCTTTTCCCAATGCAGGAAACACTAGAATGGCATTCACCTGCTTCAGAACACCAGCAGGAGTAAGGAAAGAAACCCCAACATAGTGCCTTACAGAGCATCAGCTCCTACTGATCAGATCACAGCAGCAATGGCATATAACACTTATTAATGTTTTCTACGGTCCTTCTGAGACACAAAAAATGTGATTAATTTTTCTTATTCAAAGCAGTTGGCTTTAACACCACATTCTTTGTATAGTGCAGTTCTGAGACTTGCCTTCCCCCCTTCCCTTTATTTTTTGTTAAAATAATGTTTTAGTCCTTCTGGCAAGGTGTCTTCATAATACAAACCCAATGAATAGACTGTATGGGGCAACAGAGCTGACTTTTCCCTAGTTTTTCCTCCAGAGTTATTCCTCAAGATGGCAGAAGCTCCCGTGCCCATTGCTACAGAAAATGGTATTTGACCACAGAAGATTTGGAGGTGCCACAGTTGGGTGTGAAAGCAATTGAAGGGGCATACCAAGAAACCAAGTGAAGTAGAAGTGCAGGAAGATACAGAGGAGACTGTATATTCAACCTCTTTTTGTGATGACCACAAACTCAGAAAGGAAGTCTGTATGCACCCAAATAAAGACAGGTTATGAAAACATGAATTTCCTCTGAAAAATAAAAATACCATGACATGAACAATATTTGCAAGTGTGGACCTCAGTCCATGAATTAGTCATACACAGCCCCACACTCTTAACAACAGGATAAGGACCTCGGTTGCATTGTCATAATTACCCTGCTCTCAATTCTGTCCACTCTCAGGTGACATATTTAGGCCCTTGATGAACAACCGCCAGTATGGCTAGAGAAATATTACAACACCTAGCCAGCTCTCAGCTTCTCTCAGTGGATCACATCTCTGCCAGGCATTTATCAGGGCAATAAAAAAGATCATCTTGGTTCTGGTTGCTTAACAGGTGCCTGCAGGGTCATAGGGGAGAGCTCCCATGTTAACTGGTTAGGAGGTTCCCCAGGACTGTAGGGAGAAATCTCTGGGAGTAAGCCTGTCCTCATAAACAAAAAAAAAAAAACACCACCTTCAGAAAATGGTCTCTGCTCTTGATGCCCATCTCCAGAGCACAGCAGCTGCAATGTCTTACCTCAGATCCAGCTGGCTGCTTGTTTGCCAGAGCCATGGGCCTGATAATCAGGAACTCTGAGCAACCATCAGCACTCAGCATCTTTAAAACCACAACTAATACTATGCTGTTGGGAAAAATAGGCTTTCAGCAAATCTCACAATTTCTCTGCATCTTTCATTTATTACACATGAAATAATAATGCCAATTAATACAATCCTTCGGAGAGCAGCTGAGCAATGCTGTGCAGCAGTATAAAACTCCAACATTAGTCTTGCAATGAACTCCCACAGGGAAGAACTCTCCTTTCTGTGTATACATCAGAGAGAAACCTAAACAGTTAAATATTACCCAAAAGAAATGAGTGTTAGGTGTTTTCTGTTAAAGATCTGCAACCAGCTCTCTCACCTTGGACTTCTTGTTGAAGTCAACAGCAAAACTCCCATTGACTTCAGCAGGAACAAGGTCATGGTCCTTCTGTGCTGCTGAGTGGGTGATGGCAGGGTCATAGGGCCTGCATTTAAAGGAGGAGGAAATCAATAGACAGCCTACAGCTGTCTAGTTACATCTCCCCAGCCACCTACCGACTCACACTGGGGATTTGCACTGGTTTTTACCTTCAGGACAAAAGGTTCCTGTGACACTGTACAACACATTAGGAGTTACCTGGACTTTCAGAGGGGTTGTAGCCACACGACCACTGAGATAAACAGGACTTACCGGTGTCTGGGTGCCCTGCTGAGGAGGCTGTTCCTTGTGTATTACATACAACCCACTGGGAACACAGACAAATATAAAGCTCTCTTTTATGGAGCAGTAACATCAACAGTGGTGCCTGCACCACATGATTTGATGCATCAGGGGAATCCAGCCCAAACACTTCCTATGTTACACAGAAGAAGCATAAAAAGTCAGGCCAGATGACCACAAAGATTTTGGTATCTGCTTCCGTTCATGCAAAACTAAGCACAAAGCTTGCCCTCAATATGTCCACATACAAAACGACCTTGTGTTTTGAAAGAAAAATAAAAAGGAAAGAAAGGCCATCTGTATGAGCATGCATACAAAAAATGCAGGTCCTCCCAACAAATATACATTCACACATATAGAAATATACATATATGTAAGGAGATCTCCATCTTCTGCTTTGCGGAGAACTGATTCTACTTCACAGAAATTTCTGTTGCTCTCAAATACTTTTAAAAATGCCTCGTTATATTTGGTGTTTCCTTTGCTTGGTACCAGAATATTATAAAACCAATAAACCCAACAGCGTAAGAATGGTGGTGACTACAATCCAGAGACAAAAATGAATCTTCCAAATTGCCAGCATCAACTATCCTTTGGCTAAAAAACCCAGCCATTTAACAAATGAGCACTTTAAAGGTGCTTTTACTAAGCTCCAGCATAAACTGTGCAGTGTGCATTCGGTAAACTTTGCACTGGGATTTTAATTAAAGCCATCAGCCATATAAACTGCATTGTTTCTGCTCCTTTTTTCCCCTCCTGTATTTGTCAGCTTTCTCTCTCCCCAGCTTTAAGCGAAGAGGGAGATTTGTCTGAAGCTGTGGCCAAAGCCAAAATAAAAACCCCAAAGCCAGTTCCATTTCCTGGGATGGCTGCGCACACAGCTTCCAGCGAGGAAATCCACCCACGCGCATTATGGGTGACCTTGGGAGCATCAGCGCCTTGGCAGCTGAGAGCTGGATCATCCCAAATCCTCCTGAACATGGAAACACACGCAGTGCTGGCAGCGAGACAGCGATCCAAAGGCAGGTTCAGGGAAGGAACAAAGAGAAAAGCTCGTGCTTACAGGCAGAAGCAGCCAAGCCTCTCGCATTCAAGCCTCGCAACCTGGCAGGAGCAAGACAGCACTTCCCTGCTGCATTTTGCCTTTCCAAGAAGAGTTTGCCCCAGTAATCCTGCAGGTATAAATACAGCTGTATAATCCAGGAAAGCTGGTGGAGGGCAGTTTCATGGAAACATACTGGCTTATATGGACAACTCGTACCAAGGAAAAGTGCCTTGTTGTTTTTTTCCTAACCATAACAATGACATTCTTATAGTTCAAACATGACAATACTGTGCAAATGTTTACAAAACATTAACCGCTAGATAATTCATGGCAGACTACAGAGAAGCAAAACTTAGGTTGGAATATACTGACTGCAAAAGGCAACATCCAGACTTTTTAATAAGTAGCTACAGAGGTGGCTTGGGGAAAATCTATCATGTTGGGATGTACTGGACATACAACCCTTTAAAAAATTCAAACTAACACATTTGATTCTTTTGCAAAGCTGTTTATGAAATGTTAATCACCAAGGAGCAAACTGCTTGCATTTTTGTCAAAAGCTGTAATATATTGCCCAAAACTTTAAAAATTCTGTATTAGCAATCCCTATCAGAAGACTTGAACTTTCAATCAAACACTGTCTGTAGAGGAGCAATGAGGTAAATTAGGCAACGGTAATTTAACGATCAATCCTTGTCATTTCAGGATGACAGTACTATTTGGAAAAAAGTGAAAGGAAAATGGATTAAAGTGCTAAAATAAAGACGCTTTGTTCATCTGAATAAAACATTTGTAACTCTGGTCTGAGAGGTTACTTTCATTTGCAGCCAGTTTGATTTGCCACTCATCTTCCTTTGGGAATCATTCTGTTTCAAGTGCATTAAGAGATGATTTATTTGCATAAGCCAACAGAGGGTTATTCTTCCCTCAAAAAAAACCAGAGAATGACATTGCTGTACAAATGAAAGAAAATGTTAACAACTCCTGAAAGTTCTCACAGGTGATTAAAGGCATCATGCCACATAGCACAAAGTGATTAGCACTGACGTGGCATATATTACATTTTAAGCATAGTTGAGCTGTTGCACTGTTCCCCCAGCTACCAATAAACTCCTTTCTTAAGGCATATTAGAAGTATCTGATCTTCAGAAGCATGTTTTAAACTAAGGGCAGAAGTTACTATTCATCACTGAATCTTCTGTATAGGTTATTAGGAAATAAGTAGCATCCCTACCTATTTATTTTGACTTTTGTCTCGTGAGAGGCGCAAGTGAAGGTGAAGCTGGTCTTTGGTATTCTCCCCTATTTCTGGGCACAGAGGGAGGTGCCACCAATCTCCTGTTGCCAAGCCTCGTGTCTGTGGACGTCACTACTGCACTTGGTAATTACAAAAAGGGTAGCATGGTCTCCTGTGACAGAGGACACTCCACAGGAGTCTCCAGGGCAATCTGGGGGGCTGGAGCAGACCTGGGTGTTCTCCACCATCACCTGCTATGGTAATGGAAGCATCAGGTACTCTTCTCCACACTAAACAGGCTTTCAAAGCCACTTTAACAAAACCATTGACCCAGAGCCTTCTGCCCCCTCTGCCCTCCTTGTAGCATTGCTTCTCACAAACATTTTCATGAGCTTCAATTCCATATATTTCATCTTTTCACCTTACAATCACATTGGTAACTGCACGGTTGGAGCCCAATTTGAACATTAGCTTTGTCACTAGGCCATCCATTCCCTTATTCCTCTCCCATACTCCTCAAAAAACCCTCACCTTACCAAACCAACCCTCAGCCTCAGAGGAAGGCAGCTTTTCAAGCACATCCACAAGGACCATGTAATCAAAGAGCCTGAAAGTTAAAAGGTCTTGGCAGAGCATTGTATGAGAGCCCTCAGAGCTCAGAACACCCCCCAAATCCCCTCCAGCTGAGGTGCTGCTGCTAAACAACAAATACTAAATGCAGTAATTTTCTGATGGTCTACAAGAAGGTTGAAGCACTGCTTGTTTGTTGGAAGCTCTGTGAATTTCCCTGGGAAGTCCATGAACACAACACTGCAGGACAGTGCTATTGAGAGTCCTCTCTCAGAGATAACTAAACCTTTCTCATTTCCATAGGTGATGGTGATTCTTTTTCATTTTTCCACATCATCCCCTCCTGGTAAGCCCAAGGAATTTGGGTGCTCCTTTCAAGTAAGGATTTTTTTTCAGACAGTAAACCTCAAAGTAATACTTCCCCACTTTTATGTTCCTGACTGGAGAGGTATCATTGCTGTTCTTGGGCTTCGTAGGAAAAAAGTGTGCCAGTCACTCACTAATTTCTCTAGGGATGTTTTCCACACTGGGAAAAAAATAAAATTTAGAATTTATATTGTTTCCCCTCTCCCACCAGGTCACATTACAAACAAAAACACTGAGACAGTAGGGTACAGCTGTGAGCTTAGTCTAAGCATTTTGAAAGCTCCATTTCTTTGCAACTAAGAAGAAAAATTAATAAGAAAAAAGGCAGGGGGATGAGAATATTAAAAGTCATGGCTGCCACCTCCTAATTCACCCAGGGCACAAGCCAAAACAATTATGGAGAGACATATGTTGATGGCAATAAAACATTTACTTTCATTCTGTGCCTATTTTAAATATTAAGTGTTAGCAGCATGTTACTTAGAAAATTAAAAGGCTCCAAATTTCAGTTTCAGAATGTGTGAATAAAGCATTCCACATGGAGGAAAGTTAAAACCAAACATTTCTTTGTTTTCATATTGAATACCTATAATATCATGTAATCAAAAAATTATGAGTGTAATACTGTAACCCATGAGTAAAATTTGGCATCGGGGATGACTATTTATATGCTAAAGTCTGATTGTACACTAAAATATGTAGATGCATAACAGCTTATCTTTTCAATATCATATACTACACACAGAAATGCAAGTGCTGGATCTAATTTAATGAATTTGTGGTTATGAGCACATGGACACCAAAAATCCGGCATGAATGCTAAGTTACAGTCCAATGCAGTTCCAGCTGGCTAAGATTTAAATATTTCTCCCCCAAACTGCAGTTGCTAGTAAACTCAGTACAGAAAATTTCATTATACCTACAGCAAATGCTACTTTGATAGTACAGTCTTTGCTAAAGCAATGCAGTTCTCCCCAGAAACACGGAACAAAGCAAAGTACAGCTCCAGCTTCACTTCCTCCTCTTTCAACATGAAGGACAAAATAAATCTGTAGGGATCCTACTTATTTCCTAATAAGATATAAAAAAAATATTTCAATGTGGGAGAGTCATTTCAGCTCTTAGTCTGAAACGTGCTCCTGAAGATCAAATGTTTCTATTGTGTCTCCAAAAAAACAACGGGCTGACCTAGAGGATGGTGAGCCTGGAGATCAGGTCTGTGACTGGATTTGATGTCACTTTCATTCTTTAGCACAGTAACTATGTATGTAAAACAGAGGTGGCAAACTACTGCAAGAGCCACTCAGGTAAGAGGAGAATGTGCTGTTGCAGCAGTAACGAAAGCAGCACCAGTTCCTCATGCATGTAACAGGCATAACACACACTTAATTGTCTTGCTGTAAGGAATAATCATTAATTTGCACATTGGGGGTCCATGTTGAGGCAAAATTCAAAGCATTACATAAGTCATCTTGCCCAGCAGAACTGATGTCATGGTAATTTTCTATTAAGAGCATCTTTTTAGGAAAAGCAATAACTTAGTTTACAGGGAACATTTCTTACTTTGTTCTTGGCACTGCAGCTGTAAATTGTAGCATATTGAACATCAATTTAATCACAGCAACACAGACAAAATCACAATGACTGATCTTTGGTATTAAGTTTGGGCAGTTTCAATATGTATTTAAACCCAAACCCCACCGCCTGATTTTGGAAGCATTATGGCACCACTGCAAGCCATCCACATTGGCAAAACCCCCAACAGCTCCAGGATTTCGTATGCATGAAACAAGTTAATTTGTGTTTCACTCGTGGAAAAGAGTCCCTTGTGAAATATTGCCTAACCCAAATTTAAGAAACAAAAGTTAAATATTTATAAACAAAACACACTGAAAGCCCAGGAAATCCTCATGGAAGACACACTCCAACGTGATTGACTATTCATGTACAGAGAGTGACATATGATGGAAATGAATAAAAAGTAAACAACATACTCCATTACTCCTAACATCTGCAAAGCCTATTTTAAACTTCCTAAATTACACAGATGTACCAGCATGGGGCTCTTAAGCCTCGAGTCCATACTGATGAGATCGCATTTCTGTTCCTGTGATCCTGAAGTGAACGATTAAAGAACATACATTTCTGTGCCACAACTGAACAAGTCCAGGAGGTTGCTGTTTCCATCTGCAAGGCCCTCTGACGTGTACAAATTACAGCTTGCCAGCGTTTCACCAGGATATGTTTAATACCCCCATTAAAAATTTATATATTTTTTTAATAAAATTAAGTAGATTGTGGCCAATGCTGAAGTTCTTTAAAACACACAACATTAAGGTGGGATAACTGAAACCCACATAAATGTATAATAGCAGAAATTAAACAAATGGCACCAACATCAAAAGTGACTTATTCCCCTCTGGAGAAAAATCCCAGGTTTTACCATCTCATTTAACCTCCAGAGGCTGTTCTGTACCATGCTGTCCACAGTCCTCCAAGACCAAATCTCAAACTGCAGCATGGGAGAGGTGAGACTGGATGATCTTTACAAACTCTTAAATTATCATATTGGACAGGTGAAAAAGTGAACCCTGTGGCTGAAAACCAAGGCAGACCTTTATCAACAATCACCAATCAAGCAAGAGCATGCAAACACACTGACCCCATATGCATCATCTGATTGAGGTCATTAAAATCTGAGGACTCCAGAAAAATGCTGTTATCACAAGAACACTATTTCAGACAAGTCACTTTTTTTAACTTTTGGTCCTCACAATGTTCAAAGTAAGAGGCTTTCTTCATTCCCTTCTCTTCTGCAATTCCCCTGATGTGAAGTCTAAAAAAAAACCAGCAAGCTATTGAAAGAGAGGGCAACATGAAAGCAAATCAATAGGAAGAAGAAAGAAAACACTGCCAGCTTATGTGTTCCTTCGTAATAGTCCAGAGCCAAGCAGTGCACACGCCATCCCACCAGGGACAGAGGCAATGGCAAGCACTGTCTGGGAGGAGGAGGAAATCCTCAAGGGAAACAAGTGTTTGGAAAGGCATGGATTCAAGACCACACAGTAGGATCCACTGAACTGAGACAGGCCTGGAAATCTCAATGGGACAAACTCCTATAGAAAAGGCAAAAATTCCCCATCTGTCAGAAGTTTGAGGCTCTGGGGGGTTTGTGTTGCTCCCGAAAGCGGCACAGTTGTCAATCCATTGGCATCATCAGCCAAGTCAAGTGGTCCATAAATACTACCACCCCCAAAGTTAATCTTGTTCCACAAGCATCACTCTAAACCTAAATGTCTAAATTAATAAGAAAATTCAGTATTGTTTTCATATTAAACAACCAAGACTGAAAACAAAAGTTACTTCTCAAAAATCACAAATTCTTCCTTACAAAGTCTTTGGGGGGGTTGGAACTAGATGATCTTTGAGGTTCCTTCCAACCCAAGCCATTCTATGATTTATGATCATTTAGTGCCACAAACAGGACTTAGTGCCCATAGAATGCTACAGGACTCTGCAATCCAAGTCCAGGGCAGCTAAAACATCAAACAGCCTTTAAAACCAAGGAAAAGGAGTTTCTCTTTTAATGCAGTCTTTTGTTCTCTGCTCTGTAAGCTGTCTCCAAAATGCAATGCTGCTGCTATGATGTCATTGTAAGCATCAGAGCTCTAAAAGCCTGATAGAAACACTGGTTTCAATTTCATTGTGGATTATTATTTGGAAAACATTTAGGAAAATATAATGAGCCCAACAGGAGGTTCAAAATCCAAGAGATCCTGTTGTCTGCCTTTGTGAGAAACCACAAAATCTTTAGCTTGAAGCTACTTGCATTACACTTTCCACTCTCTTTTTTTGGAATGGTTTCTCATTTTCCATACCCTGTTTCTATCGATAGATTTTTTCCATTCAGTAAACAAGGAAGCTGCTGCTTACTGAGAAAGTGACCTTCTAGGCTAACAAGAAAATCTACAGCTACCAGACGCAAAAAAAGCAACACAATCCAAGCACAGGAGCACACTCGGGAATGGTTTTTCCCTGAGAGACATTTCAGTATTGTAAATACCAGTCACAGCTGTGACAAGGCTTAACAGAGGCCAACACAGAGGTTGACAAACCGCTCTCAAAAACCCAGTAGTGTATTATTCCTGCTCTATATCTCTCATCTCCATGGGTGATGAGACAGCCCTCTGGGAAGAGGCATCATCATTAAGTTCATGTTTTACACTTCAGGCAGTTTTGGAGTGTTCCAGGCCATGCTGGATGGGAGTTGGAGCAACCTGGACCAGTGCAAGGTGTCCCTGCCCACAGCACAGGGATTGGAACTGGGTGATCTTTAAGGTCCCTTCCAACCCTAACCATTTATGATTCTCTGAATGAATTAGAGGGCAGGTGACCATCTTGCAAGCAGGAGCCAAAGGCAACATGAAAAGGAGGCATCTGTTAAATATGCCAAGTGAAAAACATGATCATGAAATGTAACAGCTTTTCTATTCTTTCTTCTCACAACTATTTCATTAAGTTTTTCTAAGCCTTTTCTGGGTGACTTGATACCAAGTACATTGTTTTAACACGTGTGAAGGCAGCATGATCTTTCTGCTTCACAAACCCACCATGTCTACATGTTCCTGAATAACAACGTGCTCTGACACGTGTGAGAACAGGCTTGGTCATATTTCCAAGGTCTGCACTATGTTAATGAACAGCAAGTTCACTTGTAACAACAGGGAATTGAAAATGCAAGAGGAATGATTCAATATACAGAACTAATAGTCAATGCTCAAAGTGTTGTTACCCCTATAACATTACTGTCATAGGAAATGACAAAATCGAAAGATACAAGTGGACTTGCTAATTTAAAAGGAATTAAAATTCCTGGCTGGAGCACAGAGAAAAGCAGTGTTTTATTTGTCTTCTTTTTATTTATTTTACAAATTTGATTACATGAGTGGGAGCCTATAATTGAAATAGTTTCTGTGGGCAAATTAAACAATAACATTTTGTTCTATAAATCAAGCATCACACATTAATGTGGAAATTACTTTTATATTTTAAAACAATCAGTACTGCAAAACAAATATCACCTTGCAAGAAATTCCAGGGCCACACAGCCAGTGCTGCTGACAAAGTAATGTCTGTTAGTCCTCAGCAATTAATTACATCTATATATATTGCTCCAAAAATCTCAAACCTAACACTTTTAACACAGAATGTCCACTGGAAAGATCCTGCCAGGAACAGCAAACAATTACTTTAAAAGTCATAGCTGAGGCTGGGAGTTGGAATAGCTTAAAATACAACATGGATGATAACATGTCCTGCGCTGTGATGGCACAAGGTGCCACAGTGGGTTGGGGGTTTGTTTTAAGGGAAGGTATTATTATGGATTCCCAGAAGAACACACATAGGACCGGACATCTAAGTATGCTTGGGAAGCCATAATTACTGCATTTCCTCACGTAACAGGACAGGCAGCATCCCTTCCAAAACCAAAGGCAGCTTTGGCACACTGCAGCCAACTTGCTACAAAAGCAAACAACTACCCCACAGCAGCTGCAGTTTGTTACAGACCCATTCCTGCTCCCTGCAAATATCAACTTACTGGAACTAAAACCAAACCAAGACTGTGAGAAACCCAGCACCAAACTCAGCACCAGGTTGACCCCCAGGCCCATCCTGTGCCATGGATGCTCCAACCCCAGTGCAGCCTCTGGGCTCAGATCTGTCCCTCTCCTGCTGCCTTGTGGCACAGGCACAACACTGCTCGCTCACCGACAACACATCTGTCACGGAACCAGACCCAAAATGCAAGCAACAGCAACTTTATTAGCACTTACTGATCCCAGGGGTGATAAATATGTTTGTTTACTCCTGCACGAGCAAAGCTGGTGGTAAAAGGGAAACCGATCAGACTGTTAAGTGGCTGAAACTCACATTAAAAATCCAATGATAACATAATCCCAGGAAATTGCCAGGATATAGAGATGGAAAGGGCCGTAGTACCCAGGGCCACGCTGGCATCTCGCCAACAGCCTGAGGGTCAAAGCTATTATTCTGCATGTATAGCTACATAAATTTACATCTATTTTGCATAACAAGTAAGCAGAGTATTAAATGCACTTCACAGAGGGACTGTCCTGGACTAGCTTATCCACCCCTGCAGGAGCAAAAGCCTCGCAATTCCCTCTAGTTTTAACTTTCCATGTAATAATTGATTTGGGTTTACAAAGCAATCACGTGAGTAGACTCAGGTCCTCACCACAGCAAAGTTACTCCTTGGCTAACAGGGCTGTGTCCAAGAGGAGGAGTGCAACCAACAGCGATACACCACTGCTTGATATCACCTGAAGTGCAGATCCCTTTCTCCTGGGAGGAGCATTAGGAAATTCTTAACTGCCTTTCTCCTTTACTCTTATGGCTCATCCCAAATTCGACTTGTGCATCCAGATTTTTCCATCTTTTTGTACAGAAAGGGTCAAGAATCTTCCTATCAATATTCAGGGTGAGGGAAAGAAAAAAAGCAAAAATGAGAAAACTCTGCATCTATCCCCCTATGGACAGAAACATAATCCTTACTGTGGTTATATACAATCACATATACGTGTCCTGGAGAGCCAGAAAGCATTTCCACAGCAAGAGATGAAAAAAGTAATCACAAACACACTTTCCTGGAATAAAAATTTGGATGTGCCCTCACATTACGACACATAAGCTCAATCAGTTCCTCTGCAGCTACAATCTGAGTAATTGCTTTCAACTGGTTTTGTGGGATGTTTTACTTTTTGAAACTATCAGAGTTCAAATATGTCAAACTGCAAACCGTGCAAAAATGTGAGTTCTATTATTGTTTGCAGAATGTCGTACAATTTTGGAAAGCAACTAAACCTGAGCTATGCATAATATTTTCTTTTAAAAAAGTATCACTTTGTGCCACATTTCTAGACTTTAATCTCAATTTTTCTCTCACATAATACTCTAAGTCAGAGATCCAGGACTGGATGTTTCATAAAGCTGTCCAACTCACTCAGACATTTCAAACATATGAAAGTAACCCAATGCTTTCTGATATTATTGCAAAATAGGAAGCAATTATCTGGAATCAGAGAGTGCAGACTTGCACAAACAGCAGGGGAGCTACAGTCACTGTGCTTTGGACTACACACGTGAAAAAACTGGATTTAAACTATTATCCCTTCCTAGTTCAATTCTTTGGGGGACATCTTCATATTCTAGGAGATCACAAATTCCTAATTATGATTCAAAAGTGCAGTCCTGGTGGAGGATCAGACTACCTTTACAGTACATCAATCTGGCTCCCCAGCTCCAGGTCTGCCCTCTCTGAACCCCTCCTGCTTTCTATCCTGCAAAAACAGACCCCAAATGCCAAACAGGCATTACAGCCTTCAGGACATAAAGCCTAGGCTATCATTTTCCCCTTCTTTCTTCCTTTCCCCCTGGAAGTCTATTTGATTTTGTTTAGAAATTCTTTTGAAAAGCTCTTTTCACACCACCTCTCACTTTGCAAAACAGCCAAGTGACAAAGTCAAATCTCTCCAGAAACCCTACAATAACAAACGATGGATACGGGAAAGAGGTTGGGAAATTTGGGAGAGTAACAGATTTCACATTTAAGCTCCCGGGGAATTAGACTAAACCAGTCAGATTTTTTTTTCCTTAATTTCTAAAGACAGTTTCAGACATTATCTGTAATAAAGTAATTGAAACACTTTGCTTCTCTCAACCAATTGCTGCTGGGAAATGAAACCACTGCATTTCTGTACAAACCCACACGCTTTGCCACACTGCCATCCATTTCCCTCAGCCCTCCACTCATTTTCTTCTCATCTCTCCAGCTCTACGTCTCATCAGCATCAACTGCCAATTTGTACCGCCACAAACTCAAGCTGCATTACTTCAGCAAAGTTTATAAACTCCTTATGCTTCCTTATACCCTCTGCAAAGAATTAAAATGACATTTGTCTGGACAACCATCACATTTACTGTGTTAGCACGGTTCTGCTCCAGCAGGCAGTTCATCTTTTCACTTCCAGTCCTGTATTTTAAACAAGAGGAGATGTCTTAATGCAGCTGCAGAGCCTCACAAATGCAGCAGCAAAGGCTTTATTTTCCTTTATGTCAACCTATGTAAATAATACATTATCTCGGTACTTAGTTTTCTTCTGAATTCTGCCACTGAATGCAATGCAAGGAGGAGAAAGGAGGGTTGGGGGGAGATAAATCCTTGAAGGTTGACGGCTTGTGATTTCTTCTGCTGCTTGTACGTACATGGCAAGAGACACAAAAGGCAAGCTCAGTGGAATTTAATCTTATTATGATCCTTTCCACTCTAACTTCATAGGCCTGGATGTAAACCAGACACTTGTCTGAACTGTGTCAGTCCTTTGCAGCCCATCTGCACCTTCCAGAAGCAGCACATTTGGCACTGACAGCCAAGGCAGCGCTGCCCGAACCACCCCGATGCAACGGGGACCTTTCATATCCCTGCCCAGCCTGAGCTGCTGAACCGCCTGAAATGTTTGTGTCACTATCTGGGGGAGTTATCAGAGAGTTACAGACCGTGCTCAGCAATGAAATACGGTGCAGTCTGATTGGCATAAAAGCCCAACAGACTGTTTGGGGAATAGTTTGTTCTTCTAATGTTGACATTATATCATTTGTTGTTGGCAGCTCAACGCCACTGACAAGTTTCATCTTCTTCAAATTGTCTTGAAGAGCTTAATAACTCTCTTTATTTGGCATATCTTTTGGAAGAAAAAGAAAATAGATACATTATTTGTAAAGCAGCATATGCCTGATGACTTTGATCTGTGCTGATGCAATACCCTTCAAGGATAAAAGCAGAGCTGTTTAAGAGGAGGAGTCATCAGATGAATATACACTTTCAAGCAGCTTTTTGAAAACAGTTCGACTCAATTAGCACGTACAGTGATAGCTAATTTTAGATATTAAAGCACTGAACTTTCTGTTGTCATGCTTTCAGGCTACAATCCTCTCCAATTAAAGCAGAATTTATCCAAAATGTTTCCATAACACGTTTTATGTATTTTTCTCTGCTTAAAGCTGCCAGCTTGACTATATTAATACACAAGGCAGAGGTTGAAGCCCAGGTTAATTATTCAGCTGTTAAATTCCTACAGAAACGGGAAATTACAGAATGGCATGGGTTAATATGTACTGCAGAGATACAGCACAGTGGGGGACACATTATTGCTCTTCATTCAGTTGTCTTGAGCCAAGAACTTGTGTGACTCAGTCTCAGGTATTAGGAAAGCTGTTTCAGGATTTCTGACTATATTTAATCCTATATCAACTTTGAATTGTTCATTATGCAAACACATTTATACCATTTAAAAATAAGATTCAGGGTTAATGGGTTTTCAGGGTTGTTTTTTGGGGTGGATTTTTTTAAGTGCTGTAAAACCACATGACAAATAACACATCCTCCTGCAGAGGATACAACCCAGCCACACATGTGCTCAGCGTTCAGGTTTACACAGATGCTGACCCCTCATCTGGGTTATGCTTTGTCTTTCATTTGGATCATCCCAGACTGTTTATATGAAAACTGAAAAGCATTTTTAAAAATAAATCCTGACACATTTCTCCGCTCTCTGGGGCTGTGCAGTTTATGTACAGTACAAACCAAGTTCATTATAAATACATACAAGACTAAGAAGTGCTTATGAAAAACAGAAGCAAATCAGCCATTAAAAAAAAAAGCCCTGGGAGCTTTTGTGATGGTCAGAAGATTGGTGCACTGAAACCCTCCAGAAAAATTATTTTTTTTCCACCTACAATAAAGTTTCCCCCTTAAAACTTCAGTCATAAAACCACCTAAAACTTGTATAACTGTGTAAATCCGAATCCCAGATATGTTAGGCTTCCCTGACTGTATTGGCTGGATGTGACTTGAAAACAAGATCCAGACTCTCTAAACAGTTCACAAAAGAAGTGATTTATATCACATCCTTTTTTCCATGCACTGTGTATTTGTGCAATTTTATGAGTCTGTGTGACAGTAGCCTTTTAGCAATTGGGTATCAATACCTTTATTTTGGGTAAGGTTTTTTTTGTTGTTGATAACTCTGGGTATCTTCTTCCCTATCTCTCTTTATCTCCATATTTTGTTACCTGTCATATTAAGTCAGAAAATTCAGCAGTCTTATGGGAGACCAAGCTATGGTGCATGATCAATTTGAGAGAAAATGAATACATCACTTTTGGACTTTTTTTTATGCTGACAACAAAAATGATGAAAATAAAACTGCTCCTCTGACTGTTCTTACACTTGGCCAACTTCTTCTCCAAAGCCACCTTAATGTGTCCTGTGTGGCACCTATTACATGATGGGCATCTTGCCTGGACAATTTCAATCCCTGGTCCCAGAATCATCCTCTGATTTTTCCTGACGGTTCAGCCAAGTTTGGAAGAAAACTACTCCACCCTTCTGCATATATGGTGAGACTCTAAGCTGAACAGTGCATCTCTGAGAAAGCATATGTGATTCCCTCACCAGTGTAACTGACTTGTCTGAAGCTGTGAGATGCCCTGCCAGATTTTCCTGCATCTCATGTCAGGAAAACCAATTATATTTTTGAAGGGCATCCTTCCCATAGTCAAATTCTTTCTATCACATAAGTCTCATGTTCACGGGTGCATACCAAGGAGCAGGAATTTGCATCCTCTCTACAGCTGCCGTTCAGCTATTCTCAAAATGTCTTTGCAGTTGACATTGTTTTACTGTACCCAGTGATACACTAAAATGGGCTTTGATTGCATTTCCCTTTCAATACACATTACAATCAAGTAACGTGTTTGTTGTTTTCTCTTAAAAATACTTTGGGAGTTTTGGCCTTCCAGTCATTGCATACTCAAGAGTGGGATTTGCAGGGAAACCTTAGTTATTCCATTCCTGCCTCCACACACATCACAGAACACTTCAGTTTATTTGACTAACCACTAGCACTTCTTTTTCCATATGAAACTGTGTCTTATGTATACTCAAGAAGTGACAATACTGGCAGGATTTTTTCCCCATTTTGGTTTCTTCTGCACTGTTTGCATTAGCATTTCTTTCACATGAATGTTCACAGCCAGCCAGTTCATTTGAATCAGTTGTGCAGTTTGTCTTTTTGTGCTCTGCTACTTTTTCCATCAGCTTTTCCACTCAACTTTGATTTCGAGATCAATAGACTTAGTTTACTGCAATGCAAGACTTTCCAGCTACTGCCACTGTCATTTTAGTCACCTTTAGTAGCTTACAAATTCAGCCTCATTTGATGAAACTCCAATGGATTAACAGGTAATGCATGAATGCAAAGTGTTATTTTCTTTTTAATGATCTATTATGAATGCAAGACTTAAAGGGGGCAGAGTTAGTAGCTGCACCCGACAGTAGCAAAATGGATTTATCTGATACATTCCATTGTGCTTCACAGTCCCAACACAGTAGCCTTGAGTTTATTTGACTAATCTAATTAGGACTGGTGCTACTACCAGAAAAGCAGTAAAATTCAAACATAAAATTTGAGACCGTTCCTCCTCTTCTACACTTTACATGGGAGCTTTCTGAATCATCCAAATGATGCAGCACAATTTTCCATGAAGCCAATATGATTATGGTATAAACGTCCCAGGAAACGCAAACCTAATCATGAAAAGCAATGGTTCTGGGTGGGGGGCAGGGAGGAAGGGAGGGTGGTGGGAAATCAAGATATTACAAAAGCCATCTGTAACAATGGCCTAACAGGAAAATTTCACCTTCATTAGGATCAGAAAAAGACATTTTGCCTTTTTCTACCCCCCACCCCTTGTGTGGCACACAGTCAATGACAAAACATGCCTGGTAAATCATTAAAACCCTAATGCCACCCCCTCCCAGCAGCAGAACAGTTAACAGACACAAATGCCCACTCAAAATCAATCACCTGAAAACTAATAGGGATCCATTTAGTTACGGGAATGGTTTCGCATCGATTTCCTCCCTTATCATCTTTTGTACATTAGCTTGTGAGCAAAACTGAAGACAGCACTGCATATCCAAAATTGATATTTCTCCCCTTATCTAGAAAACCTGCTGATAACATTTTTTCTTTTTTTTTGATAAAGCAAAACCAGACTGAATTCCAGCCTCGGATATGGATAGGTCTGGGACTTCTGTTTGGTTTTTTTTTTTTTAAAGGCCCTATTAATGCTCACAGGCACATCACAAGCAGCCCTGGCTTCTTTCATGAGAGTTTCCATTAAATTGATGTTTGCTGGCCCCAAATGCAAAGGCCCTGTCACTTGTGGGCAGTGTGACTTCATTTGCTGGCTGCAGCACTACAGGTGGGCTGGCACACAGGAGCGAGGGATGAGCTGCCACCAGCCCAGTCTGAGTGAGCACAGGGGGGATTCACCTGGCACGTGCAAGGTCAGCAGCCAGCCAGCCATCCCCCTTCCCCTCACCACAGCAGCAATAACTGCACGGACATGGGGAGGATTTAACTCCCTGCAATGGCACAACTTCAGCCTTTTTTGACGTACGCCAGATTTGGTCTACATTGCACAGACATGACATTTCTGTGCTTTCCCCAGTAACTCTCTTTCAATAATGATCAAGAAACAGAATAGGGTAAGGAAATGGGGAAAGAAACCTCCACAGAATAATATGTGATGTTATGGCTCCCTTTTAACTCACAAGCGCAAGACAAGGTGATGTATTTAACCAAAAAGGCAAATAAATCTTTTCTAAGCAGTGGAATAACTCAATTACACCATGAATCACATCTTCTATGAAAATGAAAAACAGATAACTTCCCTATTTAAAAAAAAAGTTGCAGGAAAAAGCTGACTCAATATAGCAGCTCTGCTCTATCCACCTTAAACTTGAATAGAAAATAAAAACATGAAAGAGGAAGAAGAAGCTATCAACTTCAAACCACTATAACCCCTCAGGATGCAAAATTACTTTATTCCTATTACCACAAACAGAATTCTTGGCTGAAAAACGTGATGGGAACCATGACTGAACAAGGCATGTTGCACAGTTAAGCAATCACAAATCACACTGAATTTTGATTTTAGTGGGATGTCTTGAAAATAGAAATTAAACATCTACAGCTCCAGAGTGCTTACAGCCAGATTTCATTTCAAATAATGTCTGCAGCAAAGGAAAACAGTCATGACAAATGTCATTTCATAGAAAAATGTGTCTTAAAGTTTATAAGTTTTAAGCAACTGCGTATCTCTCAATATATTTTAGAAATCCTCTATGCTCCTCTAGAAAAAAATAAAAAAACCACCTCACACCAAAGGAGAGTTTTCTGTTCACGTGTTTGAGTTACAAAGAAATTCTGTGTCACATTCTGCTAGCAGGCAATAGTGAAATTTCAGTGTCTTAATTTGGATTACAATAGGAGAGCACTTTACAGGGCTGTACAGAGTAAGGCCACGGAGAAGCTGAGCCTGAAACCCCCTTTTTGGGGAAGCCACTTATTGAGTCCCCTGCGGCTCTGCCTCCTCAAACTGGGATCCACCAATGGCCAGAAACCACCAAAGCTGCTTCTTTAGTAGCAACCACAACAGTTTCCTACTGAGCCCTTGCAAAGAAAGGACTATTCAGTTGAAGAACAGACTGGTACAAACCCCCACCCAACTTAGGAGCAAGCCAGGTCACTGCATTTGAGAACTTCCAATGGTGTGCCTCTAACGCCATCTCAGGTGTGACAGAAGGGCATTTAGCATCCATTGGCTCAAATCCCCAATCGTTCCAAGATTTTCACTTCTCCCCACCCACTTGAGGTACCAGATCCTTCACACTGGATGACTTCCCTTGGTGTTTATTCTCAGAAATCCCTCACCTTACCACCACCTAATACTTCCCAAAGCTTAGACACGCCAGGGCAGTGAACCATGTGAAAAACACTAACAAGTGAAATCTCAGCTCTTACCATTAATCCACCAACCACTACAGCAATGAGGAGACAGACCTGGAACCACAAGATCCCAGTGTTCTGCCCCAGCCCATCCAACCCTCTTTCCCTGGTGCTTGCACAGAGCTGCAAGCATGGTCTGTTCTCATAACCTCCCACTCTGTGACCCTTCAAGATCTTTGCATACTTTCCCTCCCCAGAGAAAGTGGCTTAAACTAACCTATAACTGACTTCAAGTCCACTACAAAAGTGTGTTCGCAGTTTGAAATCCTACTGGAATTTAGCACTGTTAGATACAGGGCGAGATAAAAGTTGTAGAGCTCCAAAGTTGTATATCTAACCCACCCACTGCAGGCGTAATCCCTAAACTATGGATCAAGAGCTGGCCACTTCAAAATCCTTTTCCCATTCCCCCTCGGCTCTGGGAGGGGGTCTGTGCTCCAGGTGCTAACTCATGCATACAGAGTGGCAAGCAAATAGCAGCTTCCATACCCAAAACGTCCCTTCTGGATTCACACAGCAGCTGCAAAAACACATGTTGGCCAACCCCACTGGATGTCTTGCACTTGGCAAACCATCACAAACACACAGCGCTGCTGGGGAGTAGGGAACAGCCGAGGGAGATGCAACAAAACAGGGGGAAAGAATTCCCCAAAAGGGAAAGGAACAATGGAAAAGGGTGAGAGAGGGAAGATGAGAAGGTCACTGCAAGGCAAAGAAAGAAAAGGGCAAGAGAGTCTGGGAAAGTGGTAAGAGAAGTGAAGCATGTGAGGAAAACGGCTGTGAGGAAGATATCCTGCCACCAGCACACAAAACAAGGCTCCTGCTGAAAGGTAGTCGGGAACAAATGACCAGCAGCAACAAAAAAACAACACAAACAATTGTGCAAGACACAAAGAGAGCTCAGTCAGCCACACATCAGTAACCAGAAAGGCTCCCCAGCCCACAGCCACTTCTTTGCTGAGAACTGAGAAAGCAACACATGGAAAGGTTTGGACATTGTCACTGGCTGAGCAAGTAGGTTAGGCTTGAGAAGAGATGATGCATATTGAATGCAACATGGATAAAATTAAACATTCATTGACAACAGAAACAAAGTTAGGCTAAGCTTCCAAAAATACCGAGCAGTACCAAAATACAAGTCAAGTCCTGACATAGAGAGAAAGCCCAACTGAGCCTCCTACAGCTTTTAACTTCAATGGCTCACAAGCTATTCCTTCAGATCTTTCATGGAGCCAAATTAGTGCTTCAGTTCCTGCTGACTGCTTGAACTGCTGCACTGGTGGCTCTTTAAATGTGCCACAGCTGGGCTGCTGGCAGCACAAAGGATGTGTGCTCCAGGAAAGGCCCGGCACAGAACACGGCACATCTCCTCAGGTCAACGAGGACAAAAACACAGTGTTGTTTCCACATCAGGTAGGACGGCATTTATGTCCATGTGCTCCTGTTCAGAGAAGGCAAACAAATGGCAGCTTTTGCTCTCTTTCACTAAGAGACACCCATCTGCTTTCTTAAACCCAGCAAGCTTCAAGCTAAACAGGGCAAATAAAGGAACGAGAAGGCAGAGGAACAAGGCGCTGCTTTTCCCTGCTGGAGAGGGAGATGCAGTGCTTTATATAGTCAGGTGAAAAAAAAAACAGGTAAGAAAAGACTCTTTTGCAAGTTGTATTCACTCACTGTTCATATTACATTCTCTCCCACATTTATAGCAACTTGGAGTCACAAAAAGTGTAAGCTCAAACTGCAAGTTTCCTGGGCCCCAGAAAAGCGATCAGCTGTTCCTCAGCCTCCACAGTGCAGAATTATTCCTGCTCCCAAGCTACACAGCACTTACAGGCACACTTACCAACCCCACTCTGGGTAGGAGGTAGAACTGCATTTTTATTTGCTCATGATAATTTGTTGCTGGATTGTTTTTGGGGGGGGGGGTTTGGAGGTTTTTTCTTTTGAGTTTTTCACCCACGAGAACTGGTTCAGTCTTTGACTCCAGAATAGATGTGGTTGTGCTGTTGTGCTGTGAAGATGCATTACGCTGACACAGCTCACACCCCCTCCTGCCAGCACTTCCCCTCCAGCACAAGAACATCCCTACTGCACCAGCCTGGGATGGTGACATGGTTGTCCCCACACTAACTTAGCAAACAGATACACCTCCTTTTTGTTTTTTTTTTTTTTTTTTTTTTTTTTTTTTTTTTTTTTTTTTTTTTAAACACAGACAAGGCTTCATCTCTAAAGGAAAAACAACCCCAAATTTATTTTTCTTTTAATTTGTGAGCGAGGATTTCGATCTACACCATTTTTTAAACCGTGTGATTTAAGCTTACTTACAGTTAATCCATTTTTCTAATTACATTGTTTCTCTCACTATAGATCAACAGTTGATTAATCAGACTCTTCAGTGAAGCAGCGAGGTGTCTGACCTTCTCCCTTGCCGTATTTGTAATGAACCTCATCTCATATCCTTCAGTGAAATAGAAAAACCCCACAATCTATTTCCAGCTATCTTTAGGATGTCTGACTGACTACAGGGAGCCCATCAGGAGCTCACCTATGGGCAAGGCTATCAACTTTATTCCCTGTCAGCTTCTTGACAAGTCTTGCATCACACAACACCCTCTTGGTGCTGGCAAAGAAATATTTCAAAAGCCAGTTTCTCAACTTCATCTGCATTTGCATGTGACAATTTTGTAGCTCCCCTGCTACAAAATCCCCTGCAGCAAAAGGGTTTCCTACGAAGCTGCAAAAGACATCCTTTAGTTACGGAAAAAGCTGTCACCACTCAAGAGATGCAAGCACTTGCATTTCTTCCATGTGGAATGCTTGGACTCCATGATCTTAAAGGTCCTTTCCAACCTAATGACTCTGTGATTCTGACCTGCACAGTGACTAAATACATAAAATTTCAGCAAGTCTAAACCCAGTCATTTTCTCACACTCCCAGGCCTTTGCCAGTGCAGAAATCCCATCCACACAAAATGGAGACAGAATAAAGCATCCAGTCTGAGAGCAGGGCTGTCAAGCATTTTGGGAAGTTATTTCCCAGCTTTAAAATAAAAAAAAACACGAAACAAGATGTCCTTAAAGACTCCCAAAGATAAGAACTCCACCACCTTCCCATGTTACTTTATTTCACCAGTTTGCTATTTTTATAAACAGGAAGATTTTCTGAGACAATATCTATGTTTTGCCATGTTGTTGCTCTTATTCTTCCCAAAGACCAGATTATTCCATTTATGTAAGGCTACATGTTTAAAAAAAAATACATCCCCTTTATTCTTTTCTTCAGGCTAAACATCTGTTTGTCCCAAATGGAGTCACATTTTCTAGACCTCCAGTGAGTAACCTATGAATGCACTACAGCTTTCAACACCTCAGAACAACACTGAAGTTGGGGTGTCATAACCAATACCTTTGCATGTTTACACTAGGTAGTCCCGTAAAACAGTAAGAAAATAGGATATTGGTTCGGTATCCATCCAAAAGATGCACATGGAAACACATGGAATTCAAACCCCTTTTCCTCAATCTTAAAAACACTTCAGAATTGCCAAGTTCCTGTAAACTGCCACAGTTTGAGCTAATAACTGAGGTTATAAGTTAAAATGCCTACAGTTAGAGTAAATTCTCTCAACTCTGCTTTTAGAAAAAGCTATATTAAAGCAGCTCTTTGTTTTGGCAGACTTATTTGCTAACATAGTAATGAACAACTAACTGCATACATTATTTAACATAGAAGAACAGGTTTGGTTTTTGGTTCTTTATGTCCCCAAGAGAAGATAATGCACATGTAACAAGTACACTGGGAAAGGAATAGTCAATCTGGGGTAGCCCTAACCTGCTGCTTCATTTGTAAAAGCTGCTTTATTTTAAAGCACTGCTCTTCCCAGGGCTCTGCACTGACATTTGGCTGACTCACTGAACATTCCCTTTAAAGTTACATGGCATCAATTAATAGATTATAGAAGCCATTGATTCCCCTTTAAAGTTCTTTATGATCTCTGATCCTCTGGGAAGTGAGTGGGTACCTATGTAGTGACAACTCACATCTTCAGCCTACAGCAAAGGCTTCCTATGCAGTCACTGAGGGAAAACAGGACACAAGTTTCAAATATCTGGCTTTCCAACAAGGAGTTTGACTCACCTAAAAAGCACCTGACCCCAGACTGTTTGTTTAGAAAGGCCATAGACAGCACTGCTGGCACTTATTATGCCCCTTAGATCATTGCTCCAGCTCACCTGCCATGGTTTCTCCCATAATAGTGTGCATTCCCTAATTGGAGACTCCTGATACACTGTAAAAAATGCTGTGTTTGTTAATTGGAAGATTAATCTTTTCAAAAGCTTTGCTCTTTAACTGCAAAGTAGAGAACTTAGTGAAGCACCTAAAGGGATGCTACCTAGAAGGGAAAGGCACTGCTACAGTATTAGAACACCAGCTGAAGGAACCTCACTGGACTGAGTGTTACTAAAGTCACTAAGTTATTTTTAAAACTCTTGCAAGATACAGAAAGGGTGATTATCCTTCCCTTCAAAATCCCATCTGCTTTGAATTCTTACAGCTCCAAAATAAGCACACAGTTCTAATTAATTTTAATGATCCATGCTGAATTACTTACCATCTAAACAAAAGTCTTTAATTTGTTAGTGGGTTTGAATTTTATTGTTTCATCTTTGCTCATTTATAAATGCTTTTCAAAAAGGGAAGTTACAGTTCACCTTGAAGGGTGATGTATGGCGGCACAGGCCTCCTGTGTTCAGGCATCCCGGCAGGGCCATGCTGAATCCAAATTAACACAGAGTTTAAACACAGGTCACTTGGTGCTCTTTCCTTGGATGATGTTTGGAGGAATGCAGGGCTCCAAGTCAGAGCAAGGATAGCCCAGTTAGAAGGACCAACCCACATTCAAAGGAAGTGAGGGCAAAGAAGGAGAAAATCACTAGCTAGCAAACTTGTATGTCTCAGTTAATTTAATAATGTATCATTAAGGAAAGCTAGCAAATAGCATCTTATTCAAGGGTTCTGTTTTAGGATACACTGTATTCAACAGCCCCATTTCCTATGGTTGTAGAGGGATACAAAGCAAAATAAAAAGCTTAAATTCTGCCTTCAGACTTGACATGAATTTTGCATTTAACTCACTGGGACCAGGGTTACTCCCTGGAATATGCCTGGGAAAACAAGGAAGTAGCCCATGAACTTTAAAGAGTTCCATTTATATCCCTGACCTTAAATAATACATATACTGTTAAACTCCAAAGTTTCTCCCCATTCAAGTTAATATTCTGAATATTACAAGCAGAATATTGGCAGTGTACTCACTAACAAACCACTACCTTCTCAGACTGGGCAAAGATTGAATTTTGACCTAATTTTGACCCAGGATAATTGTTGCAGAGTTCTATCACACCTGTGTCAAGAAAAGGTATAAAAGGAGTTCCCAAATCAACATCACCATTTCCCCCCACCTCACATCACTTTCTTTCTCCACCCTCTCAATCCCCTCTTTTGCACTGAAAAACATCACAGGGCATAACTCAATTCTGTGAATTTAAACCAATGTCAAAATACTATTAAACAATGCTTTTTCCCTCCTTACTCTCTTTCCACTCAGGGTTCACTCTGAAACATCTGTCGTGTCCTGCTTTGTGTTTTATATTAAAATGTTGTTTCTCTTGCTGTCTTTCAGTTTGCAGCAGTGACAACTTGCCTTTGATAATTAGTTTCCCAATTTCCACAGAAGAACTCAGATTTCAGAGAATCTGACCTGTGGACACTTCACCCTCATTGATGATTTCTGGGAAAGGAATGGCTCATTACAATGCAAATTAAGCTAACCCATGCCATGGGCTATTATAAATTATTATAAAAAAAAATCCCAAACAACAACCAAAATATTCTTCTCATGAGTCTCTATGATTTAATCAATGGATAAACTACAGTGAAGTCTTACGTGTTTTAAGCCCATCATTTTTTATTCTGGTCCTAAAATCTAAAGGTTTCCAAGCACTACTGGCCCTTAACTTCTTCCCCAGCTCCCCCAACAAACCTATTTACTTTCAGAAATATTTCTTTTCCCAAAAATCAGCTCCAGTGTTTGGTCCATCCGTTCCAGAAAACACAGATACTCCTTCACTGAAAACATGTCAGAAACCCTTAACAGTGTTACACATCTCTCATTTCTCCACATTTGTTTGCATGCTGCAAAGGGAAAAATCATCTACATACTAAATTAAGAACATCAGAAGACTGGGGAAGAGGTTGAGTTTGTATAATAAAGTGTTCCTCTGCTTTCAAAATATTCTATATTAATAATACATCCCACCATTAATAATATATTAATGACCCTCCTCCTCCCTCTCGTGGAAGCTTCAGTCACTGAAGACAACAGGCAGAACGTGGCAGGAGTCAGCAATGTGTTTTCCATAATTCCAGTTGACTATGCCAAGGATTGTGCAAATGTGGGTGATCTCTTATTCATACAAGTTATTCTTTAGCATATTTACAGGGGAAAAGAGATTTGTTGCAATTTGTTTGTTATCTGGACAGCATCCCCTCAGCTACACCGATGGGATTTACCCTCCCTCAAATCAGCTAACACACTCAGTATTTCTGCTCTCAGTAAAAGAAAAATGCATTATTTCTCTGCAACTCATTTGACAAGACCATCACTATTCATCTTCTCCCTCGCAGGTGCCAAGGCTACGTGGACTTGCTCAGAATGATTTTGGACTTGACACTGTAGCTTTAGAGATTACAGAATAAGTCTATTAAGGGCCTGCATTTTCTGTTTTCCAGAGGACTATGAAGTAGCTCTGAAAACAAATCCAGGGCCAACAAGAAAACTCTTAGCAGAACTTCATGCTGTATTCAATGAACTTAACTCAGAGTGTGTGCCCGTTCCAGCATCGAGTGTATTGCTCCACTTTCTTCCTTATGTTGTTTTTTTGTGAGGGTTTTGCGTTGCTTTTGTCTCTTTCTCTGCTTTATTTTTTAAAAGGCTTCTCAAACTGGAACCATGATCAATTGACTATTATTTCTCTGGTGACTTGTGCTGCTCAATTATGACATTTCATTCCAACCTTCCTCTCCCAACACCTTGCATTAATCCACCCAAATAACTACTGGCAACATTTTCGAGATGATTGATTTTTCACATCTGAAAGACATTTGTTCTGGTATGCTAACAGTAATAAATGAGAGAGGGGCCTTCAGGAGTAGAGAATGAAACTGAATGCCAAGATAAATGTTACATTTCAAAGTATAATGACTGAAAAATTTCAGATAAACATCCTGCTTTTTGTGAAAAGACTTTTTTTCTCCCACAATGTACGTGTCTGTTTGTTTGTCAGCAAGGATTTGAATACAGCATTATCAGCATGATTAGAAACACAAATTGATCTATTTGTCATATCAATAGCAGCTATAGCCAGAGGATCAAATATCTGAATTTGCCCTTGCTCATCAGAGAAACCTCAAGAAGGCAAACTAATATTTCACCAACTCTTCAGGGAATACATGACAAATTAAGTCTCCAAAATAATTACAACATCCCAAAGGGAAAATGTGCTTCTCTTGGAAATTACTCCTAGACTTTTACGTATCTTTTAAAACACATTTCAGAAGGGCAGTACTATCATAATTTATAATAGATCATGTTTCCAGGATCTAAGGGTTCATGTTTTGAAGACCTGAGATAAATCCCCAGCACTGGCCATACTTGGAAGTAAGATCAGGATTCTTTACTCTGAAAGGCCACTCACCTTCCCAGCAAAGTTACCTTCTATGGACTTTATTTTAAAAGCCACAGCCTTGGTATTTATGGTCTTTTTATACTTGTGTTGGTGTTGATAATTAATAATACTGGAGACCTAAAATACAGGGTGCAGAAATGTGCATATCCTGGTGTGCACATGCAATTCACACAAGTGGGCACAACAAAACTGCACTGGCAGTTCCCATGGACTAACTGTGGAAACAGCAAAATAGGTGCTGCTCAGGAAGGGAAGATAAGGGCATAGAAAACATTGGAATAACAGCTGAAATTCCTGGGAATTACTCCTAATTCAGAGAGTGGCAGAGCCACAGGAAAGGATGATGAGCTCACTCTTCCCAGCCCTCCACTGAACTGTGGCATAGATCCCATGCTTAATATTTACCTGGGGGAGCTGTGTACATTTGTCAAGAGAACCATTAATTTCTTTTCAAGAGAGGCTAAGCAATATTCTCATTTCTTCAGAATTAATCCAGAACAAAGAACAGAGAAACCCCAAATAAAATGGGATGGTCTTTTAAACAAATCCTATGGTGTCTATATACACGCCTGCAACTACACACTTATCTCTTATTCCAGTTACAAAGATCTGTTGTCTCAACCCAAATCAGAAGTTCAACACAGGAACAAATTTTCAGTCAATCACTTCTCCATCTTTATATTATTTTACTTCAATATAGAAAGGAAAAAAATAAAGTCATTTGGCAGTGACAGAGGCACCTTCACATCCAAAAATAGATAGATTTGAAAATATCTTTTTCTACAAGTCAAGGAAGAAAAGCAAAGAAAAACCTCTGTAAATCCCACTGGCAAAATACTAAAAGCAAGGAGCAGGCTCAAGTCCATTAGCTGGTAGCGGGAATGCCCCAGCAGACAAAAGGTTGCTGTAGTTTTCCTATGTTCTTCTATTAAGAGCCTTTAAACACTGTGTGTGTTGTGGTGCCAGCTTAGGAAGCACAATGAGACTAGAGTTTTGGGAGCCAGAAAAATGAAGTAGGTGAAGCAAGAAAAATATAATCACATCAGTCAAGGTTTTTTAATACAAAGGGGTCCAATGACTGCCTGGAAGAAGGCGGGGGGGGGGGGGGGGTGAAGGAATATAAGTAACTAAAAGGGCCATGCCAATTTTTCCATATATTCTATGGCTGTTATGCTCATCTCCTCTTTCCCTTTAACAGCTTTGTGCTTTCAAAGAAAACACTTTTCATAGGAGGATCAAGTATGAACACAATACTCACACCCAAAATAGCAGTTTTATGAATGGATTGTTTAGGTATCACAATTTTATATCTATGTTTTATGAAGCCTGGGAAGCTTCTGCATAGCTTGAGGACAACAAAGAAGCCTTTAAAGAAATCAGAATTGATACCAATTTGCATCCCAGGATGCAAATTCAGCATCCCAGTGTCCAACAAAGGCACACCAAGCATGCCAGCACAACACCCCTGGTGTGCAGGCCAGGAACCTGACACTGCATTTTGTCTTGTTTTCACCAAGGACAAACTGTAGCACTTCCACACAACTCCAACCACAGCAAAGCAAAAAAACCCTACTAAATCCAAGCAGCTCAAGTATGAATTTAGGAAAGCCTCCTGTTGAACGACAGGTGCATTTTCCCAAAAGGACAGAGGCACCCATTCCAACCTGAATCAGATTAAACCTCAGCAAGCATTTTACTATTTTTAAGTGAAAGAAACAAAAGCTATAAAATCCCTAGTAAATATTCATTTTCTGACATCTACTTCCATTCTACCATTTAAATACCCTTTAAAATTCTGAACCTCAACTTCAGCAGACTTCCAATGCTCTCAGCCCAGAAGTATTTACTAACTACTCTTGAGACACAGCCATCCAAGATGCTTACCGCTCATACTGTCTTAACAACCCCACAGACCTGTAAAATTTACATTACAAAGTGACCCAAGTGAATATTGTGCATAAGGCTGAAGAAGTCAAGCATGTCACTGCTCTATTTTCTATTCAGAGCTCAAAGTTTCTTGTATTTGTTTTATATAGGCCTAATTTCATTCACTCCAGCACATTTGGACAAACAGCATCCCAGAGCCACATGCAAGAAAAGGCCAGTCCCATATTTACGCTGCCTTTTTTTACAAGTTAAAAGCTGCTTCTGCACACAGGTGTCACTTCATTGAAGCAGACTGAGGTGTTTGAGAGTGGCAGGACTGGATCTGATTGGCACAGGAATGGTTCTACATAAGCTTTCTATTTATTTTGGTCATTAAACACACAGACCATCAGCAGCAAAGCAAAGCGAAGCTGATGGAGACACCAGAGAAGCACTCTGAGATGTGACTGTGTTTCCCAGTTCTCAGCCAGAACTGCATAATGCCCTGGGCAGGTCAGTTATCCTCTACCTTAACTTCTGCTCTATTAACAAATGAAGGGAGAAATAATAGTTACACACTTCCCAACCCTTCTTCAAGAATGGATGCCCTCATTTTCTTCCAAATACCACATCTGCAGGGTCATAAAATTGAGACAAAAGAGCCAGAACTTGTAACATTGCAACTGCTGCACTGCTTTTGAGCTTATAAACTTCCTAATGCTACTATAAATACTGCTTTGTTTGTCGTGATGTGTATTCCTACCATAAAGCTCAGTCAGCCTGGGGGGGAAAAAAGAGTATCAGCAGTGAACATCATCTATTCTGTTTGTGAAAGAGTTGGTTGCAGCCTCAGAGGCCATACACATGCTTAATTCCCATCAGCATTAGTGTAGCTTAATGCAGAATTTATAGAGAAAAATGAGGGGTTTGTATTAGCCCCAGTAAATGGGTCGCTCTGTCTTTTGGTCCCTCTTAATGAAAAATAGCAGTTGCTTTTAAGCATGCTTTGTAGTCAGACAAGTGTTTGTTGCTGCAGAGAAATGTAACTTTACAGGAGCAACAAAACAAATTGATTAGTGACATGGAAACCACTTAATTCTTGCTTTCCAGATAGGGGACTGTTAAGCAACCATTTAACCTATTTGTATTTGGTGAGGAAGATGCAAGTCTTCAGCTGAGATGCTGAAAACTCAAAATTATCATGTTTTATTTTATTTTAACCTGCCTGCAGAACTCCAGCCTCCTTACAGCTCCCCATGGGGGGAACCCTCCAGCTCTGAGTTCTTCGAGCACAACTGGGCTGTGCTAGAGAGCAGGGAAGAGGGCCAACATTCTAATTTAAAGCAGCTACTAATTGTTGTTTTACATTACCCAGCCAGCTCCAGGCAGACAAGCCCATCCCTTTTGAGTGCAGTATATCCAGATCCAAATATCCTGTGTATGAAACCGTGTTATCTTTAACTCTGCTGTGTACAGTAACGTGTACAATTACACGGTCCCCTTCTTTACATACAAAGGTCACACACTGGAAAGACTCCCTGAAAGCCACATACACACAATTCCTGGCAGTTCTAAGGGATCCAAAAGGCTTAATTCACATTCAAATCCAAACACTTTGCCTGACACATCTCGATGTGATAAACGTGCATCAGACACTTTGCTTCCTCAGTTCTGCAATTTCATATAAGCAAATTAAGCAGACTGAATCCACAGGCATTTTAGAGCAGAATGTAGAATTACAGTTTATAGATAATTTTACAAAATGTCAATATAAAACTGTCCCTTCCTGACCAAACTGCCACACATTTATCATTCCCCTACAAAAAGCTCAGTATTTTAAACCAGAAATACAATAGCAAAATATTGAATTGACACTTATGATAAAACGCATTTGATTAAGACTTAATAAAGTAGTCTGTATATTACCAGTGAATAATGTATCATAAGATAAAGGTAGACACAAAACAAATAAGAGTGTCAAAGCTAATTCCAATGTGCATTTTTCAGCCATATTACTTATTTTATTACTGGATTTTAAAATGCACACTGAGATTCAATAAGCTTTAAAAAAAACTCAAACAACAAACAAAAATAATTCCCTTGAAGAAATGCACCTGATTTAGTCATGTTGCTAAATTAAAAACAATGCAAAATTTCCAGGAAATTAGTTATGTTCTTTGTCTGACTTCATACTCCGAATAGCATGGCTCAGAAACAGACCACTTCAAGAAAACTTTCAGAAATAAAGCTGAAGCATTTGGGGTTTTTCCCCTCCTGTGCATGAAGAAAAACATAGAAACAAAAAAAGAGCATCATAAGATGTGACTGATTAAATTTTTTTATCTGAAATAAACTTCCCCAAAATCTTTTCTTAATATTCCACATGAGCCTTCCCAAACCAACAGGCCATAAACTAATTGTCTCAATAAATGATATTGCACAGGCTGGATATCAAAGCACACAAGCAAACACTTGAGGCTTATGTAAATGTATCTTTTTCCATATTGGTTGCAAGCTGGCCTTAACTGAACCACAGCAGCAAAGCCCAAAAAATACCTCCCCAATAATTAAAGTTTAAAGATATTTGCAAAGGCAAATATTTGTATGCAAAGTCAACAGCACATGGCTTGGAAAATATATTTTATATTCAAGTTGGAAGTTTAAGAAGTGAGGTGTCCAGAGCATCTCTGATTTTCCCAGGTCACTTACACAATTCCCAACTGAAATTTTCACTTTAACCCAAAGTTTACTACAGCATATAGAAAAATAATTGTTAAACTGCAAGGTTACTGACGCTGCAGACTGTTCTACAAGCCAACCAAGCTCAGGAACCCCCTCCCAGGGCAGCAAAGCAGCACCAAAGAGCTGAAAAAGGACCTGCTTGGCTCAAGCGCTGCCCTGCTGCTTCCAGTGGTTTCCAAACTCTGCAGGAATAAATCCCACCTGAGGAAGGGTCTCTGGCATGTGACAATCATGTTTCACCCTTAGGTCGTCAGGGTCTGGGAATGGGGGGGATAAACATGCCAGAGAGGGAACTCAGCCTTGGATCAGGTATCAGAGAAAAGCAAGACAAAGCACTGGCACTCTCAGGCACTAACACTAGGAACAAGGCTTCAATTGCTTCCCAATGTTTTCACTTGGAGAAGTTTTCCTTAGTTTTCCAGCACAGCAGGCTCCTTCCCCATTGTTTTCCCATCAGTGAAACTCCATCCCCGCCCTTTCATCTTCCTTTTCATTTGGAAAGTTAAAGTTTTCCTCTCCCTCTTCCCCATGTCCAGAAAAATACAGACAGTAAGTGCAAACCAGCACTCTGCTGGCACAGTGAAGCCCTTCATTTCACCCGGTGTTTATCTCACTATGGAGAGACTGCCACCATAAATATCATTACCCTCCTGAAGTCACACTCAACAAACAAAAGACACAAACAGCAGTTTAGAATTCAAAAATGTCACAGTTTCAGGACAAGCCACAGGGCCTGTCTGTATTGTCACTGAATTCAGTGACTCTACTTATTTTAAAACTCCAATAATTGCATTTGATGTCATGTTAGAAAAGGTTCCGATGCACAGCAGTATGTCATTTCTAGAAACCTTACTCATAATAACTCCAAGAGCTTTAAACATAGAACATTTTCAATGCTGATTGTTCAATAGGTTATGTTGTCTCACAAGATGTTAACTTTGTATTTCTTTGAATAAATCCCAGAATATGAAACGCAGAATATTACCGGGGGGAAGGGGGAATCATCATCGTCTCTGCTCCCTTTTTTATTTTTATTTTAAGCATTCTGTAATACAACATGTTTCTACTCTTTCCTGGCAGAAGGAAATTCTGTCTTACACCTAGTTAGGAGAAAACACTTTTGCTAAGAGCCTGAGGCTTCCAGGGAATGGGCCTCTTGGTCTGGATGAGCACAGATCACTCCTCATACCACACATGGCCAGCTTGCATTTGATTCCACATACAACTGCAGAGAAAGCTCCAATACAACACTTTTTCCCTGTTGAAATGGAGCCTTTAGTGTTGAACAAATATAATACATTTTTAGTAGAAAAAATAAATTCTATTGGTTCTGCCTATTCTACATAATGAAGGGGTAAGAAAAAGCCCCAAAGTATTATTTAGAAAATGTTAGCCCTGTAAAATTCCAAAGGAGCAACAAAAGCATCCTTGTTTAGAATTATTAGCTCTAGAACCAATATAGGGAAGATTTGCTTCTGTCTGTTTGCAAGGAGTGGAGTGCTACACATAACTCCAGCCCACTGAGTCATTGGGCCACATCCTGGGAAGTGCTGCTGAAGTGGATACTGCCTGATTTTAATGAAAATGTAAAACTATTGCCTGAAAACCAGATAAAGAAGAAAAAAACCCTGTCTTAAAAGAGCTCCTATTAAAAATAAGACTCTAAACACACTGAAGAAAGAAAAAAATAGCAAAGAGCTGCATAAGAAGCTGCACATTTGCACATTTAATCACAGAACAGTTTGGGGTGGAAGAGACCTTAAAACCATCAAATTCCAATCCCCTGAAATGGGCCAGGACATCTCCCACTAGACCAGGAATCTTTCTTCCACTATTTTCCCCAAGTACATAATCTTGTTTGGAAACAGTCATGTTTGATCACTAAAGCCCAGCCTCCGAACCAGTAAACAGAGTTTATGAAAACAGCTTTCCTCTCCTCACCTCCCAAAGCAGTGAGGAGCAGCCCAGGAAAGCAGTAGGGGGTAGCCTGAGGCTCCTCTTCCATTTCCATGCACAGCCCTCTGCACCACCTCAGTCTCCAGGGCACAAATTACAACACACTTACAGATTGTAGACTGTAGTGCCTGCAGCTTCAAGTGAGTTTCAGCACATTTTCTCCAGGACCTACCACAAGAAGTAACTACTAATGCACAGTTAAGTAGCTCTCTTGGTAAAAACAAGCTGAAAAAAGGCACCAGAGGATCAGAGATATATGGAGCTGGAAGAGATTATGTAGTCCCAAGCTTTCTATGAAAATACATTTCCTTATAACTTCTACAGAAAGATATTTGCATATCTACAAGGCTGCTTTAGATCACTAGATATGTATATGTGAATTCTCTTCTAAAAAGGAAATTCCATTAAAATTATTTTAAGTCTATGACTTCGAAAAAAGTTTTCTGACATCCAAGGAAAACCATCTTTGCTTCCAATTAAACCAATTGCTTCTTGAGCTCTCCCCAAAAGGCACAGAAACTTAATGATTACTACATTTTAAAAATGGGAACCTTTTAAAATGAAAGACCCACTCCTCATCCTTGCCTTCTATTTTCTTAAAAAATGGGGACAATTCCTACATTTGGAACAGCCAGTTCACTGGACATTTCTACCCTTCACATCCTTGCTGCTTTTGTCCTCCCAGCAGCTGCTATGCAAGTTCTGCAGCTCAGCTAAAAGTCCTTCTTCATAAATTTTACTTGATATTTGCAACGTTCACAAGGAGATCACATTTGGTTCCCAAGTTTATTCCGGGTCTCAAAGGCTGCAGCTTTGATGTTTTCTGAGTTTTAACTTATTTATGTGTAGCTTTTTAGATAAAATGGTCCAAGCATAGCATATTGCTTGCTAGACAAGATGCATGCTAACCCACAGACAATTCCCTCAATCTAGGCATTTTATCCCCAAAACAAGCCTTATACCTTGACACTACCATACAAGATGACAAACACCCTTCAGCACTCATCTGGCTCACTCACCTTAGAAAGCCAATGAAGAAAAGTTATCCACATAGAAATATAGATGCCTTTTAACTCCAGAAAAGAGAGATTGTACTAGTTGGGCCACTTAAAACTGGAGGACTTTCCAAGAGTCCAAACATTCTGCTTAACAAAGACCTAACAGAACATTATATACCATTTTCCCTCCAATCCTGCACATAAATGTCAAAAAATAAACCTGGCACTTCTAATCTCACCTGCTTTCATCACAAAAGAGTGATTTTTTAATCTCTTTAAGCCAACAATTCAGTGCTATCCCAGGAGCTTGTGCTGCAGAGCTGCTTCAAGTCCCAATAGTTTACAAAGGAGCTGGACCTGGCAGGGCATGTGGAGACCCCCAGGCAGTAAAGCTGGCCACTGATTTAAAACCCTGTAGTGTAATTTACACTTAATATTTCAAACCTTCACTAACACAATCAGATAAACAGAATATTTAATTAATCCCTGCCCTCACACAATTTCTTCTGAGTTGTGAGGAACAACCAGCAAATGACAAGTTCCACATCATTAGTCTTTCTCGTGATTGTTTTCAAAACAACTAAATTGTGACCACCAGAGGCCCTAAAACACTGCTGCTCTTATTGATTATTGCTGTGCAAAGACATTTTTCTTTCCTGGATTCCCTTTTCAGCTTTGCCCACAAAGGTAATTAAGCAGCAAGACAGAGGAGTGCTGATAATGCACATCCCAGCCGGGCAGCTGAGCACCTTGAGCTCACACAAGTGATGTGAGTTCATCAGCCCTTGGCTACCACGGAGTCCAGCAGCTCCTTCGGAATCATAATGGCACAAACTCTTGTTATTAGGAGAGAAAAACCCCAATCAGATTAAATGACTTCTACTGGAAACAGCACTCTACACCGCCAAAGTGTTTTATCAGCACTAATTTGTCAGGTTCTCAATTAGATCTTTTAAATTTAATTATGTTTTCTCAAACAAACATTGTTATAAATGGTAATTAATGAATGGGGTTTGAATATTGTGGGAACTTGCAGTTTTCTGCCTGAAATGCAATTTTGGGTTAGGCACAGCCACATTTCCACTCCTGTGACTGGTAGTTTAAAAAAAAAATGTTGATGAGCAGCACAGAAATGACATTGGGATGTTCCTTATGCACAGCAAATAAAAGAACTACAGTGCAATAATCCAGCCTTTCTGTGAGCCGAGGGAGAAAAAGGAAGCCCAAGATGAAAGAATGGCTTTTTGTAGGAAACATTTTGGTGCTTGGTTTGGGTTTTTTCCCTTCTGTTTTAATAACAAGCTGGGGCTGCATTCATCCAACTTATCTGCTGTTTTCCGCTGCAGATCCCTGTGGGAACTGCTTCCTGTGGCTGCAGCCCACAGGGTGGGAACAGAGCTCAGCGCTCTGCCCAGGTGTGGGAGTGGCACCCACCAGGGTCACCCACTGCTGTTGCTTCAGAAGGTCAAGCAGCTGCTTGTTCCCCAGAATCAGGGAGTTCATTAGGAGCAACGCCAGCAACGTGACCAGGAAGGGCTCTCCTTCGAGCCTAGCATTATACAAACCCCTAACAGGTCTGTGCATTGTGTCAACTGCACAAAAAATTATAATAATAATGCTTTAAACATTTCCCCTTCACTTTGCAAACACAGACTCAAACCAGTTGGGAAATCTCTCCTCCAGTTCAACTCACACTTGATAAAGGAATCTTACCCAGATCTGCTGTGGGGAACATTCCTACAGTGTACATGGAATAACTGCCTGACCCTCTCCATTTTAACTAGCAGCTGAGCTAAAAATGTATTTCTGCTGGCAACACTAATTCTCTTTAGAATCTGTGTGCATAAGCTATTAAAAGTTTAGATAATTTACAAAAAATATTCTCCTGTGCATTTAACAAGCAAATAATGTGGCTGAACAGGGAATAAATGTGATTAAGTGTAAAACTGAAAAAACCCCAGCTACTTAGCAGACCTGATTTGTAATTTTCCAACCTCCACAACTAAACAGATTTCAGTACAATTTCAACTCCGTTTTATTTAAATTTCATACCAGCTTTAATAAATTATGAGCATAATTGTATGCACAAATGCTCTTCAGTATGGCATGCCATCCCCAGAAAAAATTCTGCTACTTTCAGATTGCTGTAAACATCATTAAATTGCACCTTCCTATAATGTTTTATAAAGTAATATGCAAATTTCACTACTGATACTGAAAATTTCGTATGATGTATAAAACAGTAGAAGGATTTGCCTTTACCTGTTAAGGATAGCAACTTGTTAACATGTCATGATACAGCATTAAAAATTAAGCAAATGTACATTTTGCAAGACTTGCTCATCTATAAAATAAGTTCACATGCTAAAAATATGGGTGTTTCAGAACAAGTTCTTCAATAGAGATATTATTTGCAGTATTTCAACTTATGCCAAAAAACACTTCCCACTTAATGCTTTTCTTTAACCATGATCAGAAAGTCCATAGGACATCCGTGAAAACTGGCAAACCCAAGAGAAACCCAGAAAAAAGCCTTTTGCATCTATTGCTAATGAAATGTGTGCTGGGTATCTTACACACTTCCACATACTTCTGTCACTAAACATCAAACCCAAGCCACAACACTATTACAGAGAATCACAGAACAGTTTGGGTTGGAAGGGCACCTTGAGGATCATCCACTTCCAACCTCCCACCATGGGCTGAGACACCTTCAACCAGATCAGGTTGCTCAGATCCCCATCCAACCTGGCCTTGGACACCAGGGATGGGTTAATATGCCACTCCAGTGTGATCATTCCTGCCAGCCAGCCATAGTAATTCCTATTATTCCATGCATATTCTGTAACAAGACAAGTGCAAAAGCCTTCACCATTTGAATCAGAAGCAGCAATGAAAAATGCTGGCTCAGTGACAAATGTGAAGGGAATACATGCAAGACATAAATTACTTAATATTAGATAAGTCTCTGCTCAAATGGCCAGGAATGTCTGCAAGTGGATGAGACCCTGTTTAGCAGATGATACAAAGGATTGAGCACATCCAGTAAAAGGCAGATCTACATATGAAGGCAGGAAAAGCGAATGCTGAGGAGACGGGAATTGGAAAACCCATTGGTGAGGAGGGAGAGAGAATTCCCTTAGGGAACAAGACATACATGGAATCAGGTAAAGTTGGACTACTTTGTGCCACACAACCAACATGCTGATATCCTCCATGATCTGTACATCTGAATGAGTTAATAAATGACCCCCAAACTTACAGGAAAGCCAAGAAAAACCTCAGAAGAGAATCCCACCTTGAGTTTGAAACAACTCACCAACCCCATCAGACAACATTAGAGACACAAAGTTACACAGCAATTTTTGCATTATTCTTTATAAATTATTGTCAGTATTTTTCAGACCCTTACATCAAATTTGAGCCTTTTACTCTTGAAACAGGATGTTGTAAGGCAGTAAAACAATCTACCTTCCCTCAGTTCTTGCCTTGTAAAATCTTCTCAGAGGGAAGCTTTAAAGCAATTGACTCCAATTCACATGCAGGGAAGTCAAGAGCCATGTGCAGCCCGGATCACATTGCCACACTGCCAGTCAGCAACAATCATATGCTGCACACTTCAATTATCATGCCTGCCCTGAAAAGTGCAACTAGGAGGAAAAAAGAAGAAAGAAGCAGTGGAGAGAAGAAAAGGGATGAAATTCATTTGTTTTCTGTCAATAAGCCTATAAACCCAGCAGCCTTGTTAGCACCTCTTTAAAAGTGCATTTGGAAGCAACAGAGCTGATATCACCTGTTTTTTAATTTTCATTCCTTATGCAAGCCACTGAAATAATCCTTCTTTGTAACCAAAAGAACATAAAAGACGTTGCTACAAATAAAATTTATTAACTCCATTTCATTTTCTATGATAAAAAGCACAGAGAAATGAGAAACAAAACACTTGAGACGTGAAAAAATAACAATCAACAACTTGAAGCTCCTTACTTCAAGGTTAATGTGAATGAAATTTACTCAAGTTGAACATCACACCAATTACAAAAGCAAAAAAACCCTGGTAAGCTCTGATTTCTAACAGTAGAGGTAGACATACTGTTTCCAGAATGCTCATTATAAACAGATTTAGGTTGCTCCAGGGACTGATTAAGGCTAGAGATGTTCTATCAATACCATTAAGCTCACTAAGATGCAGTTCTCTCCTCTCCATGCATTTATCCGTTCAAAAATGAGGACACAGCTACAAATGTTTGAAAGTATCATATAATGCCATGATTGCTCTTTCATCCTAAAACTTTAGGGCAAACCATTTTAGGTATCAACTATAATAGACACAAAATGATCTCACCTAGATAAAAAAACCAGCAACATACAGAACCAATCCTTTGCAGGTTGCTGGTGCAGTTGGTCCATTATTTTAAAGGTTGGGTCAGAAACCAAGAAAAATATTATCAAATTGAGCAGTATCTTAAAATGGCATCTTCAACAAGGCTGTGCTCTTTGAGAAGGTTACTCAGCCCAAAGCTGGGGGTTTTTAATGATTATTTCATTCTACACTGATAAAGTGACTTTTATACCCAGATTGACTATTACAAGATCAGCCTACGAAGAGGCACTTTAGATTAAAAAGAAAACTCTCACAATTGTGACCTTATGCAATTTGAGATTAGTTCATCTTCATGTGAAATGTTATCATTGCTCCTTTGGAAGGAAAAATTGCTATGTAAGGTTTTCTTCCCTCCAAAGGGATAACCATAACCCACTTGAAGACCATTTTATTGGTGACAGAAAGCATTTGCCTTGAGAAAAACAAAGCCTTAACACACAACTTTCATTCAGCAGAGTTGTTCACAAGTCAGGGTATCATCCCAGCAGCCTTCCTGGCCAGGTATTGCATTGAAAAACTGGGTTAAACCCATGTGCCAAGAAAAATTGTATTTATTCAAGGGTATCACTTTTTAGAAGCAGAGAAAGTAACTTACACCTGAGAATGAAGCTTTCCTGATAAAGAAATTCTATGACAATGCCTCTTCAAAAGAGCCCACAGACCGCCACATGAAAGATTCAAAAGTCATCAGTTCCAGTCACTTTCTGTATTTACCAGATTGCACTATTAAAATTACCAAGTTTGGACCCACTTCTTTGCATTTCAATGAAAAGATGCTGCTGCCAACTAAGGATTAACAGGAAAAGTTACTTGCACTCATCATCTTGAGAGATGACCTCTCCTGAGCATTTGTCTCATTAATTTCCAGGTGCCAGCACAGGCAAGAGCAACAAATGACATGTTTATTTATTAATCAGCCACAAACTATTATCCACCTACATGAAGTTCAGACACATCCTCGATGCAGCAAGCACTAGGTAAGCATTTGTCATTCCACAGCTGGAAACATCTGCAGCTCTGTGTTGATGCTTCCACACCTCACAAAAGCTGCCTGTGCAAACTGCACAGCTTCCAGGGATGGGCCAACCAACCAGACACCCAAAGGAAACCAGACCATCGTGGCAAATCCCTGGGATTTCTGGTGGATGACACTTCAGTCCTTCAAGCTGGGCTGGTTAAGCAGTGGTGAGGGGCCACCAATACCTGGTGCCTTGCACAGTGCTCTGCTGGAAGAGATGGGCTCTCTAATGTGACAGGCATCACAGGAGGAGATCATTTCTGTTTGCTGGGTGCTGCTGGAACAGGCACTGCTTGTAGAGCAAGGTCATCCAGGTGCCAGCTGATCTGAGAGCCACCACCCTGCAAGTCACCTCCTACTCCAAAAATACAGAGACCTTTCTGCTCCTACCTTTGCCATAGGCAGAAACCAAGTCAAAGAAAACACTGCTCACAAAACTTGAACCTCTATGAACACCAAGGCCATCACCTAGCCATGAGTCCAAACATCTCACTGCATAATAATAATGTAAGGACACCACAAGATTATTTGCTGCAAGTCTGAAAAATACTTTCAATATTTGTGCTTGTTCTGACCCCAAAGAAAGCACCACTGTAGCTTTAGTAGGGATATTTACTCTACCAGGTACAAACAATTGGGATTTTTTTATTTCGAGTGCCATTTCCCTGTTATTCTACCAAACAACAATGCCATTTTCATCTTCAGAGCATTCATGTGACAAAAATACGTGGGTGCAACAAGCCTCACGATACCCAAGCAACGCTGCCTTGGGATCCCTTCCAAGACAAAGCGTCTCAGTGAGTAGGGGAAAAGCAGAAGGGAAAATTCATTAAAGAAAATTTAAAATATTTAAGCCTGGAGAATGGTGCAGTTAAGTCTTCCAGTTTAAGCAAATTGTGTCTATTCTTAGACAAAATGGAAGCTATCTCAGATGAGCTGTTTCCCATTATCCTTGAGAAAAATAAAATAGGATCACCTTTTAGTTCCTGCTTTTACTACTATCTCCTTGGGAATGTTTAGTTTCTTTAGTGAAATCAGATGTCTTCTTGGATCCCAAAATCACTTTAAAGACATACAGATGGCCTAAATGCTTGCTTTTCTTTTCATCTTTCTGTCAGCTAAGAAATGTCAGCCCTGTGATGGCCAGACCATTATTAATATATCAAGCACTTAATTCCCCTGCTTTTAGGGAGTCTTTCCTGGCTACCAATTTTCCTTACCTTTTTTAGAGCCATGCAGTTTAGATAATCATTTGCTAAATGATTTGTTCACAAATCATGGATGGGTGGGCAGCGGGGAGAAAGAGAAGCAATCTGACAAGGAGCTTTGGCCAGGGCTGTGGCTACCTCTAGGAATAAAGGGAATTAAAAATCTTGTGTCACCAGCTCCCTACCTTCCTTCAGACTGTCAGGGAGCCATTACATAAGGTGGGATGGTTGGAAATTGGCTGAATTTACTGCTGTAAATAAAAATTATATGCATTTCAAGTTGGATACAGTAAACATACTCATTTTCTTCAAGTTATGCACTTCACTGATTAGCAGATGACCTCCTAGCACATAAGATGGGCCCATTGTCACTAAGAATAAAACAGCTGGTCCATTACCTGCTCCTGTAAACAACCAACACAGAATTCCTAAAAACCATGGCAAATAAATGTAAAGGAATACATACAATCTGAGCAGAATGCCACAGGCATTACAAACACACCAGTCAGTAGGTTTTTTTACCCCCACACAACTTTCCCCACCAAAAGAGGAAAGACTTTTCCCCTGCAAGAGATTACCATTAACTCACATAAAAACTACTGCAAAATGCTGATGCAGTCAAGGAAAATTATACAATCATTATTTTCTTATTAAGCAACAAATACATTCCTTTTGGCCTCTTACCAAAATCACTAATTAATGTAGATGCTACATTACATTATGATAACTGGAGACGCAGCTCAGTCTTGCAGGGGTTTTCAGAGCTGCTCAGGCTGGAGGAGCAGCTGAATTAAGTGATCCTGAGTGTTTTCTGTTCTTCACCTCTCTATCTGCTGACTAATACCAAGCAACCAACCCATTAGTCATCCCCCCAGCCAGTCCACACAACATGCTAAATGAACACACACATGCAGTTCATTTCTCAAATCAGGGGCTACACCCCTGTGGTTTTTAATAGTGCAAATGCCACTTTGCCATTTTTAACTTGCCAGGATCACTGGGCTCTCAAGGCAACTGTTCTCTCAAAGCAATAAAACTGCAAAAGAGCAGCCAGTGATGTGTACCTAAAAATGCACAGCCTACACTTTCATCCTCCACTTGTTTAAAGTGCCTAAAACAGACACACACATACACCCACTGAGCTTCACATTTGGAATTCTCTGAATTCCCATGGCCTTGAGGGAAGGGGCAAGGGAGAATACTCTTATGATGTCATCTCCAGAATGCATCCCACTTCCCATATGATAATTACAGTCATATTGAACACTTGGATGCAGCTGACAAACTCAGGGAAGTATGTTAAATCCAATACATTTTATGCAGAATTCAGCACTTTATTTTCATATGTAAGTGAAACATACACTAAAAAAAATTAGAATTTCTGTTTTCACAGTCTAGTTGCAATGGATTCCATTAGTCACACACAGATACTGCTTTAAACTGAAAGAGAGCAGGTTTAGAACAGATATTAGGAATTTTTTTTACTGTGAGGGAGAGCAGGCCCTGATACAGGTTGCCCAGAGAAGCTGTGGCTGCCCCATCCCTGGAAATGTTCAAGGCCAGGCTGGATGGGCCTCTGAGCAGCCTGGGCTAGTGAACGTCATCCCTGCCCATGGCAGGGGCATTAGAACTAGGTGGTATTTAAGGTCCCTTCCAACCCAGATCATGCTACAATTCTATACTTTATCAGTTTGGGGAACTCTAAAAGAGGCATGATGGTAGCCTGAAAACCAATTCTAACTGGGAATTTCCTAAGCCCTGTAAATTCAATGGAAGCAAGGCAAAAAAAAGGTTGGAAATGATCATCAGCTTCCAGTGGACTTCATATCAAGCCAAAGAATCATTAGTACAGGATATTATCAAGTCAAATCTTATTTATAAATTAAATACTTACTTTTCCATAAGCTTCAGAATATTTAAAACAAGCATTGCCTAAAAATACAGCTAAAGACAGTGATTGTTTGAACTGATGATGAGCAAAACTGAGTGGTCACACTATACAAAATGTGTTGCCCTACTCATTTTTTTTTTAAACCAGGTGGCTTCTTAAACAGAAAACCAGCTTATATTCAGCTTCAGGAGAACATTTTTCTACAGATCCTCCTGGGAATTCCCATTCTACTTTTAAATTTTTTGGAAGGAGTAGAATATCAAACAGCAAAAGCACCCTATGGACAATACCTCTGTTGTTCTGAAAATACATGCTGCAAAATCAGGAACTGAGAAATTTAGACTTATATAGAAATTTTCCCCAAGAACAGCACAGGAGAGTATTCCTAAGTTACAGCTTGTAATGCTGCAACACTGCTAACATGGGACATAAACATTTTGGAGTGAAATGAGCAGCATAATGGAGAAGTACATACTTGAGCATATATGCCTGAAAGCCACTACATAAAGTAACTTTCAATAATTAAAGATATAATAACCTCTGACAGCTGTGTTGCTGTGCAGAAGGAGGAAATAGAGAGAACACTGTCTGGATTTTGCCCCCATGACATGCAAACTTTATTCCATAGAAGTGTTTGAGTTGAGAGGGACCATAAAGATCATCCAGTTCCAAATCCCTGCCCTGGGCAGGGACACCTTCCACCAGACCAGGCTGCTCAGAGCCCCATCCATCCTGGCCTTGGACACTTCCAGGGATGGGGCATACACAGCCCCTCTGGGCAACCTGTGCCAGGGCCTCAGCACCCCCTGATGTCCCCCTGACACCTAATCTAAACCTTCGTAGTTTGGATCCATTCTGCTTTGTCCTGTCACTACATGCCAGTGTAAAAGTCCCTCTCCATGTTTCTTGTAGGCTCCTGTAAAGGAAACTTCCCGGTCTGACCATTCACCAGACTCTCTGGCCATCACACACACTCCCAACACCAGAGACTTCCAGCACTAGGACTAAAGCCCCTTCACAGCAGGCAGCTCCACTGAGCTCACAGGTCACCCACACCACTCCTCACACAGTCACACCAGAACTTCGTACCAGTTCAGCCCCAGGTCTCCCTTGGCAGGCTCAGATGTCTAGTTCCATAAAGCAGTTTATTCATGACATGGGAAGGCAGCAACAGCTCAAGTTGGAGCCTTGAAAGGGGGATCCCTAAACAAGGAACCCCTGGGTTTTTATCCCCTCACAGTCCAAGTGTGTCAAAGTCTCACTCTCCCTCCTGCTGGGTCTCTGTGTCCCTTCACCGGCTGTGCCACAGGTCCCCATGCCCTTTGTTATCCAAAGGATTGGAAGTTCACAGCTGCTTGTCCAGACTCCCCCCAGAGCTCAATCTGCAGCTGTGCCCTGAGCTACCTGCACCAGGTGTATCCCCCAACACTCCCTTCAGGGGCTGGAAAGGCCACACTAAGGTCACCCCTGAGCCATTTCCTTTCCAGGCTCAACAAACCCAGTTTTCTCAGGACATTAAAAAAAAAAATCGGTTTGTAACTCATTTTTTGGCTTTGTTTCACTGCAGCAAAGAGCCTCAAGGAGCAATTTGGTTGGATGACACAGGCCAGTCAGCAGGCACAGCCACCACTCACCTCATGCTGAACCAGCTTTAATAAGCATTCACTTCAGAGTCGGTTGAGGAGCTGCCTTTTCCCTCTCCCCATGGGAAACTCCAGAAACTAAGCCTGGCAAAGCCTCCTGGCAGGACAGAGATGTAGTTCAGCCACTGTGCTGTGTCCAGCAGAGCAGGGGTGGGTGGCACTGGCACAGCTCTGTCTGCCAAACAACAGCCACAGCAACCAACTTGATGCTTTTGTTAGCAAGAACTTTTCAAAATAGAGGCTAAAGACTGTTTCTCCTTTTCTTTAACAAATGGGAGCTAGCCTGATTCTTCCCAGCTGTTATCACAAGAAAACAGCAATTTTTTCATGGGAGAGCTTCTCTCCATTGCAGGAACAATAAAAGCTGAAGTATTTTGGTTTAGATCCTAACAGCTCATGAAAGCTGTATTTTCTTAGTTCTCTCTCCTCTATTTTTCCTTCATCCCTTCCCATACACCGAGGAGGACGTTTGTGATCCCAACTGACTGAATCACTTGTGCTGACACTCCCTGTGTCCTGAGATGCTCCCTACACATACTAAAAGGACATGGTGAAAATTAAGAAGCAAGAAGATGACCCACCAAGCCAATATGCCACCTTTGCTCCACCTTCCCAGGCAAGCCAAGTCATTCAGAACACATCAGAGCCTCCCCATCAGCCTCCTCAGCTGTGATGGACTCAGTTCTTTTAGAAGTGGCCAACAAAGTCACAGCCATAGAAATGAGCTTAACATCTTTTTTAAACTTAAGAAAAGAAATCATTTTCTTTTGAGTTTTGAATACCAGCAATACCTCAGATTTAAAGAATGCACTCTACTCACATGAGGATGGCCGTAATTAGTGTGAGCAATCATTTACTGTCAGAAACTAATACCTCCAACAAAGTATATTAAATTTAATATATTTTCATTAGTTATAATAGACAGAGACTTGGCTTTTAACTGACATCCACTGTATATTTATTGTTATTGCCTGCACTGTACAAGATAATGGGAAAGTGGGTGGGGAGAAATGGCATATTTAAAAAACACCATGAGAGGGAGGTCTGGTTTTTTCTCCGTAGAAAGCTGCCCCAAAGCTCTGTAAATCACCTCTCTCAGTCTGACAAGCTCTCTCCATTTTTAATCAGGCCTCCTATTAGCTGCTACAGAACATACAAGGAACTTGAATACACTGTAAGCCACACGACTTATGTTTTAATGAAAAAATGTTATATTCAGCAGCTTACATAAGTAAACCTACTTCAAAGAATTCTCATATACTGCGATTTCAAAGTGAGGTGAAAAAAATAAAAAGCCAAATTCATTTGTGACTTGAACCCAGTAAGCTCCAAACCCATAAATAAAAGGATACCCAGACCCAAAGCATGAGTTGTTTGGCACTGCTGATACATATGTGCCTTAATACCCCTACAAAAAGTTATTCCTGTGTGGATCTACTCTCTTGAAAGAGCTAAAAAATTAGCCATTTACAGTTTCTAGCCATCATACACAGAGTATTCATCTTCTCCCATGATATGATGTTACATAGTAATGCAATTATTGGCAATTAATTATATGAAATGGCTCCCATGAGAATTACTCCACACATCACACAATTACGAATATTTTTCTAGTGCCACTAAATATGGAAGATACTCTGTGTATGCTGATGTATTTTAGATAATAATCCTCTGCCACAACCTATTTCTTTCTAAAAATCTCTTTATAAAAAGGACAACTCTGTGCTTAGAGTGTTTCAGCTCACTTCTATTACACCACATAACGATTGCCAAATAATAGAAATGATTGCATGCAGCAAGAAAAATACAGAATTAAGGGCATAACAACACACTTAACTCTGCTGGAGTGGTTGTTGGGGTTTGGCTTTTCTTTTTTAAATCAACACTTGTTGTATTTCATGATTTGATGAGATCTCTAAGTACAGCATGAAAAGGCAAATGAATCTGCGTAACTGTTTTGAACTAGATTACGTAAAATTTGCTTCCACCGCTGTATCAGAAAACAATGATCAGCACCCTCACAATATAAACAAATGACCATTTGTTATTTTTAGTACATATTTCTGCTCTCTAAACTCAGCCCTTCCCACCAGAGCAGCCAAACCAATTCAGGCTCAAGTTCCCTCTGCAAAAGCAACAGCAGCAAAAGCATACCTGAGGAACACATGCATTAAATATTCTGCAGTGTATAAAAGGCCTCTTCCCTGATTTCCTCAAAGAAAAGCTTTCCCTTAACAGGGTGACAGATAGGAGTAAGTACAAAAGTACATGGGATCATTAAGAATGGCCTCTGAAAACACAATAGTCCAAGAACAACAGCACACAAATCCCTCCATAAACTTTTGAGATTCCATCTCCACTCTCTCCCCGCACCCCAAGCCAACACCAGGCCTGAATTTTTGGAGGCTTTTTTATACTCAGACAAACAGAAACAGCTCATTAGGATTTCTCTCCCCTCTCCCTACCTGACATGAAACTTAAGAAGAGGCAAAGACAACTCCCTCGTCCACCAGTCCAGAAATCCTTCGTTGCCCCACAGACCTCTCCCTTGGGGCACAGAAGACCCCCCAAGCTCTCCCCTGAGCGGCACAGGAGGTTCCAGAAGCTCTCCCTCCCCCTTTTCCAGCCTTGCCCAGGTGTCCCTTGGCAGCTGCTGAGCACCTGCCCTCCAGCAATCACCTAGGAATGGGACACCCCTGGAGCTCATCTCCCCAAAGCTGCCCCCACTAAGGAGCAGCTGCTTTATTGTTCCCCCACCCCATAAAAGACCCACTGCCACCCTTCATTTGTTCTTACTGGGGTAATTGCAGAACCCTGGGATGGATTTTGCTGAATCACCCCCGTGTTTCATTTGCCTCGTGTAACCTGTGACACTCCCAAGCTCCTGCACACACCTTCCAGGGAGCTGGAAATCAGTTATAAACCCAAAGTAACACAACCAAATCTATTTTATCCCTTGTTTTTTTTTAAAAAAATATATATATTAATGAAAAAAACCCTGTGATAAATGCAAAAAAGCTCTTAGTATTCTCTGATTTCACAAGATCCCCTGTGTCACTTTTTTCATCATTGCACATACGGGAAGAAACTTATTGCTGATTTTTTAAGATGTATTTTTAAAGAAACATTGAAAATGAGCTCATTTAATGACCTTAACAAGTGGGACTTGCACTATGAAAGCCTTAAAATTCTTCACAACTGTTCTTCCCTCGTAAGAATGGCAGATACTGCACTAACTGAATGCTTATGCAATGAAGGAACCAAACTTCTTTCCGTGCTGGTAGTTAAACCATTTTCCTCTAAATTAGTCAAAGTTAAAAAGGTCCAAGCTGCAAAAGTGAGGACTTTTTATCATCATGAACATAATGTGATAAACTATGGTGTGTCTCTGGTCTTGGAACAATGTCCCACTTGGATATATTTTTTGAGGCAAAGCAAAATCAGCCCCCAAAATAACAATGCTGGGGCCACAAATGTAGCCAAAAGAGACCTGGGCCACCACTCAGGAGGGTGCTGGGTTGGACATGGAGCAGCCTGTACCTCTGGAGCCCAAAAAGCTGCCTACAGAGAGAGCACAAAGTGTCCAATGTAAGCTGCTGATTCTGCAACATTAAAGTGGAAAATCTGTCCACAGTTCTGCTCTGAAAAGGAGTTCTTTGTCCCACCTCCTTCTTCTGGATCACTCAACCCCTCTGAGTATGGGGGGACCCACAGTCAACAAAATATCCCTCCTGGAGAAGCATCTGAGCACGAAGCTAAGCAGAGACACACATGCTCTCGCTGACTGGAAGCCATCGCTCAATTTAGCAAAGCAATTAAATACATGATTATTCAAAAGTGAACTTATATTCGAACCATCTGAACCTTCCTTATGCTTATCGTTAAGCAGATCCTAAAGAAAGGAGTCTGAAAGAAGTCATATGGATGTGATTTTTTGAAATTATTTACGAGCAAATGTGTAGGGCTAGCTGTCAAAACAAGGGAAACAAACATGTCACATGGAAGTAAATCTAAACAGTCTCTGATTTGCAAAATCTTTGCTGTTTCTGCATTGGGAACATAACAAAATTCAAACCACGAGCCAGGATGATGAAGTTTCACAGGAATATCGAGATCATCTTTTGTCGTTCCCAGCTTGTCATCCACATGAGATTTTATTTTCAGTCTCCTGAGGCTTTTGCTGTAGCCTGAGTAGTTTGCTCACTGTGCAATACCACCAGGTGGCAATTCGAAGCACTAATGTTTGGATTGTCTTCAGGTGCACATTATCATTCCCCAAATGAGGCAAACTGAAAATTCCTTGCACCAGAATCCAATCAGCTGCTTATTGCTAGAACTGGTGCCTCAGAAAAATCTGTATTGCTATTTTAGACACCATTTCCTACACAAGAACTCGTACTGCTACTGGTAACCACTTCTGACAGTTTCTTAGTAGTACAGCAAAATGGGGGCAAAAGATGTTCAAAATCTCTTACATATGGAGAGTTTGAAAGTCTGAATCCAACAGAAAATGGGTTTTGCTACTAAAAATGTCATTCACCTTGGAAGCCTCTTTTTTGAAGATGGTGGGGAGCAGGACATGGAGACGTCTGTGGAAAATCTGTTTACAGCTCTACCCCCAGGTGTTTTTAAGAAGTCTTTCTGCTGCCTAAGGAAGTTAGGCTGGGTATGGGCATGAAGCCCTGCCACGAAGGGAAGGAGCAGCACAATTCTCCAGGTTCTATAGGCTGTAGAGTGACTCAGCTGGATAGAAAAGCTGGAGAGTTTAGAGTCTTTGTTTATTATTTCCTCTCCCTTTATTTGTAGAAAACATTCTGTCATCTTCTTATCACAGGTTTCAAGCCTGTGTTGTCTGTTACCAGGTAATTTTACAGTCCTAATGGCTTGAGTCAGTTGGAATCTTTAGTGACACAAAGTAAAAATACAGCAACAGGCTCCTTGTTTTACTGTAACACATCATCGCAAAGGCACAGAAAATCTGCTTGCATTAGACATTCCACTACATCAAGCAATAGAACACACGGGATTTATGCTGCATGTCTCCTGAAATTAAAAGCATCTCTACAGGGAGGTCAGTTTTAAGAGAACTACAAAAGAGAAGTTAAAATTAACTTTCCTCGCCCCCCTCCAAAGACCTTTGTGAAAATTTGGTCAGGAGAGCTATGCAGAGGACCATCAGCTGGCATAAGCTGACTTGAGTTCAAGACCTGGTCATATTAATTGGGAGAAGAGTTGAAAAGACAAAGTCACTTAAATTTTAAAAAGTGCCAATAACTGTTAGGTGTCAAATGGAGTCAAACAGAATAGTGAGGACTTGGCCATCCCTCTGTAATGGAGGCCTCTTCAAAAGCTTCTTTTAAATTCATTTTCATTCAGCGCTTTGTACTGCCAGAACTGACTGGACCCAGGGACTGCCCTGGGGAAAAAAGGGCACTTTGCAATGCCCTCCTTCCATATCTTCACTCCACGTGAAGGACAACCCAGAAAACCTCCAAGCACTGTGCAAGGCACTGTGGGGCTTGGAAGTGAAAATTGATGCAGAGCCAGCCTTGCAGGGATGCCTGGGGAGCAGGGAGGGGCAGGGCAGTCCCGTGGCCCGCTGTGCTTTCGGGATGGCTGCTGTATTAAAAGTGCTTTTCAGAGCACGTGAAAACCTTTGTTATGCCCTAAAAGCCTGTGCCAGGCTCCAAAAACCACCTGTTCTCGCTTTGATTTTACCAAGGGCTTTCTCACTCCCAGCTCTGTGGCTCTCAGTACCCTGCCTGATGTCAGGGAAGCTCCTGTACCTTCTCACCTCTCCCAACACCCCACAGCAATGCTGCTCACCCAGGACAAGGCGACCCATGACAGTTCATGGAGCACATGCAGGCACTTTCCATTATTTACACTCTGCTCCAGGCAAATCCTGGCAAAATAAAGCAAAATTTTCAAAAGCACCACGGTTGCAGGGAGGAACCACAGAGGGAAAAACACAGGAAAGAATCACCTACAAATCTCATGTCGTGAACAGTCTCTATCTGTGCTTCTCCATCCAGAAGACAACACTACTAGTTAGTGAAGTGTTTTTAATGACGCTTTAATAATTACTGCATTATGGTGATATTTAAGTGTTACTAGAGGTAAGAACAGGCCATGAGTGACAAAAGAATATGGCTGGGTATGTGGAGACCAGACTAACTGTTTCATTTGAAAAGGAGTAATTCTGAGCATGTAGTTTAAAGCTGGCAGAGCAAAATCCCTATAGAAGGCTCAGCAAATAAGCCACAAAAAGACTTGGACAACAAGCAAAAGACAACAGTGTGCAAGAGAGTCCAGAGGCAAGCATAAGAATGGCATCAAGAGAGAAAGAGTTACTTTTCAAAGCAGTGAAAATATGGAGAGGAGGAAAGACAGGGGGCAGCGGAAAAATTAAATTAAGGCAAGAAAAATCAAAAGTTAGGAAACGGATAAACTGTACCAGAAAATTAGGAAAACTATAAGGGAGAGAAAATACAACTATATAAGCCATGCTGCAAGCAGAATTGAGTATAAATGAGGAATTTTTTATAGGATCAGTGCTGAATATTACTTGAATTTTGGCACCTTTGGGTTGGTTGGTGTGTGTTAAGGAACAATGGCACCTTCTAACCCCTGGATTTTGGCTTACACTGGATCCTTACACAGCTCACCCATGTCAGCAACATTTCTTCACATGATAGCACACTTCAGTTTTGAGAGAAGCCAACTGCATTAGGATATTCCAGCCCTGTGCCACGAGACATGTAGGTCACAGAAACACAGTGTCAGATAAAAGGAGCTCAGCCTGATCTCTCTTTTGTCTCACAGATTACAAGCTATTTCAGCGCCTCAAAGAAGATGTGTAAATCCTGATTATTCAGGACTGCCAAGAGTATTGGTTTCTTGTACAAAAGGACACCTGGCACAGAATAAACCTGAACAAGTCTAATGTGAATATTGTTTTTAGAGGACTTCCTGGGGAATGTCTTTCCTTTCCAGCCAGTACTTTCCCCAGCCAACCTTCCAGAGCAATGGGAAGCTTAGAGTCATGCTTAAATTACTGTTTAATTTAGATGGTAGACTAAAATAATTGTCCACAGAAAGCTGCTCTCCAGCTTGCACGTGTTTAAAACCTGATTCTTTGCTCCCAGACAGGACCCTCTATCTGGTGATCTGGACATGCACCATATTGATTCTCCTGCCACATGGAGGCACCTCTAGAATTAATACAAAGGTTGTGCAAAATGTGACTGCTCAGAAACATTCAGTAGCATTTCTGCAACTGGAAGCGGTTAATTTGTTTCCCAGGCCTTTGTGGATATTATTTTATGCTCCTGGTACATTCCAGCCCCCATTTATTCAAGTTGAAAGCCTCAATCCAACACAAGTCCTACCTGTATCAATCCAGAGCTGCACTCCTTGGGGACTGAGCGGTCCAAAGAGCATTGGCGTGGCTGCACATCCCATACTTGTTTGAAAGGATTCACCCAATGTATTTTTTGAGCCTGAACTCCTTCACAGCTTTCCTAGTCAAAAGAGCACTTTCGCAGTATGTGGCACAGAGAAAATTATTACTCTCCAAGCTTGGATTTCCTTACCTAGGGTATAGACCAGACTGAAATGCTAAGAACAACTGAGAAAATGCAATTTCCTTAAGTAACACTTAAATACCGTTTTGCAAGAATAAAATAAAATTACAATATTCTAAGTTATATTAAAATAATCAACCCATTTGCACATTTAGTTTACAGAAAAAGCTCGTAGCTTATGCTGCTCTATTTCAACTGCCTGGATACAGAAATCTAAGAGACCTTGACATAAAGAGCATTTCCAACCAAACATGATTTACCAAACAACAAGAGCTGCTAAATTCAGAGGAAACACCAACCACGTGATTGGCTTAAATACACTATGCAATTTCCCTTCCTAAATTTTGGCTTGAATACCATTTGACATATTTCCAGCAAAAGGCAACAAAATTAATTCCCCACTCGTGCCCTGTATGAGCTCTGTGATTTACTCAGAGGAAATAAAAGTTTTCACAAAGTGTTTGATAATGGACCCCCTCCATCAATCACTCTGGCATTCGCCTCCCGTGACTTCCTGCGAAGTCTCTGAATGATCCTGCTGCCTCTCCATCCAAAAGGCAACGTGAGTTTGGTTTAGCCCCCCCAGCCATAAAACACAGCTCTTCTGTTCATCTGTCATCTACTAATCAAGGCTCCATCCGGAAGGGCCCTGAGTATCCATTAGCAGCTGGAACGCTGCATTCACATCCTGGTTCCCAGCAGAAAAATGACAGGGTTGGGAACTATTACTGGGCGAGGATAATTCTTCTTCCGCAGATTGCAGGTGTTTATGTGAGTAATTTTTAAATACAGCATAAATTCCACAAGAGCTAATGTAGAACCATCCCGGCCACTGCCCTCATAGGAGAAGCTTCCAAAACATGCTATTTATTAAAGCCAAAACTTCTCAAAGAGTTCAAGGGGTACTTATAACAATGTTTCTGGCATAACAATCGGAAATATGGTACCTTTAAGTTACCAATAACATGAAAATACTGCTTTTGACAAAATCAGTTTGTTTTGTGATGGTTACAGGTAAAATACTGGAGGGAACATGCTGCTGCTCCTATATAAAATGACAGATAAAACCTTATTATAATAAATTATAGTTCAGCATGTAAACAAGAAGATTTACCTGCATTATTTAGAAGAAAGGGGTCTTTCCCAGGGTGGATCAGCAACTACAATATATTCTCAAAATCTCCACATATTTCAGAAGTTTCTGAAAGGTGGCACAAACTAATATATCTTATATAACCTTTGTTACCAGCACCTGATTCGTAAGGGACTCATTTTGCTCTATCCTGACATACAACATGCAAGTTTTGCTCAATTCTGACTTTTTTCATCCTTTGCCAAGTGAATTCAGAACTCCTCTGCTCTCGGTATTTTCAAGAGGGGACAATGAAACTCTACATAGAACTCAATCTCAAATATGCTGTGCTTCCTACTCATTTTAAACCCATTTTTTGACAGTATGATTTTTTCCAACCCTGTTTCCCAGAGCTATCCTAACACTTCATGCTGCTTCACAATGGAGAAGCACTTGGGCACAGTTATTTCACTACTTTACAAAAATGACCATGAAATGATGGCATACAATATAATGACATGGATGTAATAAATGTCTTCACTTCCAAAACATAAAAAAATCCACCCAATCCACACACGCTCCCAAACACCTGCAATTTGATCAGCAGGTAACAGGCTAAAGCACAGCCTGTATAATAAAGTGCACGTAAGAACTACATTTCAGGAACTTTACAAATATGAAGATTTATGACTGTCACTTTACCCCAGAATTCTCCAACATCAAAGCGTGGTGTTAAAGCTCGAGTGGCAGCCCAGGCAACAGCTGGATGGATAAAATATGGTTGCTGTAACACCTCCCCTCTTGAAGGAAAGAAGGTCAAGGGATGCTGCTCTCATACCCAGGAGTTCTGGGTGAGCAGAAGTTCATCAGTAAAGCCACATTCAGGCAGGGAGCTTTTGAACACTCACTGTTAACTGTGCAGAAAATAAGCATTTTAGGGGTGACACGGGGGAAAAAAAAATCAAATCTGCGCTTTCCTTCACTGGCACTGTGAAGATTAAATATTGGGAAAAGCTGCTGTCAGAGGTTGCTGCTCATTGGGATTCCACACATGAAAACCAGGAGCTTTCTGGAACTCTGGAAACTCACTCCCCAGTTCATAGACAAGCACACAATATCGCAGATGAAAGGCTGCTGACTGCTGTGCAGCTAAACCCACTAATTTACTTAGCATATTCTCTCTTTCTGAGATCTCCTCGCAGCTGTTCCTTGCAAATGATCCAAGGCAACATTCCCGTGCTTGAGACAAGCATGGCAAATTTGAACTAAGGAAACACTTTTAGGGAGAGGTGAAAAAGCATCTGAACTCGAGAGAAAAAGATGAACGCCCCCTGGTTCTAAAGCATTCAAAATGTATGCACTGGTTTTGTAGTGTCTACAAAAGATAAAAGCTCGGGCACGAAACTTTAAATTAGAGGGATTAAAGGGGAAAGAAAATATGCTTTTCTTTTAGAAAGAAGGGCAAATGTCAGCCAGTGAATTTATACATGTTATTTTGTCCTTGTTGCACTTGCATTACCCTGTTACACCAAGCTCAATTTTACCACAGTGAATAGAATTAAATATAGGTGAGTGCCATTATTAATTGGGTGAACACTTACTGAATCTGGTCCAGAGTAACAGCATTTTGATAAAAAACCCAAATTAAAGGAATTTGAGAGAGGAAGGAATGGGGATAACAGGAAGTCATCCGGGAGCACACTCTCATTTTTGCAGTTCCTGGTCAAAGGCTTGGAGATCTCCAAGCCCTTCTGGGACCAGGGAATTTACTTGTGAAATGGGACTGGGAGGTGGTTGAGTCACTGGGGCAGGACTTGGTGACCCACAGTTGGTATTTCCAGACTTCATGAACCTGCACTGGCATGAAGGGTCCTGTTTTCTGGCTCTTCCTGATCCCTGCAAATTCTGCTTGGATTAATAGTTTTGTTTCTTTTTAATTTTGCATTTGTGAGCTACAATTCAGGGACTCAAGAGGCAAAGGAGCTAATAATGAAGATTTTAACGCTTGAATCCTCTTTGATTTTTGCTCGTTTCATACTGTATAATTCACCTTTCTTCCTCAAAACCAGTTTGTTCCCTCTTGCTTCCGACTAATCCCGTTTGCCTGACTGAAACATGAAATGAAACGCAGCGTGTTGAATATTAGAGTGTGACAACCCGGGCATGCTTGGGGCAGAGATTGATACTGATCATTTTATTTAAATTCAATTCCCAGAAACCTTAAGAAGAAAGAGCTGTTACTGTTGGTGGCACCTCACAGGACAGGGACATGCCACCCTGTGTGTACACATGCTCCAGAGCCTTGGAGCACGTCTAGGGGTGAAGACTCCTGACATCAAGGCACCGATGCAATCAGCCCTGCAGCTCTTTGTACAATATTTCTTTCCACTCTTTTCCTAAGTCTCCCACTGTTATTTCCACCTGCTAAACTGCCACGGAAAAAGTGTCAGTTGCAGTTTTTATGTTATAACTAGTCATGGTATGTACTCAGGTGCTCTCGAGTTTCCTTTGGTAGAAGTCAGTGCCAGCTCAGCCTCTTTCTTCTGGCAAGAGTTGCTGAGGGAGATAATCCCCACATTTCCTAGCCCCTTACAACACCTCACATAAAAAAATTAACAAGCTGGTTGCTTCAATCTGCCCGTTTCTCACAGCTCCTTCCTTCTGGGCACTCTGGGTTACAGGGCCTTGTGTCTCAGTGACCAGGGCTGGATGACACATGTACCATCCAGCTTTGTGTTATCAGCCTCTACTTTGGACACACCAAGCGATAAAAGAATCTAGAAAAAAATAAACAAACATCCCTCCATCCCAAAGCCTCACCTTCCTTACTCCTGAGTGACTTCAGAATTTAGTAGAACCTTCTAGTGATGTCATCTGGCACCTTGTTTTCTGTCTGGGCAACAATGTCCCTCTGCCGCTCTGTTTGCTCCAGCTCTCCACATGCTTCTGAACTATTTCAGTTCTACCACTAAGCCTAATTTCTTGGCTCCAGTTTCATAAATTCCCTTTCTTCTCAAGACTCCCAACTCTGCAGGGAAGGAGGACAGGGGAAACTCTGGGTTTAAGCAGAGCCCACCTTTTTTTTCTTGTTCTAAGTAAAATTATTGCCAGCAGTGGAGAGGACAGCTGTGAGCAGTAAACAGCTCCGAGGTGACAGCTCAGACCTGCCCTCGGAAGGAGCACAGAAGCAGAGCTGGGTTTCAAAGCAGTCACTGAGCCCAAATTAATTCTATACAAGGCAAGGAGTGAGGAGCACAGTGATCTACTGGGAGCTCCTGAAGGCAGCCTGGCTGACCCAAAAAGCAACACTGGTACATTTTCCCCTGCCCTTGCCCTTTTCTTCTGACCAGGCCATAATGGCCGATGATACAGTGCAATTAAGTGCCAAGCACTCGAGGTAAGCTGTAAGGGAAAGGGGAGACACAGGTTTTAACACCCGTCCCCATGTTCACTTACCCACAAACCCCACTCTCTCTGTGTAAAGTTATCCTATAAAAAAAAAAAAATCTTTTTGAACACCATCCTCTAAATAAATAAATTCTATGCAGAACAAACGTGTCCTCAGAGAAGCCAATGGAAAAAAGCAGGAAAATTGATTTTCAGAATGCTGTGCTACCCTGCTATTGGTCCTGTACCTAAACATGATACTGTTCAGCTGCACACCAAGCTCACACTGTAGGGCACCTCCCCACTCAGCAGATGCCCTTATTTCCTTGTTATGTTTTTCAAGATCCAACATTTAAAAATAATTCTTCTAACTCTCACAAATCTTACAGAGATATCAGGCCTGTCTAAGTGAGCCAACTGCCTCTTGCAAACGTGACTCACTCACAATGTGCAGCAAAGCCCTGAATGCTTAGAAAATTCACAAACAGGAAGAAAGAGAGGTAAACTCAGAGCTCCCACCATGGTAACACACAGCCTGTTTGCTCTGTACCTGCTGGCACAGGCAACACTTTAGGATTCTCCTCTGCACGTTGTAGGCACACATTTAAACCCATCTCATTATTGGTAACAATTAATTGACAGCAGAGACTTCACTGCAGATGCCAAATCTCTCTCCATCACTTGGCCTGGGGGAAGATGCTCAGAGAAGACCTGTCACCCCCGACCTCTAAATGCAGCTGCAAAAGCTGCCAATAGAGGTACTTCTGGTGATTCATAAATGTCTGAAGTTTTGTTATGTTTTCCTGCGCTAAGTGCTCCTTTGCTTAGCAGATCATCTTTACTCTCCCCCTCTGCCCCTACCCTTCAATTCAGTTTCAGTGTTTATTCACGTCTCCCTCTTGGGTGTCACATTTCCTTTCAACTATATTGCATCTTCAGAATCAATTTTTCTTCTCCCTGTTCTCTTTTCTCTCCTCCATTCAAACTGCAGCTCATCTGATATTTGCTGACATCAACTCTTGGCGGATTTTAACATAAAATTCTACCAATATCACACAGCCCTGGCTACTACAGGAGAATATAAACCCCTCCCCATGTGTTTCTATGTTGCCAATAAAAGGTGGTCTTTGGGCATCGCCAAAATAAACAGTATTAGCAACAACTAGATCTGCTTGGTTCAAATCCTTCTAAGTATGGTTACACCATAGATTTGCTTAAATCACAGATGCTAAAGAGTATGTAACATTTCATTACTTTTACTGATACAAAACCTCACCCTTTATCGAAACGCCATTGAAGAAAAATCCCACAAACACATTTCTGAGGTTAAATATTTCAGTTGAAAGTAAACCAGGCTTAAAAGAAAAAGTTGGCATTTTAAAGGCCTGCAAAGGGGATTAGATCTGCCCAGTCTGTATAAACATTAATAAGTGGGGCTCCATTCAGAGTCACGTGAGGAGCAGCGTGAACTCCCTTTAATTTGCAACCAGAAGGTCTGGGGGTTGAAAGAGGTAACCCAACTCAGCAGAAAGGTTCATTGGGACATAGATTAGGATCTTCCATTTTCCAACCCCTGTTTCTGTTGGCTGCAGCTCTGTCTGATCACTGCTGAGCTTGAGCACCCGCCCACTTTACATCTTGAGCGCTACAAAAGCAGAAAAAAATGGAATTTTTTATTCAAGCTGGTTCTCATCCTGGCACATCCTAAGCAGCAGGTTTCGAGGAGAGGATATTTTTCCCTCCCCACCCACTCTCAGCCCCCACCAGTGCTGAAAAATGACATGCTAGTAGTGAATTAAATGCCACTCTTGTGGAACCGTTCCCAGTTTTCAGTATTATAGACCATTTCTACTGTGTAGCCCTGGCTAGTGTTGTTTCTCCTACAGTTCCCTGATGATATTCCCTGGAATGTTATCCTGCTGTAAGCTACCTTTTCCCGGAGCTTCTGCTCCTCTGTGGGAGCACCAGCACCACAGGTCACTGAGTGCTGGGAAGAAAGCCATTCCTGCTGCAGAGCTTTGTGCTGGAGGACATTGAGGGCTGGATGCTTTTCAGACACATCTCTGCCCCTCAGCACAGCAAGGGAGAGATAAAAATCAAGGACAAGGAAAGTTTCCTCTGGATCTTGGGTTTGTTTGTGTGGGACTTTGTGCTTTATTCATGCTAACAAGTGAGATAACCTGCAGCAAAGATCAAAATCCCATCTCTTGGTGGCAACAGGGATTCATCCATAGGAAAAAGAGCAAAAGTTTGAAAATGCAGGGGAAGTTTGGAAATGTCTAAATGTAGCCCGCAATATATAATGTGAAAACTGACAAGGAGATGGTAGCAATACACCACCAAATCCATTGCCAAAGTAAATGAAAAAGTCACCCGGGCAGATAACATCTGGATACGCGCAACCTCAATTTAGTCAAAATCCTAATGTAAACAAGTCCACTGATAGCAGAAGGGTAGTTAAACATTCCACTAGCTTTGGATAATCGAAACCATCTTCCTTTCCTAAAAAAATAACAAACCTTTCAATTACCAAACTCTGAGGAAGAAACTGACAGCTATTGGAAGCATTCCATTAAAATTGCAGCTTTCCCCTTTGCAAACAAACATCTCTGCAAACAAAGTTTTGTTTGTATAGAAACTGCAACAGCTCTCAAAGGGCTTAATAATTGTAAATACTAGTCATATACAGTACACTGTTTATAAATAATATAAACAACGTATTTTGATCTGCTTTATTACACTGAAGCAGGGCTACACGTTCTGCTAAGTCTCTAATGGTATTATTATGTCCTGTGATATCAATATTAAAATGAAATTTGAAGGAAAATGTATTTGCAGCTGTGTAACATGGAGTTTTTTAACATATGCATGCCCCCTGCAAGAATCCTCAAAAAAATGGCAGCAGTCACTCTGGCAATGGTAACAATGCAGTGAGGGAATTGAGTCTCAAACAGATTTCATTTGAAGGCTGCGGAGGATCAGTGGAAACATCTCACATTACACCAACCTCATCATATATTGCAATAGGCATTCAGACAACCCCTATGTCAACTTACTGCATTAGTACATTATCACTGATAATGAAGTTTTGACAGTAATCTGAAACATCTGCAACAAGTACCATCAAAGCCATTGAACACAGAATAGCATTAACAAAATAATGCCTTTTTTTTTCCCAGGGCTAACAACTTAATATCATTCTGGGGTAAATGTCACATTAGAAATCATTGTAATCATACATGAATCACCTGGCTTGAATGCATATGAAGTGGAATAATCTATACATTACAGCAGAATCCCAGCTGAAGCTGACACAGCAGGTCAAAATCAAATGCACCAACAAAGTTAGGAAGCACCAAGGGGTTACAAGAAGAAAAAAATTCCAATAAGTTCCATTGAAAACTGTAACAAGTATAAGGAAAATATCGTTCATGTATGCGCCAGCAAATCCTAATGGCAGCTAATTCAATAATAAATTCTAAAAATCCTAAAACTCTCTTCTCCTGTAGCTAACAAAGCTAAAAAGCTCATTTTTAAAAATAGGTCAAGTCTCTCATCTCCATGCAACAGTGACAGAAGTATTAAACTGGTTGATTTAAAAAGAAAGGGATTATCAGAACCCTTATTTGCACACAGTTATGCAGAAAAAAGTCACGTAAAATGAAATTCCACAGAGCCATATTATGCTGAGTAGAATACACAAGTAAACCTGACAAACAACACAGACAACCTGAAAATAGACTATGAAGTTTCAAAAAAGAAGAAAAAACAAAACAAACCAAAAAAAATCAAAGAGAAAACTGCGCATTTAAAAAGTGAAAATGTGCAGAACTGAACAGCTTGCTCACCAACAACTGCCTAGTTTACATGGAAATAAAAACGCTACACGGTGCATGCGATGTTCATTGATAACTTCATTTTAAGAGATCTCACACCCTGACTCAGAGATCAACTGACTTGTTCAGCTCTCCTGTACTGCAGAAGGGAAAACAAATACGAACGAGCTTCTGGATTAAGGCTGGAGATGAATTCCAAAATACGGCACCCCTGAATCGATTTGCACAGGAGAAATCACATTCCAGTCCCAGTTAATAACGAAGGAATCTGGAAGGGATTATCTGACTCTTCCTGAGCACACCATGACCAAATACATGGGCAACATTTTCATAACTGCAGAGATGCAGGGATTTAGCTTTCAAGGCAGTCACCAAGACAGCCTCCAAATCAACCATTTTGAAGGGGTTACTCAATTGCTTTGTGCTTTGTATAAGGCACAGCCAGACACATTTGGAGTTCCTGCCTTGGTTAGATGTGGGGCTGCCCCAGACATGGATGATATAGGTCCATGCTTAGATCCCATTTCTTCTCTTATTCTCTAATGTTGGGATGCTTAAATTTTATCATTCTAACCACAAGCAGATAGCCAGCTAGAGGACTCAAAGTGGATGTTCCAGTCCTTCATGCACCTGGCTACATTTTGGCAAGGCATGGCTCATCACCTGCCACTTATCATGGCTAGACCAGGGAATGTTTTCCTGATTTTAAATGACTCTCCTTCTGCTGAAGAAAATAAAATTCATTCTAAAGTTATGTGATTGTTCACAATGATACTGGCCATTAAAAAAGGAATTACTTATTTCTGCTGCAATGTTAAGTAAGTGTCCAGGAAGAAAAACTGAAAGAGAAAACAGTAGCTCAGAAGTAGCTCATTAGTAGAACTATCCATCTCCTTGAACCAGGTTTTGAGACAGAGGACATGCAGAGTCCATGCTTTTATCACACATTGCAATTCAGATCTTTAAATTACAGTACTGTGTGTATTCATCCTTAGTTTCATGTTAAGCTGCTGCATCCTGCCCTAATTCAGCCAGTTCATTTCAGTGGCACTCCCAAAATAATGCCACAGCGTGCCACTCAAGGGGCTCCAACTTTGGAGAATACTCAGTGTCCTCCTTTGAATGTACATGGTGAAAAAACACTTCATAACTTCACCCAAACCAAACGCTTCCAGCTTAGAGAATGAAAACTCCAGAACTGGAGCTTCACATCCCATCGGTGGTCACTGCCCCTCTCCTTCCCTACATTCTTCCAGGATAAGAAAACCCCAATAAAATGATATAAATGTCATATTTGAGATACACCAGTGTGGAGGACACTCGTGTACCACAGAGCTCATCAACTTCTCTGTGATACTCATCAATAGCTGCAGTGCCCCATTTCAGAAATAACATTTCTGCGAAGTATTTATACTGTGTTGAACTTGGATCCCCTGAGCGTGCACTGAAGGTAATCACTAGTACATCTGTGTCTGTCATATTTAAATTCAAAGCCTAATTCCATTGCAAATAATTAGCTATTTATCACCATAAAGTTCACATTATAAAATCAAAGAGGGTCGATAGGATCCTAACCATTTAACAAAACATACAGGCCTTAAAAGAAAGAAAGGGGAGAAAAACAAAACAAACCCTAGTAATGAATCTCCCACTAAATCAAATACAATCAGTTCTGCTTGCCCATCATAGCCCTGGACAACCCAAATCCCTTTGTTTTTTCCACAGGCTTACAGAATATATTGCCACATATATCAGCTCAGTCCATCTTTCACGTTTATAGCCTGAAGAGGAAAATTATTTAGTCAAAATAACATGAGTACGCAGCTCTTGTAATACTGTTGTGACCTCGGTTTCTAACACCTACATTGGAGCATCACTATAACTCAGGAACTTTTTTTTCACTTGCAAGGACATCTTAATTATCCCACCCGTGACATGAATGTTTTTGGAAGATAAAGCCTGTAATTAACTTGTTGCCAAACAATATGTTTACCATCCCTGAAGGTCAGTTCTCGTATAAAGACATAAGGACACTTAACGTTGGGAGAGGTGTGTTGTAGCTGCCATCAAACATTAACCAAGTGGTCATCCATTATCTAGAGCAGCAGCAACGCAGAGCAGGAAAATATTCCAAGCACCATAAAATGCCTGTGTTAAAATAAACCTTTACTGAAACTTGGAACACGTAAGTACAACCAGAGAGAGACAGTAACCCATTGTAACAGGATTTGTTAGAAATTCCACTTAATCTCAGCAGTCAGTCAGTACTGGGAGAATTTGCTCAAGACAGTCAAGCCATATTGCTCCTGTACTGTCAAAATCTGTCTGTGCTGACTGCCCTTGTCGGGAAAAATTAGGCTTTGAGACTGTTTTTGAAGATTTTACTGAAACAATTTTAAGGAATCCTTGCCTTGTTTAGCTCTGAATTGAAGCTAGAAATTTGCATACACAAGTTTGAGTCAGGACTCCGTGATGTGCAAAGGGCAAGGGTAGGGGGACACACGAGGAGAGGTGTAACAGGGGGTTTCATTAGCTCTGCTAAGCCATGAAGGGCAGCTTAGGACTCCTGGGACAATTCCTATACCAAAGGAGTTCCCTGCTCCAGGCAAATGAGAAGATAACCATCTTTGATTAAAGATCTCCTGTAATATGTCAATTAGTTGTGTACATGAGCTGGGAGAGGTACAAAGAGGGGGAAAAGGACAAACACGGGAATAAAGGAAAATGACAAAAAATATCTGTACGTTGTGCCCAGTGTTGCTCAGTCACTGACTCACATCCCTCATCATTATCTGTATTTCAACAGGAAAACTAACAGACACTTGGCCCTTGCTTTGCTTTAAGCTCTGCTTACAGTCAGAGACAGATGGAAGGGATGGAAGGGAAAGAAAAGCAACTAAGAAAATCAAGGAGGAATAAAATCATCTTTGCCCAACAAGACACACTGCTCATCCTACGCTCACAGCACACACTCCTTCATGTAGAGGGATAGGTAACAACTGAGAACGTGTGTTTCCCTCAAAGTATTGGACAATATGGGAACAACTTGTGAAGAAATGGCATATGGAAGAACCTAAACATGGCAAACAGGCAAGAGTGAAAAAAGTAAACAGGGAAAAGCAATTTGGATGAGAAAGTAGAAAATATGAAAATGTTGACTATTCAGGCAAAGGAGGGGAAGATTCAGCTACAGAAGGGAAAATATTAAGAATTTAGAAGGGGAAAGAAATGAGAAATGTCCAAATCACTGAACATAAGAACTGGAGAAGGAAGGGGAGTCGGGGGACATTCCCATCCAGGTGTGGCCATTAGCACTGCAGTGAATTAGAAAACAAAGAAGTTCTTTTAGCATACTACAGGCCATTAAAGAAGATCCTTTGCATTTGTCCTTTTGGGCAAATAGAATTGATTCAACTCCGTTATTTGAAAAACTCTTGTATGTCAGCACTTAGATAGCTTGTCCGTGTTGAAACATGGAATATTTGCTGATTTTCCATTGAGAATAGATTAGATTTCAAATTCCTCCACTTGGTTACCAAAAGCATTTCCATCAGCTGGAAACACTTTTCAATCCATCTTGCCAACTTTTGACCTATGCTAGTTTCTTTTGGAAGGTGAAACCCGTCAGGATCAGGCATGGATAAGCAATTCTCCACTGAGAGCATGGCAAACAGACACACAGCCTTGCCCTGAGCCAGAATGCAGCAAACGTGCATTCCTTGAGAAGGGACACTTACTGAGAGCTGCTCAGATGGAAGTAAATCCCAAGAATCATTGTCACTCTGCAGTTTCTCTTGGAGATGAGCGCAGGCATCACACGTGCTACTCATTTTCTGAAATAATATTGGAGAGTGCTGTTTATATGCTGCCTACAGACCAGCTAATTTAAAGGACGGAGCATATTAAAGCAATTGAGAAAGTCATTTGTTTCTGCAGCACAAAAATGAAGACTCTGATTGCCAGACAAAATAACTGACGTACTGTTACACTACACACATTTGCCTGGCTACAATGGCATAATAAGCCATTATATGATAAGAGAAAGCTTCAGCTCCTCTCGGCCCAGAAAAATTCTGTCTCCTTCCCTCACTACTGTCAGTGATGCCCCTGAAGGTCCAGCCAGCTGCAAGTTGAGTTTTGACTGGGCTGTCCCCTTTGTGTGTGAAATGGAAGACCAAGACCTGTCCCTGTGCCTGGCTGGCAGCTCGTGGCACCCGACAGCATTGCAGTACCATCCCTACAACACTGCAGAGGGAGGTATACCCAAGGCCCTCCTCACATTCTTCCCATCATTCCCCTTTAGTATCCCCCTACAGTCCTGTATTTTCTTTCCAAACACAGGTCACCACAAGTCCAGCTCTGGTGCCTCTTTAATTTCCCAGATGATGTGCTGACTGACTCGCTGCTTGCAGGAAGGGAAGCTTCCTGCAGGTTGGTTGCACCCAGCAGAGCATACAGATGCCTTGTTGCAGCAGGAGGAAGAAAACGAGAGCCAAAGTCATTATCCCCTTCCCCACCACCACTCTCCATCCTCTCTGTAAACTCTCTGACAGCATTCCCCTCTTATCTTCTTCTACAGTGTCAAGCAAAATGAAAAGGTTAAACTTGAAGGCTTGTACGTGGCCTTTGGGTTAGACATTCTTCTTTTTTTTTTTTAAACAAAAAAAGCGCCCTACATACAGCAAAATATTTTTAAAATCACGGAAACATGAAGGTTCAAGGGCTAAATTTGCCACCTGAGCTGAATTACACGTACTCTAATACTGCTGCCCAGAGAAATACTTAGCATCATGCCTCCTAAACTGACTATTGAAAGCCAAGCTCAGAACCAAAATCTCATTCCAGTATCCAACAGCATGTCACAGCTGGAAACCCCCACACTTTGGAGACTTCCACGCAAGAAGTCCCCACCACGTTCCTTTAGGTTGCTCTTCACACAAAATACAGGGATGCTAAAAGTGGAAGAGGTAATTATTCTCAGCTTCAAACTGGCCAAGGTTTTCCTTTATATTTTCCATATTTAGCATCTCCCGGTTCAATGCTCTTTCCCTCTTTCACACACCCACATTTCCTCTCCCTGCTCTATTTGGACAATCAGGCAGTAAGAAGTGCAGACAGTGCTGTGAAACCCCCTTAAAAGCCTGGTGTGAATCAGGCTCATGGGGATCATAGGCTACCACTCAACTCCACTCACAGCAAGAGCCTGAGCAAGTTAAAGTTTCCCCTAAAAACCAAAAAGGAATGTTACTAAATATCCAGTCTCCAGTGCTATGTGCCAGCACATCCAGTGGATGATGGATTGCCCTGCAGGCTCCTCCACACGCAGCCACCCTTGGATCAGCAATGGTTTGTTACCCCAGGCTGGAGCCTGCTAAGTGGAGCAACTTTTAGAGTGGTTTGTAAGCCCTTGCACGACGTCAGCTTTTAGGCTTTCAGTCTTTTACAGATAATTCAGAGTGACAGGGTTAAAATATATGAGCCTTGGTTTTACATTAACACCATAAATGATCAAAACAACTTGTTATCTAAGATTCATCTGTTTGTCTACAAAATAAATGTCAGTACTGTCAGAAAAGGGAAAAGTTTATGATTAAGCTCCAGCTACATCATTTCTCATAATATCAGCTTGAAGATGGCAATCAGCAGCATTTTTGAGAGATTCAGGACTTGATTACCCATCCACCTCATTGAAATGTTATTGCAGAGAGTTCATACAAAAGAACACTTCTGTAGAAACACACACCTTCGCAGCCAATATTTTTACATGAAATCATTTTGCAATTAGCTTAATTTCAGGTAGAAAAGTAATTCCACAGGAAATGACACAGGATGACCAGGCTAAGCACAGAAAGCAATTCTGCTTAAACACATGTAGACATCAAGCCAACAATGTGCTACAGCTCAATGGAAAGCTCATGCACTTCTCTGTTGTCTTAATGGACTGTTCCAAACACTGACAGTCCTTGACATTTCTGCTGTGTGAATGTTTGATGCTCCCTCAAAGAAACCCCCCGGTTTTCCAGCATGTACAGAGTAACTAAGCAATTCATATCATGGCCCCACTGATAAAACCTCCCAAAAGGTCCTCCCCATCAGTGATGATCACTGAGGGAACCCCAAACTGAGAGTCACTGTGGGATGCACATCATGTTCATCTTCCTTCGTTCCAGGCCCAGACACAGCAGTAACCCAGGTAGGTCCCAGTGCAGAGACCACATTCCTGCCTCATGAGAAAAGCTCTCAAAGGAGGACAGAGCTGTTACACTATCGCAATCTAAGCTAATAATAACAATAATAAAATACTATACCGTTGGGTATTTTGAACATGGAATTAAGTTATTTATTTAAAGTATCACGTAACAGCGCTAGAAACAATAGGCACAGGCACTTTATTTTCTTTTCCCCGTGTACAAATGAGTTTTGCACAGAGATACCAAGTGTCTTGCCATGTCATGACTGCGGAACGACAGCAGATACTTATCTGCTCAGCCTTAATTAATTTACTCCCAAATGAATACCGCATTTAGAAGGAAATAAATTGTAATTTTATCCTGAAGGACCATTTTGCACAAATGGGACAAACTGTTACCTCATCTGATTTGTATCTACTCTCTAATCACAGAGACTTACCATAAAGGAATTTAAAATTCTTCTAAAAATACACAGCTGATATTGCATATAAATATTGCACCTTCCTCTCTGGATAAAAATCCTTCTGAGGGAAACAGGAAAGTTGCTTTAGGCTTGTTTTTCTTCCATCTCACACGGACATGCCTCGAACAGTCATATCACTGTTCCATCAAATTTTACATCACCTATGTGGAAATATCTACAAGTTCAACAATGTTCCGCTGCTCATATTCTGCTATTCTGGGGGGTTAATTATGTTATTTCACACAGCAGAACCAAGTTTGACATTAGTATTGAATCTCATAAATCGTCACTTTAAGAAAATGCATTCCCTTGAGGAGAGTTAATACAGGCCATATGAAAGTCCCTGTTTTAGCTTCAAAACCTTCTCAAACAATCTTAATTGTTTTCAGAGAGTCAATGGCAGGATGGGCCTTCTGAGGCAGAGAAGAAGTAAGTTATATGTTAGCTCACTTTTGTTTGTTTTTTTAATCGTGGTGGACATTTTTCTAAATAATAAATATCAGCAGTCAAAACCAAAAAATGAAATGAAATGTGAATTCAGCATTAAGTCAATACGATTGACTCTGGAACAAAAGCACGATAACACCATGCTGGAGATGTACAGTGCTAGAGGTGTACAACCCCTAACATTTTCTTACCCTTTTCCATTTTTCATTTCTCCAAAGCATTCTAAGAAAATGGCCAATACAAAGACCACTGTCCAGCAGATAAACACCAGAAAGTAGTTTCACCGTGACATCCAGTGATTCAACACGTCAGAAGCTTACACAGACTCTACAGACAGCAAAGCTTGTCCTGTTGCAATAAACTCCACCAAACTAATCCCTTAGAATGCTTATTGTTGCATTTGTAATGGTGAAATCAGAACCCCATGGGTTTCACTCTCTGAAGCAAACCCTTCACTCTGCTCTAACTGTTTAATTGACTAATGAAATTTTTAAATTTTAAGCTGAGGCAGCAGAAATGTTCCACTTGCGTGACCAATTTCCCCAGTAACATGGGCTTAGGCTTTGAACTGGATAGGGATGCACCTGGACACGAGTTGATATCAAACACCTGGATAGCAGCAGACACATGTGATCATCTGCAAAGGCTCACAGATTTCTCAGTGTCTTAAGAGAGTTGCAAAGAGAAGGAAGTGGAAGGGTGCAATTCTTTAAAGAAATCTGTCCATCTCTCTGTTGTTCTTGCTGGTTCTTTCAGCCTGTGCATCACGGATACGCCACTGAGCCCCTTTCCAAGGCTGTCCCCAGCCAGCTGAGGATGCTCAGTTTTGGACACATATTCCCATGCATTATCTCAACACTGCGTTCTCCTCCCATGTTTTCAGCCTGCGTGTAAAGGGAAGACTTGACTCTTGCGAACCTCTTCTTTTTGCCCAATGCACTGTGAAAAGGATTTCTCAGTGCCCGTGGTCTCACCTAGACCACCTGGTTTTAGGGTCCAGAACCCCTCAGAAGTGGGGGGTGGATAGGAACGAAGGTGGATAGCAGCTACTACTTTTTGGCTGGAAAAAAAGGAAGCCTGTGATCCTATTTCTAGAGCACCATGAATGGCTATATGATATAGTGGCCCGTGAATCCTCCCTTGCTGTGCCCGAGGAGACACAATCCAAAAGCATCAGCATCTGTGTGCTGACCGAGGGGTAATGAAGCCACTTCTTGAATGTGCCCTGTGTCACAGGTTTAAGTAGCCTGTGAGGTCCTGAGCTGCCCTTACCTCACCTGGGCACACATAAGTCACACTAAATGAATTTTCTCTCAGAGAGAAAAGAGAGAATCAATATTTATTCCAGGATCAAAATGCCTTTCTCTTAAAGAACTCAGCAGTCTAGAAAAATGAGGAGCAATCATTTTGTTCCCATGACAAACAAAAGCTTCCTTGCCAGTAGACACCGTATATTGACAATAACCTGTAAGCGTTGTAGCATGCATAGTAATAAGATGGCATTTTGCTGCAGTGAATTTCTACCTTGCAGATACTCCTTTTTTTTGGTTCTAAACAGAAATATTATAGTATTTTTCCTCAAATAGTTGCAATCAACATACACTTAATGCCACTCCCCCAACATCAGCTTTGCTTAGCGTGCCCTGATTGAAATACCAAGGCCATAAATAATGACTTATAAATCATCAACCAATGTGAAAAGCATGGAATGTGAAGTTTGGGGGTTTGAGGGGAACTATTACTTTATTTTACTGCAATTAAGTTGGTAGGGCACCAAGCTACCACCAAAAATGTCACACCAAATTAAATTCCCTTTTATTAACCATGGCAGGTCGAATAATTAAAAAAAGTGAAGGTGTCTTGGTAATGAGACTTAACTCAAGGCCACTAATTTACAATGACACAGGTCCCGCCTTTCTGTATTACCTCACATACTTATTAAAAAATCCTTAAAGGGTCAAACTCCTATGCCATCTTGAAATGATTTTGATCACTCTCTATCCGAACTGTGTTCATTTGCCTTCTAATACAAGTCCCAGTTTTCACCCTGTCACGTCAGCTTGGCCTTTAGTGGCTTGATTCTGTTCCACAGATGTCATAAACCACTCCTGTCATCACCTGCTGCATTACAGGGACCTCTGTCACAGGGCAAAGGAAAGCAGCTCCTATGGCCACCCACTGACTGCACCATGTATGCACCTCCAGTCTAAGGGATGGACTAAGCTGGTCTTTAATCAGTCAGAAATGCTCAGGTGAACACCAGCTCCCCACAGGTTTGGCCTGTTGCTGTATTTGAAACGCTTGTGTCTGAACAACAGTGTTCCCTCCAAGACACCGCTCACATTTCCTTCTGATGGTCTTTAATCAAACCAATTCAAATCCTGTATGTACCCTTTCGCTATCTCGCAGTGCACTTCTTCTCTTTTGGACTCTGCAGTTATTTCTGATTGCTATTTCATGCCCTTTTTCAGAAAAACAGCACCTGGAGTGGTCAATGAAAATAAAGAACACCAGTGATGCAAGAACTTCGTGTTCAACAAGGATGAGACCGAGTGTGGGCTCACTGTAGGTACAAAGTACTGCCCAGTCCTGAGGGTGGTAATGTGATGTTTTAATACTGGACATTGCAAAATGGATATTAATATAGACTGAGAAGACACTGAAAAATGAGATTAAAATGCAATCAGAAGTGCTATTTCATTTCATTTTTAAAGGGGTTTTATGGAGGCTTGGGAACCCCCTGAGCTGAAAATTGGTGGGGATTAAGAGAACACTGCGGCAAGACATAATCTATGCTTGCTCTGTTCCTGCTCTTCCCTTCGCACTCTTTTATGGCCATTAGGGGACTTGCTGCTTTTTTTCCTTCTTCTTTTCACACCATTCTGGAAAACACAGCACTAGCTGGCTTCATGCATGGAGAGGATGGCGTGAGCTCCGAGTACATTTCCCAGTCCCCGATCTCATTTAATATAAAACCCTCCAGTTGAGGACATAACAGATATTAAACTGATAAAAACATATGCTGCACTTGATCTTTGCCAAAAGGTCAAGAGGCAAACAGGAATCAGCAGTCAGTGGTTTCTGGGTCTGACTCAGTGCACACGCTGAGACTGAATCATCCCAAGATTTTAACACCGCGGTATCAACAATTATGGAGCTTTAGCACTCCCATTTATTCCACGAAGCTGCAGACAGACTGCAGACCCCAAAGAACTCACTCCAGGACCTCAGGGAGCTCATGATTTTGCACACACAGGAACCGTTCCAGGACAGGAATTTGGGAGAGCTAACGATGCCAGGTCCAGCCTCCCAAAATATTCCAGACTTGCTCTGAGTGTTTCCTCTGTGGTAAACTAAATAAAAAGGGAAAACCAGCCAACCCATCCCTCTAACCTCCAACTTCCTGCTGCCCCCACATCCCCTGCTCCAAACAATTAAGGAATCTACTTTCTGAACCCTGACAGGGTTATTTTAGAAACACATACCCCCTACAGATAGTATTTCACAAAATTCTAAGACATTGAGGGGCTTTTTAATAAATAATAAATTAAAACCAGAACTAAATACCGCAGTGCATTTTCCTAATCCTTGCTGGACTCATTAGAGCATCTTGCACGGTAATTCAAAGATGACTCCTCAGTCCTGCTAAAGCATGATTTTTAATTACTCTGTATCAAACTTCACCATAAATTAACATAGAAAATGTCCACAGACAAAGAGCACTAAATCAATACTGCTAAAGCTTCAAAAAAAATCATCCCTGTGCATGGAAACTAAAAACACCTTTTGAAGTCAACAATTAATAACAGAAGATATTTGAGTAACTCGGAACAAGACAACAATTTCTTAAAAATTACTTTCATTTTCAAGAACACTTGGTAAACAAGTTTGGAAACCTTTTTATTTCCAATTATACTTTCAATCACTCATTATAAGCACTAATTATCTGTAAGACTACAACAGTAGGTCACAAGTAAAAGGAAATGCATTGTCCCAGCAGAAATACCCAGCTAATATACTGATGTTGGTGCTCCAAGCTGCACAGGAGGGCCAGCCAGCTATAAGGAAATGAGAGCATTCAGGGAATCAGGATCAGCAAATCTACTGGATTTTAATGAGTTAAAATATTTTAATAGCATAGCTTTGTTCTTCAGTTTAATCACCTTTCCCCGAGGCTCTGAACAACATTTAAGCATGTGTTTAATTTGCTATTGAAGTCAACAGAACTATCAGTGAATGCTGAAGTTAAACATGTGCCTAATGAGATTTACTGAATCAGAATGTGGAAAACCCGATGTGAGCACAATCAAAGCCCAGAGGCTTTAGCCAAGTCCACCCCGAGTTTCCCTAAAGACACAGGGCCCCCAAAATGGGAAGGAAAGTTTGATATTATTGTGACATGTCTACTGCACATCCGTGATTCTGAAATGCTTACGTAGCAAAACACAGACGAGACTTTAAAGAAAGAAAAGAAAAACCTTTGGATTTACCCTAAAATCCTAACTGGAAGCTTTTGCGGAATTTTGTTTGGTGTCAGTAGTTCAGCAATACCCTTTGACATGAGACAACTGTTGATTTGTCTCAAGTTTCCTCCAAAAAGCAAATGGAGTCTAATTAAAGTGTTTTGATTCGGGGCAGGAGGGAATGGAGAGATGGAGCCAACATAGATCTTTCAGCTCACCATTCCTCTGTGAAAAAGAAGGAACATAATCCAATATTAGTATCTCACTTCCTCAATCGCTCAGGCAAACTCTGTAATCCTCTCAAACCTGCATATGAACGTTTGCATTGTATCAGTTGATACTTCTTCTCAGATTAAATGAAATTAAATTAAATTACCTGCATGCCTTTAACCCTTCTTTACTACCAAAGACAACCACTTCTTCCTAGTGGAGGGGAGTTTAGTTCAACAAAGAACAACTCAATGAGCTTTGAATGCAGCATATAAAATATAAAACTGTTCTTTACCATTTTGTGTGACATTTAAATGGCTTAAGTGAACATTTAACTGAATTGCAACTAATAAATATTTTCTTGACAGTAAATATTATAAAACAGGATTTGACTCCAAGAGAAAAATTCTTCAGATTCCACACTCACTATAAATGTTCAGATCTGAGTTAACAATATTTTAATTCTTTCTCTTTTGCCTTACATGGGGGATCTGGTTTTGGCATCAAATGTCAGAGAGACTGTTTTGTTTAGGTTTTTTTCCCTGCTCAGAAAAATGAGCAGTGTATTGGAGAAATATTTAGCAATTTCTCTTAACAACATGTAGTCACCAGTCCTTTCTCTAACACACTATCAAAATCAGTAGATCTGTTAAAGAAAAAAAATTAAATTTAAATGATGAACATAATTGTTATTCAATATGGCAGTCATTAGCAGGGAAGGAGTTAATCTTCCCCAGTCCTTTTTTAAGAGTAAAAAAGGCTAGGAACAGCTGTCACTCAGGTGATGAATACAAGCTGCCAGCCTTTTAAACAGCAGGTACAGCATTGGAGCTCTGAATTAATTAGCATTCCGAAAACCTAAACACCGCTTGATAACTCCGCAAGATGATTTTTGTCCCTTCCTGCAAATTAATACTGCTATTAAGATGAGCAAGGGCACAATGCAGATCGTAATTGTACCCATTAAACAAAGTTTCACAAGTAACAGATTGAAGGTTCTTGCCAAGAATGCATCAAGCCAGCCCCAGCCTTGCTGCAAATAACGTGCAGGAATCCATCTTCGCTCCCGCCCCGCATTCCCAGAGCCACACACAATACGGATTCCTGGGTGGGGGCGTGAAAGGTTTGCTGCCTTTAACCACAGGCCCCTCCAAAGTTCATATTTTGAAATGTTTAAATGGTGGCTTTGTCTCAGAAACATTCAGGCCACGTCCATACAAGAGCTGCTTTTAACATGCACATGTACACTGACACGACACGTTAACGAGGCCTTGGAGATTATACTTATAATGTCTTAAAAAACAAGGCCTCCCTCCACCAAATGCTGCTGCAGCCCTGTCTCAAAGTCCACACAACCCGTGTGGAAAACCTCCCTCCTGTCTATGTCATTCCCTTGAAATGATGAGCATATTTTATAAAGCACAAAAATGATTGATATCAGAATTTAATGATGTTTAATAAGTAGCCATCTGTCAACAGTCAAGGAGTAAAAAGGAAGCACATTATTATTTCCCCAAAGACTAGAAATATTGATGCTAATTAAAAGGCACATTATCATTATCTCAAAGCAATGTCTAAACACTAATCAAACTTCGGGTCCAGGGGAGGGGGCAGAGCTAGGGATGGGAGCACTCCCCAGATGGGTCACTGGATTTGACAGCCTCCAAACTGGTGTCATGGTAGTGCAGGATCAGAACTTGGCAAGTGGCTGGTGACTCCTGACTGGGTGGGCAAGCAATCAAACCCCACGCTGATGCAGGAGAGGTTATTTATTTTAAACTCATCCCCTTAGAAGACATCTTTGGTACATTTTCACAAAGAATTGTAAAAGAAGAGAATGTGCTAACCATGGCATTTCACTATTCTTATCCATATTCCAAAACAAAATAAACTTGGCCTCGTGGTGCCCAAACATGACTAATTGCAGCATCCTGAACTGCAGCGTGCTCAGTGCTTTCAGCTGATACATGGGTCTATGTCACATACACCTGAGGGACTTATGTGGCCAGATACAACTGAAATGTACCCACAAAGGAACAAACCCCAGCAACATGGTGGTGTCTGTGAAGCACTTTTGACTCTTTGGGCCTTTAAGAAACCCCTCTGGGGTTCTGGGCTGCTTTAGCTCCTCATGCTGAGTGCTAAGGAGGAAGAAGGTACATAAAGGTGGGTGGTTCAGGCTGCTGCTAATGTTTGCTAAAGCTCAGCCTTCAACATTCATATCAGTTTATTACCTTTTAAAATGTGGTATTTATTGCCATTTTAATAATTCCTCTTGATCAGAACCTCTCTTAAGCAAGCAGACCTCTACTAACCTCAAAATCCAGGCTTCGTGTTTGAACCGAGGCAGCCAACAGCCCATAACATGCTTTTTGCCTCAGCATGTAAAAAGCTGACAAGACTCTTGGCATTTATTGCTTGCAGACAGGCACAGTTATAGGCCACTGGCAAATGTTTTCCTGCCCTTGGGAGACAAAAGATGTGTGAGCAAGATATTAGTGACGCCATCTCCCATGTTGTGGAAAGTGTATGTCCAGTCCCAGGTTTGGCAATGAACAGGCCCAGCTGTCCATCCCCTTGACGAGGTCAGTGGATGAGTTTTGTGATGTCAGAGCAAAGATGAGGGTGAGTGATGCACAATATTGCAGAGCTGAGGGCAAGCAAAGCATAGCCAAAGTAAAAGGCATCCTGGGAATGGGTGAAGAAAACAGGGATGGGAGAATCCCACCAAATGTATGGAAAAACGGCATGTTGAAAGTTTCCCAGCCGTGGCTGCAGGAAACCACAGCCACTCGAGCACTCAAGGCCCAGGGGCATGAGCACCAGACCTAATTAAGACCAGTCATTTTTTCCACCATATTTTTACTGGTTAACTTTTTCACCTGTAATTGCCACTATCAAATTACCGTCTCCACAGCACAAAGCCACCTCCAGTCTTCCTCCTCAGGTCAAGGAACCCATTCATCACCTTCAAGTGAAGCATATTTCTATTTTTACCTGTCATTTTCAAACCAAGGCTTCACACAGGTGTGACCTCTGATCCTGATTTTCCTTCCAACACTCCCCTAGCTAGACTCTCATAGTCCTCCATTATCCCTTCCCTGAGAAATATTAAAAACCCTAAAGAGAGATGTCCCTGGTTTTGATTACCCTATTCCAATCTCACTCCTTGATCTTCAGCATAAACACTTCAATCATCCTGGCATTTTCATTGACTCAAATTAAATGCAGAGCCAGTAATTATTTCACAATCCCCTTGCCCTTTCATACACAGGTCTTCTGCCTTGTACAATGACAAAGTATTACCTCCCAGACTCTTAAATGGTTTAGATACTTCAGATATGCTTTGGATATGAATTTGACACAAGGGGACTCTTAAGTAAACCTTGTGAGGCTTACCCAGTGCTAATCATTAGCAATTACCGTGCTTTTCTCATGTTGAGCCCCAATGCTCAAACATGATGTGAGCCATAGAAGTGTACAATAGTTCCACTGATTAACACGTTCCTCAGGTGACCATGAGCATCAGGTCAAATGACAAGATCCCCTGCATTGTGAAAGTAAATTCAGCAAAGCTGACACGAACATGGACATTTACAGTGCTGTGCAGGTAAACTGGAGACAGGAGGCTTAGGCAGATACACAGAAATGAAAAAACCACCAGTTCAGTTTCACTTATGTTATTTACTTCCATACTCACTGCTTTTGATTTAAACTGGCACCAAATTCTTTATTCTTTGTGCCTCACAGATTTGCCTTCTGACTCTGTGCAAATGTTGTACATTGTATAGCTGTCAGAGCAGAAGTGGAATGTATGCAAAGCTGGATAATTGTAAGTTAGGGCATATGGTGCTACAGAGAATGTAGGGGTTAGTAGGAAGAAGGGGGTTTTGTTTTGATTTTTTCAAGAGTCCGGATATGACTAAAGCTTTTTCCGGTGGGCAAAGAAAATATCCCTTATTTCTCCGTTTCTTCACAATCTGAAAAGTTGTTTGCTTTTTTCTTCTCCCCCCCTTGCCCGTTTTTTGGTGTGTGGGGTGGGGAGAGAAGAAGAGAGGAAGGTTAGTTTAACATTAATTCTCATTTACATGGCAAAAAATAGGCCTTTGTTCTCATTCTCTTCTTCCGTCCCAAGAAAACATATTCTCCAACAGCAGTGAGGTTTTGACAAAAAAAGGCCCCAAAATGAGCAGGCTGCTGTGTAAACATGTCAGGCTTCATAGCTCACATGCATTGAAATGACCAGCACAGTTCGCTCTCCTCAAAGGTATTGCTGCAAGCTGATTGCTGACTCAAGACAAGAACACAACCCTGGTCACAGTGAGTTTCTGAGTATTTTCTCTGCAGCTGCAGGGCATAGAGGGTTTTCTGTTTGTTTTGCTTTCTCCCCTCCCTTTTTCATATGAAACCTCAGATCCTGGAGTACAGTTTGGCAGCACCAGGCTGAAAGCGCTGCCAATTTCCTTGGGTACAGAATCTCTAACAACACAAAGCCCTGACTATGCTCTTGCCCCAATAAATAATCAAAATTTTGCACCACGATCGTCCTCAAAAAATATGACGCCTTGTTTTTATCTCCCTGTTGCAGCTAATCCTTCCTGCCAGCGGCATTTCATCCACAACAAGCCTGCCTGTGACATGTTTGCTCCCAGTGCATCTCCTAACAAATCCCGCACGCACAGAGCGCACGGGTTGCCAAAAGGACCGCAGAGACAGAGCCTCTCTGCCCCAATGGGATGGGAAAGGCGGTGTTTCCCATGGAAGAGGCTCCTCAGACGGGAGAGACAGCGCTGCCAGGGGAGTCCCGGTTCACGGATCACCTTTCTGGTGCATAAGCAGAATGGAGCATTCCCGGGATTTGTGTTCCTGGGTGGCTCCCCTGCCAGGTTGGATTACAGGCTGCTTGTTTATCGCTGTCACGCTGGAAACCTGAGCCAGGCCAGGCTTGCTTCGTACTCGGCGATTTTAAACAGTGTCTTCTAGGCTTTAAGGGCCGGCGTTGTATGACTCGCTGTCTAGGCCCTGTCCTTCCTTTTCTCCTCCCCTCTTCTATCCCTGCTTCAATTTTACTCCTGTTCACTCTGCCCAGCATATCAAAAGAAAACGCAGAGGGTGGTTAAAAATGGGACATAATGTTTTTGCCAGCAGTGAATTATGAGAGGCTCTGCTTGGTTTCCCAGAAGGGATAACGGGAATAAACTCCATAAGAACTATTTGTCTGCCCCACTTGTTGTCTGCCCGTGCTTGGTGTGCAGCTGTGGAGGGGAACAAGGTGACAGACACCAGCTTTGCCCTCCTGCTTCCTGTGGGACAGGACCTCACCTCTCCTGCAGAATGCTCTTAGTGGCCACTTTCTTCCACTTTCTCAGGAAAACAGCTCCATTTTCATCCCATTGACAAGGAAATGGAAAGTGGGCTCAAATTCATGGGAAGGACACCTGACACCTTGGGGGTTGTTTCTTCACCTTATCTGGGATTTTAAACCAGTTCCCACAGGGCTTTCTGGGCTTCCCCGAAATCTGCTGTCAAGCCAAGACTTTCAGTTCACTCAGTGACCGAAAGTGCTGCAAAAGCTGCTCTTGATGGGTGTCAAAGTGCTAATAACTGAGGGGGATTACAATGGCCATGAAATCAAAAATTACAGGGACTCTTGTCTTCTGAGATGTCTGAGAAACAGAGTGGGCCTCTGTCCGCGTCCCACATTCTCGAGTAGAGAGAGTGAAACCAGCTAAGTGAGGGCACTTTGAAAGAGATATATTCTGTTATTCAAAATATCTTCTATTCCTGGGGCAATCAGATCGTGCAGCAGAACGACCAAACTCACAGAGTGACATGTCAGCTCACACACTGCACCCCTTTCAAACATTTAGCATCTCTTGTGCCCTCAACCATTACTAATTCTAACAACTGCTTATCCATAGTAACTTCTCAAATAATTCTGTTATGTGCATTCTGTTTGATGCAGTTAGTTAATGTTACAACCAGCTGAGACACACTCCAAAAAGCTTCTAAAATTTCACCTTGGGCTCTCTGCTGAAGTGTTGGCATTGCCAAATCTCCATGGGACATCTGCACTAAAGTAAATACTATTGCAGGCACTTTAGACAAATTCACACACACCAGTCTATTAATACTGTTTCCTACATACAAAAATCCCAAATGAACCAGAGGCATTCATTAATAATGTGCATTAATAGGCAGATATTTCTTCACATGGACTCTATAAATCTTCAAATACTTGCAAGATAAAGACTTTGCTTTTGCATAATAAGAAATGACAAAATTTGGGTTTGATGAAACACTTGGACCTAATTTTCATTAGGAGTACAGCAAGGCTTGTACCAAGCACAGATGGGAATAAGTATGAATTTATTTTATGCTCCCTTTCCTATGTTCACAGCAATATAAATTTAGATTTATTCTATTATCATAACTACATTCGGGAACCATTCATCTGAGAAAAATATGCAAGGAACACCCACATTCCTGAATGGCTGTTAATTGTTTGGGTAAAAGCAATTAGGCCACAGCCACCCTACATACCTTGTAATTAGGTGAGACAAGACTCTTCCTCTCATCCAAGTAGAGAAGCCAACACATGCTATTATTTCAGGGGGATACCTTTCTCTCTGAACAATAGCCCTGCCTCACCTAATAATTGGGGTTTTTTGCTTATATGCGGTAACTGCAGCTGAATTTAGACACCTGTTTAACTTTTTTATTTTTTTAAATTTAAACTGAATACAAAAGTCAAAAGACCTACTTAAAGGCACATTACAAGTGAATCAGAGTTGCTGGAGGAAGACAATAGTACAAAGGACAAACAGAAAAATTGCACAAATTCCTCATTATGGTCCGAAACTTCAGCTTTTCAAGACATCTGGTGATCTAAGCAAGACCACTGAGACCACATGGCATGCAAACAAATTCACATTTTGTTTAAATGTCAATCAGCAAGCTCTTTCCATTCAAACCCAGGTCAGCTGTGCTGGCAGCTGTTAAAGCGGTGACACTCCTGGCTCACAGGGATGCTCCGGAGTGGGTGGAAGCACCATTCTACTCCTAAAGCATCCTTCTAGAAGCTTACACTTCACACTGTTCAAAATTTACACCAGAAAAAGCCAAAGCAAAATTTCTGGGGATAAATTGTTTCCTCCATCCGCTTCTTGTTGAAAATGCTGGAGGTTAAAACCCAAACCTTTTCGATCTAAACTGCAAGCAGTGCACTTTTCACACATCGCTGTGCCCCGCTCATCATCACTGCAGTAAAATCCTTTAGACGCACTTTTACAGGGTGGTGGCAGCATCCAAACTCTCTGAGGTAAGAGGGAAAACACTGGCAGAAAGCATGAATGACCAGAGCAGAGGATGCTTGCAAAGAATTCTCATGGATTACCCTCTTAAGTTCCTGGAATTTGCAGAAGGGCAGCACCTTGCCATTGGGACAGGCAGATCATTCCAAGAGAACAGCAGGGGCCACGGAGTGAATCTCCAAAATGCTTTGCTGGGGGTGGCACATACAAATCCAGGATGAAATATGCCATGAGGGAATACTTGGAAGGGACATGGGGAGAAACCAGGAAAGCCACTCACAAAACAAGGTAAATAATTTTCTGGGTCTTTGCTGTAACTGTTTGTCAAAATTTTACATAGTTTTCTTTAATGAGGTTTCTTTGAGTCTGAACAAACAACACATCTTGGCTAAAAAGTCTTGATTTGTTATAAACTGCAAAGAACACACACAAAGACACTCTTATTCTTCCTCTGTGCCACATAAATATACATGACCAAGTTGCAGGTGATAAACAGCAAAGGACAACAAAATCTGGTCTACTTCACTGCGAGTGAACAAGTTGTGCTCATAATCCCCTTTCGAGATATTCCCTAGCACACTGTACAAGAATTTAAAAATGTGTCACACATGATGGTTCTCCTAATACCTTTAATTAAAACAGTACCAGAAGTTATAATGAAAAAGGATTACTCTTTTTTAATACACTAAAACCTCAAGCTCGTGTTATTTTACATTCTGGTGAAAAGGAAATGAACAATGAAGACACATTTTGGGATTTAAGATAATCATAAGATTCTAAGTTGAAGGGCAGGAAAGAGGCTTCATTTTTAAATTTGCTTTTAAATTTGCCTTATGTTCCTTTATTATGACAACGACTCTAATTTAAAATGTCACCCTTTGAAACTCCCATTTGTTCACAAGCTGCATCTTCCGTCTGCCCCACTATAAATGACAAACATGGGGTTTCACCAAATGAAAGGAAACTAGTTAATAATTAGCCTTATTGTGATTTCTGGCTGCCTCGTAACACCCGTCTGGATTTTGCTCTGAATGCAAAATGCTTAATATAGTCAAGTTTTCCTGGTGCTCAGCACACTAGCATGTGACTACTTAAAACAAAGCTATTTACTGTTTGCAAACTCTCCCACTCCCATCTGACAAAGGCACTTTATCGTTTCCTGGATGAAAGCTGGGATACGGGGGCACAGCAAGAGGAAGCTCAATTGACTCCAAGATTCCTGCATGCCCCTGTGAAAAGCCAGCAGGTCCACCCACTAAGGGTATTCAGCACTTGTTAGCATTTTATGGGGTTCAGAGCACCCCTCCCCTGATTTCATGGCAGCTGGAGGAACTCTGGTTGCCCAGGTTTCTGTGTTTTCCCCCTAGGAATGGGGATGTCAGGAGGAGAGGACAGTGGCCATGCAATGAGACAAGTATTGGGCTCATCTCTTCTCTCACACAACTCCCACCTCAAGATTTCAGCAGAGCTCCTTCACAAACAAGCCTGATTCCTAGACCCTATCACTTTCTGCAACCAAAAAATCCTGGGGGGTCTATGATCACATTATTAAAAACTAAATCATGATGATCATAGACAATAAAGAAGACTTAAGCAAAAGTGTGCAAGTGATTATAATTCTCCGAGCTTCTTTTAATGTGTCGCCTCTGTATGCAATTTCTGGGATTTGGAGGCTGCAAAAGGTATTGAAATTGGTTTGTTTGCCTTATTATGTTTTTGTAATGTAAACTGGTGGGTTGGATTCTTGTTTGTTTCTGTCAGCCAGAAAGCCAAACTGATACCCCACTGGGGAGCAGCACATTGATGCCAACAGGCATATCATCAATTACAAGATTCACTTATCAAAAATCTGGTACCTAAACTACTGAAGTAAAAGACAGAGGTAGCAGATTATCTCTTGTGATAACAGGCCAGTGGCACACATATCTGCTCCTGTGTTTCATAAAGTATTTGCTAACAGCAGAGAAAAATTATGAGTTCAATTGCAGATTCTCGATAAGGGTGCACTTATTACAGCTCCATCCCATCCAGCGCCATCCCTCCTGCAGAACACAGCTCATCTCTGCCAGGCGTGAGACAACAGGGGTGTCCAGGGCCTCACTGCAACTTTGGACAACTTAGGCAGATGTTTAACAAGAAAAAACCCAAACCATAACCCCTTCAGAATTTTCAAACCCTTGCTCAAAGCATGAGCTCCGCTTCTTAATAAAATAATAAAAGAAAACAACCTTATGGGACAGCAAAGTCCCTCTTCTGAAGGCATTTAATGAATGTCAGCCCTAAAATCATACCTAGACAATACCGCAGTGCAGCTCCAAAGAGAGCTTGAGTGTAACCCTGACACATGAAGAACTACATGCCACTTAGAGAAACAAAACCTGATTCAAGATTTAGCAGATTGGAATAAATTCAGGGTGTAACTGCAGCTGTGATGTAAGACAGCAGATAAATTCATTGCCACTGCCAATCCATTTTGCCCAATGGCTCTGGCAGGTCACGTCGACCCGACAAAAGAAGTATGCAAGTGTGTGTGCACATCTGAGGGCATTACACATGCTCCTCTTGGAGCAAGAGCACCTCGGCAGGATTGATGGCCACGGACAGTATTTCTAATGGCCTTTTTAATTGGCACTATGATGATTAATTGGGGCCTTCACAGAACTCCAGGAGTGCTCATTACCAAGCAGTGTGGTGTCCCGGCGCACTGTGTGGGTGACCGTTATTACTAAATAGTCATCAGATCATGAGACACTGATAAGATAAATTCTATACAAGTCCACGAACCCCAGAAATTGAAGCCTACTACTGAGGCAGCAGGAAAAGTCTGTTTCCCCCTTAATATATTATTTCAGCAGTGCCCATATGCTCCAGGAGAGCTGAAAAGGCCTTGAGAAAGGCATTGAAAACAGTCGACATATATAATAAGGATTAAATACTCCATGCAGCATTTCCTGCCATTGCAGAAGTTTATATCTGCTCATTGCTACACACAGGATATCACAATCACCCCCTCAGACAGGAGCTGGCCTTGCAGCTACTGCACACTTGAGATTGCTGGGACGGCATCAAATACCTCAAGGCAGCCACACTGCCTTGCCCTGCGGGAGATGCTGATGGGCTGCTCGGTGCCCAGGACCCAAGGCAGGGGCTGGCTGAGGCTGTGACCCACTGCTGGCTGCCCTGAGAGCCATGAAACCACTGCAGGAGGTGTGTGGGGCTATCTGGGAGCCACCAGCATGGAAGGGACCTCAAGGGTTTCTGCTTCCTGCCTTTAGGTTTAGACAGCTTTCACCTAGCTACAGAAAGAGACCTGGGGGTGCTGGTGGATGGCAAGTCCATGACTCAGCCGTGCCCTGACGCTGTGCCCTCTGCACTGGAGCAGCCTCACCTGCAATATTGTGTGAAGCTTGGGGCACCACAGTATAGGATATTAAGTTATTAGAGAGTGTCCATCTCTTGAGGAGAAGCCGTGTCGGGGCAGCCCAGAGCAATTGGTCTGTTCAGCCTGGAGGAGAGGAGACTGGAGGAGACCTCACTGCAGTTACAGCTTCCTCATGAGGGGAGAGGAGGGACAGACACTGATCTCTTCTCTGTGGTGACAGTGACCCAACTCGAGGGAATGGCCTGAGGTTGTGTCAGGAGAGGTGTAAGTTAGAACCCACACAGCCCTCCCCAGCTCCTGCCAGGTTACTGACAGTATGTTCACTCCTCCAGACCACAAATGTCTCCAGCACACAACAAAGAAACATTTAGCCATTTAAAAATATTCTGTAAATAATCTTGGATAACACTAACACCATCTTAAATTCTGTGAATGATTCAGGATTTTGTCGTGTGCTGACAAAGGGCTCATTCTCATTAGAATTCTGTAAAATCTTCTTACACAAATCTCCTGTCAGCTTCAATCCATTAAAAATAATAAAGGTATGCTCAAAATTGGGGACCAAAGCAAATGTTGTTTAGACTTAACAGATGCAATTTACTGTGCTGTTAATCGGATAGCACTGATACACTTCTCCCTTTGCCTTGACAACAGGATCTAATAGGACGTTTGGCTCCACCTCCATCACACCACAGATCTGTAAAACATTGGCCACAACACAGCACAGATTCAGCCCCTCCACAGGTCACAGGGGGAGTTTCCAGGCAAAAGGTGCTCCCAAAGCATTACCCATCGTGCTGAGTATCCACCCTGTGTTCATACCCCTAAAATATCCTCTCCAAACCCAGGACCTGTGGTAATGATCAGCCATCAGCCAGTGCAGGAGAAAAGCCTGTATCATGCCTGGCTTTTCATTTTGTTCCTTTCTCAGTCCCATTCCAAAATAAAGGGAGGGTTTGCTGCAGCTGAAAAGGCTCTCTTCCTAACTGGAAGAGACCAGGGAATAGATATGATGTCCAACCAAATATAAGCCCCATGAAGTGATGGCAGTAGCTGCCAAGAGTATATTTCTTTAAAATAAACAACCAAAAACCCAAACAAAGCTGGGGCTTTCAAACAGAGCTGGGTCCATACAGCTAAAGCCAGGCAGGACCACTTAGGGGCCAGGCCCTGTGGCACACCCCAAATAGGTGTGTGGCACACTGGGGTCCATAGGCAAGTTTGGGGTTTGCTCTTCCTTGCAGTGTTAAAAACCACACCTATTCTTTGAGAAATCCATCCTGCCAAGCGCAGCTGCGGCTGATTTGAACCAAAAGCATATATTGCAGTAATGTATTTTTCCACCTCAGCTTGGGAGCTAAGTAAAGGCAAAGTCAAGGAAAAAATCCAAACAAGCTGACCAAACAGTTGTCAGGAAACTGGGCTTTTTCAGCCGTGACAGTAACGTTGGAGTAAACCGGCTTTGAATGATTGCCAAGTTTTGTGGTTTCCACTGAGGATTTTATGAACCAGTTTTAAATGCATTTGAATCATTAAGAATTAGTTTAAGTTGTACCTCCCTGGGAAAGTAACTAGTGTAAATCTACCTTATTTTAAACACACATGAACAGCTTAAAACTGCATCGTATGCCATTGTTAACATGCATTAGCTCCCAACTCCAAAGTAGGTTTAAGTTTTGCTACAGAGCTGAAGATATCATTTGGAAACAGATGTTAAAGTGTCAGGAAAAGCAACTATCTTACTGAATAAATGAACTTCTTTACAGCATTTAAAGAAAAATTAGACAGGTTAAATAATAGATGCCCTATTCAACATTTTTAGGTGGTGTAAATAGCCAACTCTATGAATCACAAATCATAAGAAATTGCCATGTTTCTGGAAATGGATATTAATCTCCTTGAAACATGTGCCCTTGCTCTCATGACGCATGGCAAGCTTTCCCAGTAGAGGCTCATGGAAAAAAAAGAAAAAGGAAAAAAAAATCAGAAGAACTGACACACACAGCACATTTGTAAAAACAACTGAACTGGTGAATCACAAAACCCAGCCTTTTTCCCCACAATCACTGCTTCCACGGGAAAAAAAAATGGAAAAAAGGAAAGAAAAAAATCACCCCACCCCCAACAAAATATGTCTCTGTTTTGAATGGCTTTTAGATTTTTTTAGACTCTTTTTAAGCTTGAAAATGATTTTATTTCGCCAATCTAAAGAAATAAGGGTAATAGCACACTATCTGCGGTTAAAATGAATCTTTACTTCCACTTTGATTTAATAAGGTGTTTGCAAAAATCCTGCGACACAAATGAACTCAATATGTTCTCCTCCTTGGCCTCCAGTAGCCAGAAAATTGTATTTCCAACATCCATTGACATGATTCCAATTGTCTTGCCTCTACAATTTGTATGGTTTCAGACATAACTGCCACATCATTTTCGGTACCCTCCTGTTAACTCTCTCCAATCATTAGCAGCACCTCGTTGTACTGGAGGAAAATGCTAAATTAAAGAGTCGATTTCAGTTTTTAAGCCCCGGGGCAGGGAAGGTTGAGCACATCACAGAGAAAATGCATTTTCCTTCCAACTCGGGTTGCCTGTGCTCTCATTGCACTACCTCAGCAGCCCTTGTGAGGCAGAGGTCTACTAAGCTCTGAAGGGAGCTCATTCTTCTGTCCTGTGAGGTAAAGAAAGACATTTCTGGAGTGATGAGAACTGCTCGAGCTGGATGGAGAAGAGACTTGAAAATGCCTCATGGGTTTCCATCTGAACAAGCCTAAGCACACTAGTGTTTAGCTCGGGGTGTGGCACCCCAGGTATCTGTAACTGCTTGGTGGGCCAAGCTTTTACTGCCTTCAGAAACGCTGAGATGAAAGGGAAAAACATCTCTAAGTTGGAAGGAGGAAGGGTGGATGCACACCAAGGGGTTTTATGTACTACCCAGACGTGCCCCTGTTGCTGTGGGACTCTTCTCCCTGGTGGAGCTGAGAGGAGAATTTCTGGTGTGTCAGCAGAGCCAGGGAAGGATGGCACGCTGGCTCACACACACCTGGACAAATGGCTAATTGCAGCTGTGGGCTGCTTTGGAATTCTGAGCATTCAAATGCCAGCTACAGAAATCACAAGTGGAATCTGGAAGGAAAGGAGGAAGGAAAAGCCCAGCAGGGATATGGGGGAGAAGGAAGAAGGGCTCCTTACACGCAGCAGCAGGGCAATAATGAGGGGAGGGCGAGGAGAGCATCAATGTGTGTCTGGTGCTGGTCATGAGAGGTGTGAGAGCATCTGCACAGAAAGCAAAACTACAACAGGAAGATTAAAGTCAACCTGTATCTTTATCCACTGTCTCTAAAACTACAGAACACAAAACTACCAAACCCAACCAAGACAGACCCCACGTACCAAACCAACTGCCTTCCCACCCCCATCCCTCTTTCCCTTTTCCTGCCACTCTAGAATGAAAGGAAAAAACCCCTCAGTTCAGTTATGTGAAGGCTGGGGCAGAGGAAAAAATTTGAACATGGTGCAATAATAGTCACCTCTCCTCATTCTGTAACAGCTGAAGAGGCGCTGTGTAATTTCTTTGGGGATTGATACAGTACAAGAGGGACCAGTGAAAGAAGGCTGCCCAAGATATTTCAAATTAGTTTCAAAAAATCCACTCAATACACCCTGCTTTACAAAATACTGGCTTTTCATGCAGCATTTTCTAGTCTAACTCCTCTGATGAAATAAATTCAATTTAAAAGGGAGAAAAGGTATAATTTTCTGTAACTGGAAAAGGCAAATCAATACTTCATAAGTACAGTATGTGCTAAGATAATTAATTTTCCACAATATGCTCAAATCTCAGTAGTGAAAACAGTATAAAACCAAATTAATGACTAAATATTCTACATCCTAAGAGCAAGAAAACACTCTCTCATTCTCCTTAAATAGATTAAATGGGAAATGGTTTCTCTGGCTGTCAGACTGCAGCCGGTCTGAACACCTCGAATCCTGAACCCTATGGATAGTACCATAATTGTCTTTTCTTAAGGGTTTGTTAGCAGCTTCCTATTGTATCAAAAACCCTTTTGAAGGGAAAGCCAACCTTTAAAGGTCTTATCCATTTGGGCTGTGCCTCATTTCCATTATTCCCAAAGCTCATGCAGATTTTATTCCTCTCATTCTTTGCAAGGTCATATTTTTCTGTCATTTTACTTGTTACATCCCGAGCTTCAAGATCAGCAAACACAGCCTTAAATGCACTTCACCCTCACTCTAAAAAAAGGAGAAAAATCCTTTAGAAAAGGCGATTTTGACATTGGCTGCCTGCAGTTTGACTCCCTACCGCTTCGCAGTGAGCTCAGGAATAATACTTCACTTTATAATGCTCACCTCGAGATTGCGTCAGTAATGAAACACTCCAAGCAGGGATCAGTAAGAACAGCAAATGGCTCTAACAATTCCAGGGAGCAAAGGAATTGAAACATACCACACCACACTCCACGTTTTCAGAACAAAGAGGGGTCTTAAGAGACACAGAAATAAAGAAAGAAAGAATAACAACAACAACAAAAAATGCTTCGTGGCGGAATGTCCTGAAAAGAGGGAATGTGCGTGGCTGAAGGAGCTGCTGTGCTGTGTAAGGCACTATGGTTTTGTCAACCAGAGCTTAAAATCGACACTAAGTGCAAGATAAAGTCTCACTGGAATATTTTCTCTGAAGTATTTCAGCCTGTTTCCACATCTTCCTAAAAGCAAAGGCATGACCCAAAAGCCTTCCTGAAGGAAAGCGTTGCACTGCAATGATTTCTTCGAGATTAGTTGTAAATTTATTCCCCAATTTCTAACGCCGTACACACAGACGTACATAGGGAGTTCAAAAATACAGAGAGCAAGTGCGCAAGCAGAAGGAATGAAACAAAATCCAGTCATAAAATCTGCCCCCCTCGGAGTGGGATTTCACAGGATCTCAACTGGAGGAAAGGAGGCAATAAAAGCAGATCCGTGGGTGTTCGTGCTGTACACAACAATTTATGCAGGCACATCTCACTGCGTGGTATACAAGTTATTTCCCTGGGAATTTCACATCTTCTGACGTGTCACCCTCACAGACCAAGAATGTGACTTCATTTTGGTCATTTCTCACAAGGTATTTTTATACAGGGATGCAGGGACAGAGTCCAACCCCAGCCTTGCACCACTGTTACCTGCACCTCTTTCGAGCTGTCTCCCTGAGGGACACGGGACTTCTCCCCTTGTTTGAATCAAAGCAGAAACAACAATTTGATTCTCAGTTTATAAAAATGCAATTTTATCCAGGAGGGTGACAAGTTGAAGGTTGTTCCTCCTATCTTGAGATGTCCTGACCATGCCTTCAGCATTCAGTCTGAAGCCAGATAGGGAGATAACTGGTTAGAAAGGACAAAGCCTGACTCTGCAACTCTTGGAAGAACATCCAGTTACGGACAAATATTTGCATTTGTGCACATGACATTTAATCTGTGCCACTGAGACAAATGGAATGCAAAAATTTCACGTCTACAATTATTTTTCAGAGCATGAGCATGCCCCTGAAGAAAAGGGCTTAGGACTGTGCTTTGGCATGTAGGGAGTTGTCACTAAGCTGAAAAGGGGCTGCAGGGATGATAATGTGGGGGGGGTGAAAGAGCCACTCCCCAGGACCAGGCCTTGGCAGATCACCGAAGGCAGCTGGTGATGCCACCTGATGAAGTCATTCCTCCAGCTCAGGGGCTTTGGCACTGTCAGGCTGGCACTCAGACCTTCCAGAATACGCAGCAGTTCAGACTTTTAAAGCCTCCCTGTGTATTTTAAGCCTGCTTAAGGAGAAAACTATAGTATTGAGGTTTGGGGGGTTTTATGTAACAGTAGCCTCGAGAAACAAAGCCAACAACCCATTTTCTGAAAAACTGTTTGAAGTAATTCAGAGTAATCATGGAAACAGAAAAAAAACCCCAAAGCCTCAGTCTTGATTTTGGTATTTGCAAACCTGAGCTAACACAAGCACCACTATACACTGTCAGCCACTCAGACTTGTCAATATTCTTAAAAGGCATGTAAGTATTTTAGATTATAACATAATGATTTAATAAAGATACATTTTCCATCCTTTGTATATATCTCTGTTCTTTAGTTATAGTAGATATTTTGCCACATGTTAATATTCAGACAAGACTGAATGTATACGAGCAGGAGGGAAAGTTTTCCATTAAAGAATATAATATTGCAAAATCTAATACCCTAATACCTTCACAAAGTCCACAAGGATTTTAGTTCAAGGCTTTCTTATTATACTATTAAATGATTTAATGTCCACTCTGTATATGAAGCAACATTATTTATTGCATACCTTCTTCCAGAGGAGCACTTGAATATTTGCAGAGAAGTACAAATACGTCGTAAATTTTCCTGTAACTAACATTAAAATGAAAACAACTGCTTTGTATTAAAGAATTACCCACAGCCAAACAATGAATTTGGAAGAAGAACAGCACAATCACTTAAACTGGATCTTTACTGGTACGCTTCAGTTGCATTTTGTCCCAGGGTTAGTGCAACCATCTCAGATTATTTAAAAGTGATGAAAAGCTACATTATTTTCCACTGATTCCGTGTTTCTGTTCCCATCCTCAGATGCAGCTACCAAAAGTTTCTCTGTCTGATGGAGATAATATGCCAGGCTCCCAGTCCGCTGTCTTGGGGCAGGTGAAAACAAAATTAGGTTCATGGAATTTAAATTTCTTTAAAGGCATCTTGGGAATCAATTTCCAAACCAAAAGTGACCTTCAGCATAATAAAATCTACCAATGCGTACACTGAATCACGCCAGGGCACTGCTGAACCACACCAGCTTCATTTCAGAGTTAGAGCTCAGCTTCCTACAACCAGACATGCTACCATTTCAGAAGAAGGAATAAGTAGAGAAAGGCCAGAATGGTGCAAAAAAGAATGATTACAACCAACAAAAGTCACAGAAATGTCTTACATGACAGAACTGTGTATTACAGTCTCAAAATCTAAAGCATCACCTTGCAAGGGTGGGGAGAACCTTCACCTGCTGTGAGAGAAGGTGGATTTGGGGGCTGAGCAGGAGCCGAACCTGATCCCCAGGGAAGCAGCCTGAGTGGACTGATTCCACTTGGAAGTGCAAAGCGGGTGGGAAGAGGGACATCTCCAGCAACAGGAGCCTGAATTGAGACTTCCCAGCACACAAATGAAAACCAGGGACTGCAGCAAATGGTTCTCAATAAAGCTGATTAAGAAAAGCCACAGCCCTTGCTCAACCTCTGTGGGCAGAGCCCAAGAAATGGGCCAATGATATATGGGGAGCTGGGAACGTTGTGCTATTGCTGGGAAATGTAGAACTGTAACTTCCTCAAAGGGCTCTGCCTGGTCTCAGGGCTTATCCTGCTTAGCCAAAGGGATTATTTTACCACTCCAAACAGTCCTCATTCATAGAATTAACTCCTGATTTTTAAGAGGGTCAGGTACTTGACTAGGGGAGGTTATCTCTGGGGTGGGAAATTACCAGCTGGGATCACTTAACCAAGCTGCTGAGACTCCTCCCAGCAGAGGTATCAGCACACGGACCCATGGTCAAACACATGCTGAAGGATAATAGTCACTTACAGCTGGAAATATCTACCCAGAAGGGCTGGGGGTCCTTGACAAGGAAGACTTTTGGACAGTTGGAGTTTTTTCTCAGTTTACCACCTTTTACTCTGATTTTCATAGAGACAAATTATAAACCGAGTTTGTGAAGAACTCTTAGAATACACTGAGTCACTGGAAGGAATCTTTTTAAGAATAATTAAGAAAAGAAAAAAAAAGGCATGAAACTAGAACTGAGGATTTGATTGGGCTGCAATTATCCTCTTGAAACTCAATCCTGCTGCCACCCCACCTCAAAGATGAGCAAAACACAACATCATTCTGTGATTGAAACCTGTCTGCCGTCAATCCACAAAACTGCCTTATACTTCACACGGACCTGCTCATCTTGTCAAGCAAAGAAAAATCTCATAATCAGTTTTAGCACCCCAGAGTCCTTCCAATTCTCCAAGTAATATTCCAAACGGCTCAAGTAGGGCACAGCAACACACAGCTCGGCAGCCAAACTATTGTAATGCTATGAAGGAGCAGAACTTTGGGTGAGAGAGGCCATAAATTTACAAAATCCTTTTAAGGCCATCCATACTGCAATATGAAACTCAAATGAGTACTTCTCCCACCTGTTTGTTATGGGTTTGTTTTTTTCAGGGAAGAACTGGGAAGACAGAAAAGGACAGGCAGAACCTGGCACTGTAAATCTGTATGTTAAAAAAATCTATCATGTACTGCTTTAGTCTGTGAAGGAAAATACAGGATGGGCCATAAACAATTACAAGCAGCTCTCAAATCCTGCTTTACCTGTGTGTCTACAAATACAGGAGCACGAAGGTGTCCTTGGAGCAGAGAGACACCTGATTTCCTGCTAACCAATCCACAGAACAGCATCAAAAGGATATCACAGCCTATAATTATGCTGTGCAAGCCACATATTTCCATTGTTTGGGGGAAAATCCTCTGGGTAATAAATGCTACCTGATTGCAATCTAATATACATATTATTCAATGTAACTATTTCTGAGACTTGATGATAATTAATAATTATTAATAAAATTGTATTCCAGTCTGCAAATTAAATTGCCATCAAATACATGCAAAGAACAATTCATCCACAGGTTTGGGAGAACCTACTCCTAGGAAAACTGCAACATACCTGCTTTTGGATGTGTTTGATACGTCTTAAATGCTGCACATTCTAAACTGATGTTCAAAAACATTACAATGGCAGAAGTCCTTAAGGCACCCACTGGTTAAAGTGTAGAGGGCAGAGAAAAGGTTGAGTTCATATTGCTAAAGAACTGCTGATCTTCACTCTCAATATAATTATAGTAAATTCAGGGTGCTGGGACAGGGCATTATTTGCTCCTGATGATGTCCCTGAATCCATAAATCATATCTTAGAGCAGGACATGGAGCACAAAAGAGAAAGAACTGAAACTCTGAGGGATAGGAATGTTTTAACACATTATCTTCCACATCTGGAACCCAGCAGTGGGAGCCTGAGGAAGGGATTAGGAATTCATAATTCTAGATCAATATTTTAGTGAAACAACGAGCTGTATAGTCTGGCTAAAGAATGCCTCATTTAGGGAAAGCTTAAACATCTGTCCCTAACATTAATTTCTGCACATATCTTGTAAAGCTCCTTGAAACTTTCATCTGAAAGGAAGTTCAGCACCAAATACTTTAGATATTTTTCTAGAAAACAAGTTAGCAGCTCTCAGGCAGAGGGAGGTAAGGGCTTGGGGGCTGGGTTTTGGTGAAGGGTTTTTTTGGTTCCTTTTCTTTCACTATTCAAAACAAGGCCACGAAGTTTTGCCAAACTGTGCCTTCATGTCTCACTTGCGTTTCTCTGTAGCTCAACCCTTCAGCTCTTTGCACCGCAGGGAGAAATGGATTTGCCAGGTCTGTTTCTCCTGGCAGTGCCTTCTGTGAGCTTTGCACATGAAAGGGCTGCTGGAGGGAGCTCCTGAAGTGGTGGTCCATGGCCTTCCCAGGGCATTGGTCATACGTAGGTTAAGGTGGAGTTGCACACCAGAGTGTAAATATGCAAGTGCAGAGCGGGGTGAAAGCACCAGCACAGGAGATTGACTGCTCAGTGTTTTACAGTCACAAAATTCGTGCAGTCGAAGCAGGAAATTCAAAAGAGACAGCAGGAAAGAGGGAAAAGGGGAAAACAGAGACCAAAAACTCAACAAAAGAGAAGGAAGTAGAAAAAAGCTTTCAAAATTCCATTCCTTGAGGACATGCTAAGTTACTAAGATGCAAGAACGTTTCCAAATATTTAGTTGCCCATTTGAAAGCATCCGTCTCCTAGAAATCTGCATTTCATTCTTATTAAGATACAGCAAATCTGGCTCAGAGACCTACAGAGGGTCTGGAAAGGAGGTGAAGGAGACACAGTGGGGAAATGAAAACTGCACATTCCTGTGGTCCTCACAGGGAGCCACAGCATTTTCCTATTGAGTAACCCTGAAAGCACAGGTTATCTTTATCCAAATAACTCAGCATGTGCTTAGTTCTTAATATAGGTGCCATTTCAATGCCATTTGGTAAATAATTACACTCCACCTTTGTTAGCAGTGCCAAACTCTAGATTAAACCCCAAATCAAGGCTCTTGCCAGGGAAGGAATGTGAATCACATGCTCTAAACCAATTCCCACCACTAACTTTTAGTAAAATCAAAGGCGAGGACTCAGTTCAAATACCTGGAGGGCAATGTTTCAACTTACTTTTACAGTTCAAATTAAAAGTATGCTTCTGCCTTTACGACACGCTGCTAAATTTAAGTTTACCACAATAAAACAAGAACGACACAAATCTTACACAGCAGTGGTATCTCTCCGAAGAATTATTGTTTACGTGTTAAATTAATTGTCTGAACTTTCCAAATGAAAAGCCTTCTGCAGTATTTCACAGCCAAGCTCCTAAATGAGCATTCCCCACTCTTCCAGGTATGTTATTTAGCCACAACGTCCTTGTACTTTTAAGTGTGGGTGCAAAAGACTCCCTAGTCCAGTTTACACCGAGGCTTTACCTGCGTAATCACATCAACCAGTAAGGCAAACCTGTCCTGACTGGAGACAAGCCCTCATTAGGCTCCCTTGCATTATGACAAATTCCTAACAATTCCTCATGAAACCCTTGCACCCAGCAAAGGCAGGCGATTAAGTAAACAGCGCTGCAGCTGACACCGTGTGGCAAAATGCCACGGGGAAGGGCTGAATTGCAGGAGCTTGTACTAAACGCTGGGCTCCACGCGAGCGGATTGCAATCCGAGGCGATAGGAGAAGAAATGGAGCGTTCTTAAGTATTCCTGGACTGTACATCTAATTGCTTGTGGATGGGAGCTAATGAAGGCCAAAGTACACACAGCAAGTTGACGGTGTGTCTGTGGACATGTGCTCTGAGTTTTCTTAAACCACATAAAAATCAGCTCCCAGGGTTGTGTATAGCGCGCATACATTAGGTCATAAGTGTGTATATTTTCACAGCTGTTAGCCTTCAGGTGTCCCGTTTGCATATGCAAATGTTGAAAGGCTGATGTGATGGAAACATCCACCCAAATAAATATTGGGCCAGCCCTGCTCATCGGGGATGTAGGAACTCACATCACCTTGGGGTGCAAAGCTCTTTGCTTCCTGGCAGGAGACACAAGCTGTTGCCTTACCATGCTGGTCTCCACCCACAGCAGGTCCATGTAGGCACACTGAAGCTTCGAGGTGGAATTTTCCTGACACTCTGCACAACTTGGTCCCACCTCTCAAAGATGCCAACAGGATCTCAGATTCACTCACACTACACTTCAAAAGATTTGAACGCTTTTCTTGTCGGAAAAGAACAACTTCCTCATTTTCAAGTCATTTGATGACTTGAAAAACTTGGGAGTTCATTGATCTCACCAACAAACTTCCTCTTAGCTCAGCAAAACATCAGAGCATCTGCTATTTTATGAGACCTTGCAGAACACGGATCCTGAGTGAGGGCTCAGCTACTGTAGGTGCTGCCGACCAGCAGCCAGGCCCTGGGATTGTTTTCCCTGGAATGCAGCGCCAGACTCGCAGACAGACTGCAGTAAAGGAAACTGCTCTTTGTGGAATGAAGCAACACAGCTCAAGAGGGATGTTTTAAAAATAAACAAAAGACCCAAGGCCTGAAGAGGCCTCCTGGTTTTGGAGGGTTATCCTCTTAACTTTGGATAAAGGCAAGTGGGAAAAGCTGCCCCACCTGCCTGCCCTGCTGATACTCCACCTCAGCCAGGGCGAACTGGAGGGGCTTGAGCACTGTCTGCAGCAAACATGTGAACAGGAGCTGTGGAAGGGTCCCCAGGAGATGTGTGGACTGACCCCCTCCAGACCACCCAGGCAGCCCTGCAGAGATAAACCCACACTGGCCAGGCTGCTCTGCCTGCTCTCCCAATGGCCACGGACACCGGAGCTCCCAGGGGGCTGCAGGGCCTGGGCTGGCTGAGCTCTGCTTATTTTCTAGCATTCCCTGGGAGAACCAAACATGTCCTAAGCCAAACAATTAGCCTTCCAAGACAAATGGAGTGGGCTGGGCAGATACGACGGCATAGCTGCTGATCTGCCAATGAAGTGGGCTGCAGATGCAATGCACTGCGCTGGAGTGAAAATAGATTAACTGAATACATGAACTGCCTGATCCTTCTGAAGGACTGAGCAGGGCATTTATGGGATCTGTAATCCTGGTATTCAGGTCTTTCCTGGCGCTTGGCAGAGGTGTCTGAATGTGTTTCAGGTGTGTCACACAGCTATTTCCAGCTGACTTCTGCAATATTGGAGCTTTTTGAAATGTCTTTGCAACAATATTGAGCTACTCCAGACAGTAACGATCACAAGAGGTTCAGGCACATGCCTATAGACATCCCATTCCCCTGGGAGGGGAAGATTTACAGCACAGTATCTACCAGATTCCATCCTGTGTGGACATTGTACGACCGTGACATTACTGCTTTCTGAGTCTCCCTTTTTCCTTTCAATTTCTTTGTCTATAAATTAAAAATGCCAATATTACAGGAAAAAAAAGTACATATTTTAGGGCCATCGCTTTGCTTTGATATTCAAAATATAGGTATCTCCATATAGACTGTAATGTGAGTAACATACGTGGCGTGTGTGTACACACAGATAAACCCAAGTATGAAGGTGTGTGTTTAAAAAGTCACCAAAATAATGCTTTTGCCCTAGAAATTACATTGGAATTTTGCAGATATTTCACTAAATCCAACCAATCAGTCTACAAATATGTATAAAAGAGCAAAAAGCCTCTTGAGATGGGAAAGGTGCTTGAAGAACCGATGGCTGGCAGGTCAAGCCCTGAAACCCAAAGCAGAGCTCCAGTTCATCCTGCAAGGAGGGCAGCAAAGGCTGTGAGAGGCTCCCTAAAGCTGGATGAAGTTCTAAAATATACATTCTTTTAGCCATGGATATTGTCACTGAAGCAGAGAATCATCTAAAAATAAATTATATTATTGAAGAGAACTGCCTCATCACAATGGTTACCTGCCCACAACGCTTAAACCATGTTAAAGTACATGTCTGTACTTTTATCAAAATTCTCCAATAACAGTCCAAAATGCTCTCCTGGACCTTCAGGAGAAAGCAAAACTGCCCATACAATAAAAATAATTTAAAAGAAAAACCTATTTCCTTGAAAAACAATTCTATGAAGTACAATATTGACTCTTGTAAAGTTACCATCTAGCCTGTTACTATTAGTATTCATGAATATGCAATTAATTAATATGTAGGACATGTAGTTTATATTGGGAAATGATAATTTGAAAGTTTCAATGCAAAAATCAGCATTTGGGTCAGATTTTACTACTTGAATTTCAAAAACTGCATCCTTGTAAGACCAAACGCCACATTTGTAAGTGACAGGCTCTAGATTTTTCTTACACTGCTACCTTTCAGTAATAATATGCTCCAATTCCAAAAGCAGTAGATAAAAATGTGCGTGAGAATCTGCAAATAGACTGAAATTTTCTCTGAAGAAATAAGGAATAATTACATTATCATAAGGAAGTGACAGTTTTGAAAGCATCTTTGTCAAGTTATTTTGAAAAGTGTCATTTCCAGCTCACTGTCAAGAGAGCGAGCATATACTTATGTGAGAATGAGGCAATGCAAAATATTAAAATATTTCATAGCAGCCCTTGGACCTTCTGCCTCATTGCTAAAAATCTGTGCATCAGAGAACGTGGTGTCAGTCCATAATCGAAGATCAATATTGTTTTGGGAAGTCATTATGAAATTAAATAGAGTTAAAATGCAGCTGCTGCTTTGCATGTTGAAGCACAAACCTGACACTTCCAAAAGATGGAGGTACCTCAATTATCGGCATGGGATTTGACTGAGGCATAAATCAGCCATTCTCTTGAGTTCCCATGAAAGAATTCCTTTTAAGCCAATTGCTTCACCATCAAACTTCCAGTTTTACTCGTTTTGTGACACAAAGCAACAATTTTCTGATTTAAAAGAGAACTGTAGACAAGCATATTTGAGGAATTCAGAATTCTGTCATGCCATAAGAACATTTGTTCTTTGCTTAAAGGGCTATCAAATAGATAGCTAGATAAAGGAAAGTCCACATTCATGGAATATTGCCTTCTCCATGATGCTGCCAGTACATTCAGACAGGGCACCTTGCTATGAAAAGGACCCATTTGCTTTTTTCCAGAGTTTCTCTAATTTTCCAAGGAGTCTTTTCCCCTCTCTGAATTCCCTGCCTTCTGACAGGACTCACAGGAGTTATTTGATCAGTCACAGTCATGAGACTTAAATTTGATGTGCCACGGATGTCAAAGTAAATAGATTCCTTTTGCTTTGTTCTGGAAAATGTATGTGTCAGAAACAACAGCAACAGGGTGGATCCCACACATCCTGTAGCCCCCTGTAAGACATTAGCCAAATTCCTAACTAAAATCCCTATAGAGCATCTCCAGTTTGAGGTACAGGCTCCCATCTGAAGCATCCCAGTAGGAAAAGTTATTCCTCACCAATTGCTTGTGGACATTGCAGATGAATGAAAAAATACCCCTGGAACATCTCCATTGCAAACTACTTTAGCACTTCACTGGATGCATTTCCTCATTCTCTGTACTTTCTCAGGAAACTAAACCACATTCAAAACCCCCAGTCTGTGGAGCAGCTTCCCACCTGGAAGCCCAACCCAGCCTCTCTCAGGTCTGTAACTATGGCAAGGAAGCCCCACGTAGTCTGAAGGGAAAAAGAAAAGCCAGTACAACTCCAGAGATAATCAAGTCCTGTACAAAATACTAAAGAGGTTTTCAAAATCTTTTGGGGCCTATCTAAACCAGAAATCATTTCAGGTTATGAATAATATGTGATTTTTTTTCTGTTTACTGGGAGGATTCAGATAGTCAAGCATGGGAAAAGCTCTTATCCCTAAAGCCTAAGTAAAACTGTAAATCAAACACTGTGTGAAGACACTGCTACCATAGTACAGCAAAACTACTGGCAGGAACCATGGGCATAGACACGAAAATTCACACATTTCTTTGGCTAAAGTGGATCCTGTTCTTTTCTAAGGTTGATACTGATGCCACAAGTCCATCTGCTTCCTGAAAGACTTGCATGTCAAACCAAAATGTAAAAAAAACACTGGTGCACATCTCATCCTGAAAACTCATGGTCTGTCTAAACCAAAACCAGCACTTGTGCATTCAGAAGGTTTTCTTATTTTTTAACCTATTTTTTAGTTGTTCCTTTGAGCAACATACAGGAATGGTGTGTGTATCTCCATTTCTGTACCAGATATGGCAAACCATGAAAAAAATATTTCCCCAGTTTTAGTAAGCCTGCAGTAACTACAGTAAATAAAATTTTATTCCTTGTGAAACATGAGGTCAACAACTCTGGTCTCAAACAGTCGTTCTCCATTTGCAGGCAACTTTAATGAAAGTGAACATGTCAGTTCCTAAAATATAAATGGCCACCAAAAGGCTTCACCTACAGAAAATATGTAGAGTTTCACAGAGGGCAGATTTTGCCTTTGAACAGAGCTCTGCTCACTTGGCTTCTGCCATGTACAACTTGAGGGATGTGCTTTAAACCCGACCAGCTGGGTCCCCCTTCACTGTGCTTCAAACCTTGTGAACGCACTGATTAATGATCATCTATAGGAAAGGAATAATTAGGGATGCAACATTCCTACAGACAGCTTTTCTGTTCCAAAAGTTGCCAAAGCACCCTCCATCCCTGCTAGGAGTAGTTATTGTAATGTTTTCCCCTGCTCCTTCATCCAACCTGACATCCACTACTTCACTCTTCTCACATTCAACATTTGCTAAACACAGAACTCTGAGAAAAATCAGGGATTTTTCTTTTTTCCCTGCTGTCCCCAGGACTGTCCCTTTCCCAGTAGCTGTCATGGTTAGGGATGCTTTCAGAAGCTGGAGGTTATGGATCATATTGAGCACAAGCACCACTTCATCTGCCCATGCCCACCATTCATCACTGCCGTTCCAGCGGGGGCCACGTGCCCTCCTGGATGTGACACGCCAATCCATTTCCAGTTATTTCATTAGCTTCCTTTATGTCTTTCCCTATAAATTCTACACAAAACAAAGCAGGTTGTTAGAAGAAAAACCACCTTGTTTCTCACAGCACACCCTCCCTGCAATATCCAGACAAGGGGTCTTTTGGCCAAACAGTTCAACGGAATGAGGAAAGGTGAATAATTCAAATGGTAAAAACCACTTTTCATAAAGATCCTTCTAAAGATGGTGTGTTAGTGCTTTGTTGCCTTTATTCTTAATTGGAAAAAACAATCAATTCTGATTTGGCAACTCTGGCTTGGGGCTGGATTCCAAGTTTTATAGTTAAATAACTGTTCCATTGCACACGTGTGCATCTGTGGAGAAGGACAGTTGTATATCAGAAGAGATAATAATAGCAGATGACAGATTAACTTTCACATTAAAAGGCAAAAGACAGATTAAATATTTGAAAACATGTTGAGTAACGAATAAAATTTTTAAAAGTGCATTTTGACAGTATCCTAATACATACTTTACAGCATTAAAGCTTGAATTTTGGCTGTTAAAAATACAAAATCCAAGTCTTTACATATTGTACACATTTGTCACTGGAAACTTCAGTCTTTGCCAGTGGGCACAGAATCAGTTTCGTTTTGCAGTTGAGAACACAAAGTTCTTTAATAGGCTCCTGTATTTGAGTGATATCGTTGCAGTCCTTCTAATAAACAGCAAATCTCTAATGTCATAATCAAATATATTGAAATATATTGGTAGCTATTGCCTCCAGATAGAAGATGCTGAAGAACCATTCACATTTCCCCCTTTTTATCACCTTTTATTGTGGTGCAAGCTTGTTTAAAATAAATAAAATTATAAAAACACCTTTAAAATTTCAGAGAATTGTGCAACAAACACCCCCCCCCCCAAAAAACATGACAACTCACCCACAGCATTCACACTGCAGCAAACCAACATACCACACTGCACAGGCTTCCCAACAACTTCAGTGCCATTAGCTGGGTTTGTATAATTACTGTTATTTTAGTAAACACTTCACATTCCAAGCACTTCATACATTATTCACTGCAAATGGCTCCTTTCTGCTCTCCCTAAGTCACTATCAGCAGCTCTCTGGAATCCAGACTACACTTGAAGAATATTTTTGTATTATTTTCTATGTATTAATTCCTCTATCTGTCCTCTCTAAATATTTTTATATGGAAAAGACTATGTGCCAGTTTGGGGGCGTTTCCTAAATTCACCTGCACAATTCTCAGAACACAGGTGACCACAGAAGAGAGATTTGCAGTCCCAGATCCTGGTGATTCCCAAATTAGGAATGCATTTCAAGTATGGTGAAATGCATGATAACTTGGGGTAAAAAAATGACAGAAGCTTCATCCTGCTACAAGATTTGATCTGAATTGTTTCAAAAATTACCATACCTGTGTGTTCCAGGGAAACCAAAGCACCACCTCTCTGCAAAGCCCACGGGCCATTTGGTGCCCCAGTGCATCAGATTGTTCTCCAGTGCCAGCTTTTATCCTTCCACAGGTTTCCTTTCCAAATCCTCTTATTTTTTTTCCTTCATCCTGGCTTTTTTTCCCCGCTCCAAACTGGCATTCTTGCCTCCACTTGGTCTTGCCTTCAACCTTTAGTATATATTGTCTGCCCTGGTTGTACACGTCTCAGGACTGGGAAGTTCTGAAGAGAAAATCTCTTTCCATGATTTTGTGAATGCAAATGTAGGATCATTTTAATTCAGAATTCTATTTTCTGTCTGCCACCTCCAGCTGCTCAGTGTTGATCTTTGCAACCCTTGACTTACAAAACCCCTGTCTCCCCACACATAAATCAAACTGCATCTCTGGGAAAAGACTCAACCTTGGTTTAGGAAGGCTCATTTTCAATAGAACTGGGCGTTTTGGAAATGTTGCACGTGCTAGCAAAAGCTTGAAGAGGAATATGGAAACATGTGTGATGGGGACATTTTGGGATCCTAACTGGAAAACATCCCAGCCTTCCCAAGCTCTGCTGGAGGGTTCCAGCTCAACAGGGGACCATGGCATTTCCTCCAGATCAGACCCCTTACACATGCATTCAAACAAGACTTACCTTCTTTAATGACAGCTTCCAGAAGATTAACTTTTTAAAGTATCAAACACCAAACACTGAGACATATTTACCTATATCAATATCCTCTCCCTGCAGGGCAGTGGAGATCAAATCAAGTCTCCTAGACTGGCAGTGCAGTTTCAGTTTTGATGTCGTAGACACTGAGAGGTTTTTTTGGTGGGGATTTATTTTGGGTGGGTTTTTTTTCATCTGCTTGGGTAGGTTATAAGTAAAGAAACGTGGGAGCCATCTGTTCGTGGATGTTTGATGATAATCTCCCAAATGGAAGCCTCTACAGGCCTAACTCTAGGAAGATAAATTCATTTTATTTTAATTCAAAACTTAATTTCCTAAGAAATTGATGAAATGGATCCCACTTCCTACCATGCCCTTGCAGATATAATTTCATACTCTCCAGTAGCACACTGATCTTCCAGGGCTGACATTAGCCCAGACGTAAATCCTTTCGAAAATTTAATCTGAATGAATCATCGTGGAAACTAATTGGAGGAGTTTCTTTTTGCTTACCAAAATCTTCTTAGCATGAATTTCCTATCCACCTGTTCAAAATATTCCTGTAACTTCAGGATTACAATTGTGGCTATGGTTTCATGCTTTCTTTCCCCTTTGGTTACTGATTTCATTTACTAGATCCCTGCCCAGCTCTGGTAAGGGAACTGTCAGGGTAAATGAGGCATTTCAGATCCATTTTTGGGGTATGATCAGAATAGGACACCTGTCCTTCCCATCCCTTCCCACCAGGGCAGAGTCCCTTCGGGTTTGGGCCAAACTCCACTGCAGCCTTAGGCACAGGGGGCACAATATAAGGAATATATGGGAACTGTCTGACTTTCCTTAGCCTTTACACCTGGAAGCAAAGCCATGCTCCCAGGAGGACAGCTAACATAAATCAAATTAGTCCTGTTTCTGAACATTTAACTTTCTGAAATTTCACCGTCATCAAACAATGTGAGCGCAATTTTGAATGTGTTTTAACTTAAGAATGAAAGAATAAGAGAAGGAAAAGTAATTGGAAACTTTAAGTCATGGGAAAAAAGGAGGACTGTTCCTGCTCCGTTACTGACAGAGGGCACTGGGCTTTACTTCTTACCCAACAGTCTCTGTTTTCGTTTATTCATTGAAGATTTACTTAAACTAAACCACTTAACCAAACCACTGCTGAAGGTGAATGTTAATAAATAGGCTAAGCTATGGTCCTCTCAAACCTAAATAAAACGTACCCTATTTACATCTTTTGCTCTTCTGTTTCCCCTCCATACAACTAAAAAGTCACTCGGTCAAGCTCTGAACACGCAATAAGAACGCAGGGTTTGAATTTGTTGGGTGCCTCAGTGTATCAGATTCCATGCTGATCTTCTCTTGCTTCTCCACTGGCTTTAAGGGCAGGCAGGAAAGCTCCCCAGCAACACAATCATGTCTTTATGGCACATTCCCGACTGAATTAATTTTTAATTGTTAGAATAAATTACTGCAACTACCCAAGAAAAGGAGAAGTTGATTTTTCACTTTATTACAGCTGGCTGTGCCAGCATTCTAGCTGCTCTTCCCTGATTACATTGTATTGAGTCTGGCTTGTGATATGGAAAAGATCCCATTAGGAACTGACCTAATCCAATCATGCAAAGAGCCCACAGGCTCCACAGAGAGGTTGGCCCTGTATCATCCATCTATCAAGAGTCCTGTTTAACTCCTGTCAAGTGACACGAGGCACCAGGAGAGCCACAGACTCAGGTATAAAGCACTTTGTGATCAATAAAAACTGCAACTATTCTCTTCTTTTTAGAAAGAAACCAAAATAATCCTTTGTGGAGTTTTAGCTTCATGTTGGGTAGCTGGCCAGGCACCTGACAACACAGCGAGCTGGCACGTCTTGAGTTAAAAGGTATGAGGGAGCAGAAGCTCCTTCTTGGTGAGCCGGCAGAGTGTGTTGGGCTGGGCAGCCCTTCCTTCCCAACCTCCTGCTCCCAGCCAGCTCTCCCTCCACCAGCTCTTGCAGCTGCTTTGCCTTAACTCTGCAGGCAGCACAGCCCCGTTCCCACTGAACAAATGGATTCGACTGCCAGCTCGGGAAGTGACCAGGATTTTGGCAGTGCCCATCTGGAATGTAATTGTGACAGAGCTGCACAAAGGCTGGGTTTGCAGCCTGTGAGCCCAGGAAACTTGGGCTCACACAGCCCCTGTGTCTGGAGTTGGAGCTGGATTCTGGATGCCTGTCCTGGAGAACAAGCAAAGTGAGCAGGTCAGCTTGCAGAAGAGAGAGAAGAAAGCCAGAGAGGATGAGAGCCTGGCGAGTTGAATACGAGGCCAGGCAGGCATCTTTCAGCAAGGCAGAAACAGTTCATACTATTACAGTATCTTTCTGATCCCAAACCAGATTGTTCCTGTAGGCATAAAGAAATTAACCACCAGTTCCCTTCCATTAGTGTCAGAGCCCTGTGGGGAAGGGGCTGTGTGGGTGGACACATCCTGTCCTTCCTCCAGAAGGCACTCACACTAATTCCCTCCCAGCACCTCTCGCTGCCAGAGTCACGACCCAACACCACTCAGACTAAGCAGGCTGGAGATGCCTGTCACTGGAAAGGGCTGGTTTAGGGATCAGATGTACGACCTGGACATACACAGGTTGTGCTGTAAAGCACTTGGGGGTCTGGGCAGGTGGAGATGTGGACGTGAGCCAGCAGGGCTACCTGTGAGGCAACAGGGACAACTCGAGTCCTGGAGTGCAGCGGGCCAAAGGCTGTGATTTCTGCACTCTGTTCAGCACTTGGTACGTCATTCCTGGAATAATGTGTCCAGGTTTGGTCCCACCACATGTCAAGGCTCTGGAAAATTGGATAGAGTTCAGTGAAAGGCCACCAGGATGATTAGAGAATTGGAGAACTCCTATGAAGAAAAGTTGAAGGCAGTGGGTTGGAGAAGATCTATTTATAATCTTCCACTGCTTAAAAAAGTAGGTTTAGAGAAAGCAGAAGTACTCTTCTCATCTGGATGTAATTTGATAAAACATAAGGTAACAGGTCTAAGTTCCTGTAGGGGAAAGTACAGCTGGATATAGAAAAACAAAAACCTTCCATGAGAACAACTGACCTTTGGGAAAGTTTTGTTGAAGAAGTGGTGGAATCTCCTTGCTGGAAAAAATCAAGGCACAGCTTGGTCATGTCCTGGATAATCAAATCTATGTCCTACAACAGAATGTCAGACCAGGTGATCTCCAGAAGTCCCTTCCAACCCAGACTTTGCTGTGGTTCTAATTCAAAACCTAAAGCAAACCGGGGTGGGGGAGGGGGAAGCAACATATTTCTCACAATGAAGGTAGTTCCACAAATTAGTTTCCTTCACTCAATTAATTCAGCAACAATGATTTCCAAATAATATCTCTCTCTCTCTCTCTCAAATCAACTAAAAAAGGGTAGTAAAATCCATCAGAGTAACTTGCCACACAAGTTAAACTGCTGTGTTTTAAAACTATGGAGCTTCTTGGAGCTACATTTGTTTTTAGAAGGGTCAAGATCCAACTCAATATCAACAGCAAAGAGCTTAGAAATCATCAATAGCGCAAATAATGGTTTTATCCCAAATGCCAAATTTAAGTGACTCTGTTACTGAAAAAGGAGAATTCCACATGACTCCCCTGCAGTTGTGTCAGGGAAATCAGAGGATGGAGCTGCCAGGCTTGGCTTGGCTGCTGAGCTGGAATCCACACCCAGCTAAAGTGACAGAAGGCCTAAGAAGTGGCTTATAACAGGCTTTTGATGAATTACCTCATCAAAATCAACACACACCAAAGGAAGAAGATTGTCAAGATGATTTACTAATAAAGATGAGACTCCAGGACCATCTTGATAAGAGGAAGAGTTATGCATTATTCCTACATTCAAATTTGGAGGAAAAAAAATCCTGTGTAGAATCTTAGAAAAAGCAAGATGTTGAGATCACAAGCACCCAACCCTGTGCCAGAAACCACCAGGTAAGACAGCAGGAAACACAAAAATTGGAAAAGATGCTTCTCCAGGGACAGCGAGGAACTTCAGTCTGTCCTCTGAGCAATCTGATCTAGTTGAAGATGCAACTTCATCGTGGGGGCCTGAGCTACGTGACCTTTAGAGGTCTCTTCTAACCCCAGCTGTTCTAGGAATCCATGAGTCTATTCCACAGCTTTGAAATCCCCAGCTTCAGCTGTGCAATCACAAGTTGCACATACCATTTCAATACTGCCCCTGGAAACTCAGTTTGTTGCTGCCTTGTGCAGTCAGGGAAATACATGTGACCAGCAAAGTGATGCTCAATGGGAACCAAAACTGGGCACAGACTTAGGGTCACCACGATGCTCTGAACTGAAAGCTCCTACAATGTCACTCCTGTTTCTCCTCTAAAATCAAAGCAGCACAACAAGCATTTCATTCTCTGAAGTCCCTCTCTAATGAGAATAAAAAAGGGCAGCAGGTAACTCCTCACAGGTGTCTGGCAGGGGAGGACACGTGAGATCATGTTTGGTCTCCTGATGGGAAACAGCAGAGGAAAAGCAGACTAAAAGCCACACACTGGGCAAAGGCGAGATTTGGGAGATAAGGAAGAGAATAAATTATTTTTTAAAAAACAAAAGAAAGGACAAGAGGGAACAAGGGGAATCTTGTCTGTGCTCTGGAAAACAGCACCAAAGTAAATATATGCTCCCGTGGAGCTGCAGCAGCATCCCTGGAGCTCATTCATTCGCTAACCTTTCCCCAGCTGCTGGCCTGCCGTGGTAGGAGTTCACTTGAAGCCAGGCTGGATTTCAAAGGAAAGGTCCCAGAGGTGACAAGCAGCTCATTAATTCACTGTAATGCTTTAGTGCTGCAGGAACTGCTCTAAACGCACAGTCTGAAAGTATTCAGAGCCACCAAATAATTATATCACGAGAAGGCACCGCACACTTCACATTCACTGCTGCTGAAATCTACCTATGTAGTCTGCTGATAGAATTAATGAAGAAAAAAGGAGGAGACTGGCAATTTATTAAGAAATGCTAATCAACCTGTTTTTGAAGTGTCCCTCATTTGCATTACAAACATTATTATGAAAATTCAGCATTATGCTTCTCCGTGCTGCATTGTACTGCTCTACTGAACATCAAAAATATTCACTTCCTTAGAGCAGGGAAAAAAAGGGAATGAAAAATCATGATCAAAGATAACTTCAATTACTTGTTAATTTCACCTTAATTCCACTCCTGGGATAATAAGCCTCCCTCCTAAGTTCCCTTCCCTGGAACAAATTCTGATATATGCTTAGAGGCCCCAAATATATTCCCACAAGAAGTCCATGGATAAATATGCATGGCTGTGATTTACATAGCCTTCACCACAGCCACGGTAGGCCTGTTCATAAAAAACTCACTGCTGTTTGCTGTGGGAAAAACTTATTAAACTCCCCTTTGAATACAGGAAGGAAACTTATTTTTTAATTTATAAGATATATTCTCATTGGTCTTCTATCCAACAACATTGTGAGGGATGCTCAGAGACACTTTTATTCTCCAGTAAAAATAAACTAGCAGTGCAGAAAAATCAGAAATATATAATTGTGATCATGTATCAAAACCCCCAACACTGATTCCTGAATAAAATACTTCTTTCCCTGTTGCACAGATTTGATAACTTCATATAAAGAGAAACTAAGTAATTTTAAGTTGGTTTCTCTATCCACAATTTCTTGCTGAATATTGCTCTTCCCTACAGAGCACTGAAATTTTAACTGCAAAGACTCAGGGAAACACACCCGACCCACCTGATCAACTCTATAAACAGGTAGAAAATAAAGAAATCATTAAACTTTAAAAAGCAGGCAGCACACTGGTAGATCTCAGTTACTTATTCAGGTCCATCGGCTGCATATGAAATGAATTTCTTGAAAACATTCCTCTTTTGAGAAACTGGGGAGCTCTGAAGAGAAAAAATGGTCTGGGAAAATTCTTGACCAGCTCTGCCTAAAAACACAGACTTATATAATGGGATTTGCAGAATTTTCAGTGAGGCCAGACAAAGTCAAACTGGAAGAAATGCTTTAAAAGATACCCGACCATCAACACAATTTATCTTCTTTGGTCTGACTCCGAAAAGTAGTTGATCAGATGAAATGACAAAACAGCTAAAACCCAACAAACTACACAACTGCCCTTAAAAACACAAATCTTTTGAAAGGAAAAGGGATCTCACCTCAACTTCTGAATAGGAAAATACCTGTTAATCTCTCTTTTTGTGTGTGTGTGCTTGTTTAGAAAGCAGAACCTGAGGCCCAAAGGTTGCCACAGCCTACTGAGAAATGAAAGCCACCAAATGTTGGGTATCAAAGTAGGAACAAAAGGCTCCTTTTACAGATACATCAGATAATGAGAACAATCTCTCTCGGGAAAAAAGAGAGACCATTAGTCACATATTTTCCTTCTTTCTTTGGAAATAAGGTTGATCCCAGGGATAAGAAAATAAACCTGTATTAGATTCCATTTTATCTGTTTGGGAGAATATGACTATGTCTCCATGAGGCCAAAATGTGGATGTTTCTGGGGGACACATTTAGTGTGTCACAATTTATAAAGCATATACATGCAGTAAAATAGCATCTCCCATTGTCCCTTGCCACAAGCAGGAATGAATTTTAAGCCTGTAAAATGCATTTTGAAGATATGGATGGTGATTTGAGGGTACATAAGGGTGCAGAACTCCTCCCTCTTCTCCCTTCTTTGTCTCCAAACTCTATTTTCCCACCATTTTAATTTCACCAGTGGAATGGCTGGCCTCATGAAAAGCCAAAGTACATGGACTTCTGCTGCTACAGATGCTTCAAAGGTCTTCAAAAGCTTCTCCCTCCCTGAAGACCAGCCCAGTGGGTTGGGAAGGGGTCTCACCTGCAGCCTTCTCACTCAAAAGGCTTATGGATTTTCCTGACACAGTAGCTCTGCCAAAGGAAGAAGTAACACAGGGAAAAGGCTGTTTTGTGTAAGAGAGGGAGGTCCCACCATCACCAGGAGGACATCCCTGAAATGTATCCTTCTCTCCCGTGTTTCTGGCTCTACATCAAACCCTGACTGTATCCCCAGTGAGCAGGCTGTGATAAATGACATCCTCATTACTCCTCTTCCTACCTGGGCTGCAATTCTGCATGGCCTTCACATTTGCTTTTATTTTACTAATCTGGGTGGTTCAGGGTTCAAATGCCTTAAAGGATATATAAAACATCATTTACTCAGCTGTGATTTGGCTTCAAACTACAAGCAGGAGTCCGTCAAATCCATGTGACTTGAAACACAGCAGGTTTGCACAACCAAGTTCTGCACTGGGTTTTCTGGATTTATATTATTTTTTTTGAGTTGTTTTCTCTGCTGCATATCCTCCCAAGGATATAAAAACCTAGGTAAATCAGCACATGGTTTGTCAAACAGATTGCATTCATTTTATTCAGCAGTTTTCATTCACAGTATTTAGATATGGCAGACCTCGGGGAGCTGTTTGAGAAACTACTTCATTCTGTTTTCCCCTTTGCTTTTAAACACATGCATTTGTATTGTGGAGGACTGTGATCTGGGAAAGACACTTGGAATGAAATGAAACAAACAAAAATTCTCCTTTTCTCTCTTAGGCTACCAGATTTTAAGTGACAAGGCTGGTTCTCCCAGTGGGCCCTTCAGCTTTTATTGGGGTGCTTGACAATCTTCACTGCTACAGTATTTTGCCTTCTAAGGTTCCACAGCTGCAGCAGCCTTTAATTAAGTCTCCTCTGATCATATTTTTTACTGCACAGCAATCTAATAAATACTAGGAAAACAAAATCTATTAAAAGGCAGAGTTCTTAGAAAAGGAATGGAGAGGAGAAAACCGAGCATGGGTAGGTACAGACAAAGCCACTCCTCAGATGCTTTTTGAATAAGCACCTGGAAGCAGATTCACCAAATCAAAGGAACAAATTACATTTGCAGATGCAGCTTACTTTTTGAGAGCTGCTTTTTTGGTGTTTGGTTTTTTTCTTTTTGCTAATTCACCACATTTGCTGCATCAATTCTCTTGGCTTTCCGTTCAGATTGAGTTTCTCTTTCAATCAATACTTTAAACCAAGAACTTGATCCAAAGCCAACAGGGACCAATGAAAAGTTTCTTTGACTCAGTAGAGTGCAAGCACCAGAATTACATTAAGTAACTACTCTTCACTGTAGATGCACTATATGTGAAACAAATCATAAAATATTTGAAATTACAGCTTTTTAATAATGCTTCAATACCACTTTACTCACACAGACATTTGCTCTGGGACTGTGACTTCATATACCAAAACTCAGACAGCAGCTCTCATTTTTGTCTCATTTACCCAACAGTATAAACAGAAAAACATACATTATAGCAACTATATTAAAGCCATTCCACAGCACTTCAAAAGACAAGTCTCAATTTAAACCTCTATTTCTTACAGTCTGGATTTCAACCAGGATACCTGGGGCTAATAATTAAACTCCACAGAAATTACAGAAAGGGAACACTGAAAAAAAAGAAGTCAATAAAGAAGCCTTTTAGAGGAATATACCTCTGGAACAAATGTGTGCAGTATTCATCCTATTAAGTGGTACCTGAAGGAGAGAAGACCTTAAGCCAGTCCTTAGCATAATGCTGCAGGTGCTACAGAACAGCTCCCTACCACTTGGCAGAGGCAATTTCATTGCAGGGGGCTTTACTGCCTTTTAAATGACAAAAAATAGTGAGACAAAGCTCAAGCTTACTGAAAATTGTGGCAGTAACTCTCCCTCACAATACTGCACTGCAGTAACCAGCAGAGATGGATGTTGAGAATGAAACAAGACGACTTCCCTGTCCTGTGTGCCCAGGAAGGTCCCGTTGCGTCGTCATTCAGGGATCTGACACATGGCAAGGGCTGCTTCCTTTCATTCTTTTTTTCATTCTAAAAATAACCCTTCAAATGATAATCTCAGGGTGGGACTTCAGAGTTGCGTGAAGCTGCATGGAGCTGGGACAACAATTCACCCCATTTATCATCCCTTTGTTTCTTGCTTGACAGGGATGATAGCCTAATTTTTCCTCTGCATTAATAGAACATTCACGTCACATCGAATTCCAAAGTCATTAGTTAGTATATTCACTGAATCTACATTAATAAAGCAATAACCTGATCACTGGCTTTTAAAGTGCCAATTCAAAATAGGAGGGGGGAAAAATCCAACCAGGTGCTGTTTAAACAGCATGATCATTATTTTAATTGATACCTTAGAGCTATCACTGGAGAAGAGGGACTGACTAGGAGCACTGAACTCCCACATGCACTTTAGTTCAGGCAAGTGTCTCTCACTCAGAGTTTGAGGCACAGGAGTCAGAACTTCTCCCACTAATGGCTGTGGATCTCCGTCCCCCTGGATGTGTGCTATTGATTCCGCTTCCAAACGCTAAACTCTCTGACTGCCTCGCTGTGGGAGAGTTGGAGAGGAACAGGAACTCCAGCCACAGGCAGCATCATTAAAGGAACCACCTCTGAAGGGACCTGTTGCTAAAAATACAGGCGCCTGCCATGATTCTGTACCCCTTGGGTCTGAATCTCCATGAGAGTCAAACCCCTGTTTGATTGTAAGGAATGTGGATCTAAACCCCAGAGCCTGGGAGGGAGGCAGAGAGATATGGAGAGCACTGGGGTTAAGGACAGGCTCCACCTCGTGCCCTGGAAGCTGAAGGATTGCAGAAAATGCCCAAATCCTGAGAGAAGAGCTTAGCTGACTTTTCTCGTAATCTCTCCTGGAGTCTGTTGATTAAACCTGCAACTCCTGACAGGCTCTGGACTTGAGGTAAACATTTCTCCAAGTTCTGTCAGGGACAGCGTAGAGAGCAGACAAAAAGAAATTAAGTCTGAAGTTGGCTAGCATGGGGAGAGATAAAACACCCCCCCAAACAACAGACAGCCTATTTCACAGTGACAGCCTGGCTGTATATCCCCTTTACCGAGGGACCAGGAACAGGCAGGTTTCCACCTGCAATCCTGATAGGTTTCATTAGTGCATTTTCAATAGGTACAACCCTCATTAAAAGGCAGTGTAGATTCAACTCCTTAAAATTTACGAATATTTGGAATATTTTAATCTCTCATTACCAAAATAAATACAGGGAAAAGAGCCCCTTTGAGAGATGGGAGTTCCCGTCCCCAGGAAAATGAACAAAAAGAAGCCCTAATCTTATGGGTTTGTTATTTTAAAAATCTATTATGGAAAATAAATGGGCAAATAAAAAGAACAGTGGCACTCAACTTTCAAGCATATTCTTTTTCAAAAGTTGTTTTTCCATCTGCCTCTTACATAATCCCTGTGACAGGCACTCACAGAGGAGCATAAATTATGTGTTCCCTGATGATACAACTGCACAAACAGTTGTCCTGAAGTAGTTCAGGTGTACAGGCACCTCTGCTCTGCCTCGAAACTTAAGAGGCTTTACTTTGTTTAATAATACAGGTGTATTTGTAAGGAGGTAATTGAACATCTTACTCTTCCCTAACTGAGGATATAGTACAATTTTCTAGAGGTGCTTCTTAAACCAATACAAAAAGGTTAAGTAAAAGAAAAAAGCACAAGTATAATATATGAAAGGGCACTGTTGCTTTGAACCTTTATACAAAGATTTAACTGAAAACTAACAAAGCAGAAACACATTACAAAGCCACAATTTTGCGAAGTTTGGACAAAAAGAAGAAAACCACCGAAGAACTGTAGCACAATAAAAGGTTCTAGAAAACTTTCCAAGAGCAGAGTTTCAGGATGACCCACACAATGGCACATCACACGTCAGGCAGTGCTGTCCAGTGTGGGCAAAATCGCTGTGGTAGAAAATGGTAGTGGCCACTGAGGGGAAAAAATGGGTGGAAAAAAGAGACACCAAACACAAAGTTCAATGTGGAGGCAAAAAAAAAAAAAAGATACATAACTAGTCACAGAAATAGGTGGAAGAGCTCTCAAACATTTTAACTTTGCAGTGCCTCTGAGGTAAGTAAATATTCCCTCTTTTTGCTCTATAATTGAGGCAATAAGGGTAAATGATTTATCAAGATCACACGGGGAGGCTGAGCCAGGGCCAAGAACCCAGATTTATTACCTAACCTCCACACCACGCTGACTCCTGCAAGCGATGGAGACAAACTGCAGGGAGTTCAGAGGGAAAAAGATGGGCTGGCAAGGCTAAGAGACAAAATGAGACTCAAAAAAAAAACCCCAAAAAACCACAAAGGGGTTGGCACAGATTTTCCATTATAAAATGAATGTGCACACCAAACATTGCACTTAATTGGAGACAAAGCAGCTCACACACATTGGGGAAAAGCAGCACAAAATTTGGTCACCACACTTTTCTCCCACTGGTGACTGAGGAAGGAGTGTCAGGAATTAGTCACATGGCTCAGTGCTTGATGAAATGCTGGACATTTCAGACATGCTTTGGTGCAGCCCATACAGAACAGTGCATCTTGAATACATTCCATCCATACCCTGGCTAAGGAATGATTAAGCATTCACGTGGCTTAACTGTTTCCATAGTGTAAAGGACAAAGATAAGGGGTTTGGGTTCATCAGAGGGTCTGTGCTCTTGAGTGTAATGGGTTGAACAAAGAACCACAAAAATTAGGCCTAATAAGAACTAACAAATCCCCCTTGGATAGAAGCATTCCTCACGTATCTACTGAGGGAAAATATAAACATACTAGACACAAAACTTGTCCTGATATTAGACTAAGCCTGTATCCCAGCTTCAGAGTGTGTATTTGCTGGGAAATGGATCAATGGACTATTTAGGGGGACCCAGTTTGACTCATCCAGAGGCTGAAAGTCAACAGCCCCGTAAATTCCACTTCGGATGGAAGATTTTTCCAAGGCAGGTGAGCGTTATAGAGGAACGAAAACTCCTGCTGAAGCAACGACCTTCACTCGAGCAGGCCTGTCAACACAAGAAAGATTTGAACATCAAACAGCTCCAAGGTCAATTTGAGCTGTAACCTTTTAACTATTCCTTTAGCTTTGACATACATAACTGAGATCACAGAATTGACATCTATCCGCCAGCAACACTGATGAAAACAAGCCTAAGTTTAGCAAAATACCCTGAAGAATTCTGTTCCTGGGTTACAACTTCTAAGGAGTTATTTTCCCTATTTATTTTTAATTAAAACAACATTTAAGACAATGGAAAGCTGAAATGAGAAAGTATAATTAGTGCAGCCTCGGAGACAGGGCAGCACTTGCTGGTCACACAGAATGAAAGAGGTCATGGACCTTTCCTGGTTTATGATTCATGCCCTCAGGTCCTGTTTAAGTTAGTTTGGAAAGAGGTCTAACTAAGGCAGGGCATCTTCTGTCCCAGCTGACAAGGTCTGTGGTGCACAGATGTACTTTTTCAAGTGCAACCCACTTTTGTGGCCGCAGGCTCACAGTAAGATAAAATTTCCTTGTGTTTCATGGCCTTGTCAGGATAGGGAATGATTCTCTCTTGCATATCCAAATTCTCTTCACCACCACCACTGCTTTCAGTATCTCTCCAGGCAGATCAGGATGTTGCTGCTCAAACTAAATCAATTAGCAAGCGGCAGATGTCCAGGGCAAGTATCTTTTCCATGGAAGTCTGGTTCCTTGAAGCCAGTTGAAAAGTGAAGATAACAAAAGTTAAGGACTCTGGCACGGGGATGAGATGAACCACAGACAGAAATCAGATCAGGAAGGGAGAGCAGATGAAGGCAGCCCTACAAAAATTGTCAGATACAAACAAGGACCTGCAGTGCTCTCTCCAACTTTTTGCCAGATACATCTCTAAACAAATTAGTTGAGCAGAGCTGACATCTAATGAAATCTACTCTTTAGTGTGTGTCGCTCTTCTTGTGAGTCCACGCAAAAAGGGTTAGAGGAAACTTTTGGATGCCATTAAAGATTAATTGCCAGCTGGATTCTTATATCCTCATTCCAGCTTACCAGCTCCTAAATGAAAATTTAAAGCATGCACAGAAAAATCCTTCACAGCACATGTGATCACACCAGGATCTTGTGTTGTAAGCAAATCTAAAGGCAAATCTATAAAGACCTAGCACAGATTGGGAAAAACATTCTTTAAAATTAAGGAGGGCAGGATCAAGACCTATTCTCCTGTTGAGCAATGTGTGGGTACTGAGGGATTTGAAACCATTCTGTGTTATGCTCCACACACCCTGCTGACAGCCAAAACTCATGAGGAAACCTCTCCTAGTGCTATTTGATGAGTGACAATCTCCATGTGGCAGTATTTTCATTGGCAGAAAAGGAACATAAAAAGGACAGACAAGACAACGTTAGATTTCCATTGATCTGTCAGACTAAGTTAGAACCCTCGTATTATCAAGAAGACTTTTTTTAAAAGCTGAATGTGGAGTAAAAAGGAGACTTCAAACTTCACAGAACCTAAATCCATTCACAGTAAGAAAATTTTAACAAATGATTCTTGACATCACACAATGAAGACATGATATAGCGGGAAATTGTCACCTTAAGCTGTCATTATACATCTCTGTACATCTATCTTTTTATCTGTAAGCTTTGCTAAAATTTTTGAAAAGTGCATTTTAAAAGGACCTGGAAACACAAGGCTATGAAGATGAACACTCAGCTAGAATTTCTCCAGCTCAGCAGAGAGCAGAGGACTCATTTTGGCAGTGGTTTATTTTGACACTGTGTGACTACTCTTCCATGGAAACCATGTTCCTACAAAGGTAACAAAAAGATAAATATCTCTGAGGAAATGAGACCTGTACAGTGTTTGTAATTGCAAAAGTGGCTGCCTGGCACACACACACCTTGGGGCAGCTGGAGGTCTGAGCGTTTGATGGAGTTTGTAACGCGTGTGTCCCTACTGCTGTTGCATCTTTCTTTAATTTACAATCATTTGCTGGTCAAAACCCACTAGGAACACCCTTAATTGCATCAAGATTATCCTCTCAGTGGGCTGCCACCATCACGTGCTGTGACAGATTTATGTTTTGCTATATTTATGCTTTCCAAACATCAGTAAAGAGAAGCTCATGAAATTGCTCGTCATTACGCAGCCTGCCATGTTTGTGCTGTGTAGGGTGCTGACTCTAGATGGAGTGCATGTTTATCCAACCACAGGCAATGTTGCACCTAACCGAGTTTTGTCCAGCGGTGAGAATATTTAAGTACTGGATAATAAAAAGTTGTTTCTTTAAAAAAGCATTTATAGAAACATTAAAACCTCAGCAGGATCACAGAGACAAAATTTAAGGTCATTGACTTCACTGACATTCGACAAGTCACTGCAGATCTATTTACCTCAGCACGGCACAATTTGAACTGCTTTCCAAAACACCACTTAAAGACACACAGAAAAAAATCAGAATACCCATGGGGTTACACCCCAAACTGTGTCTTTATAGAGTGCATGATGGAGAAATGAAAACACCACCTCAGGACCTGTGAGCAACAGCTGAGGAGCCTCTTGGTAGCTCTGGCTGATGCACAGAATCTGCTTCCCAGGCTAAACCAACTGAGAGTCTCTTTCCCTACCTTACTCTTTCCATATGATACCCAGAAAAAAACTCTCTCTTCTGCCCTTCTTTAGGTTATTTTCATAAAACTAAGAAGGTTCTTGGTCCCTTTTGTAGCACAGAGGGTGTCAGACCCCTCCGTGCCCAGCAACATCAATCAGATCTGCTCAGTGCACGTTTAAACAGCAGCGTGTTTAATAAGATGTGGCAGCAGACAGTCCATCTGTATTGCGGTTTTCTAAGCTATTAGCACCAGGGAAATCAAAATGAAGCCAGCAAGACCAGGCTCACAGCACTGCAAATGTATTCTGGAACTTCTCCTCTCCACAGGATAACAGAAGAGTTTCTCATTCCTTCAGCAAGTTGGTTTCCACATTAATGAAAGCAGACCAGAAAAAAACCATAAAGAATTCCTAGCTGGCTTTCCCTTCTTTTGTTTAAATCACTTTTCCTCTTTTCCCATTTCATATTCCTGACATTCCTTCTTGCTTTTATTGCTTCTTTATTTTCTTCCCCTTACAAACGCCCCCCAGTAGAAATGTGAAAACACCGGTGCCTCTTGTAAAAAATGGGTGTGGCTGAACTAAATACAAGGATCCCTCTGACTCACAAATTTGGCCAGAAGTAACTGGCTCCCAGTTGAATGTCACAAGATATGAAGTTAGTGTATCTCGAACCAGGCAAATTCAGATGAGGAGTCTAAGTCGGCGTGTCAAAAGTTCACCCTTCACTCTGCAAAAGGCAAGAGCTGTAAGTTTTCCTGGCTGCTTCCCGCTTGTTATATAACCTCCAATTTAAAATGCTATGGTCTTTGGGGAATTTTTTTTATTTCATTTTTTTTTGGTACTTCCCACTTATTACCTTAGTTACACAAGTCACATTTTAAACTACTGTCGTTGATGGAAATAATCACAACTCCAGATGACAGTGCTGCTCTGATTGTAAAATTGATTAATGAGCCCTGAATTTAGAAGCTTCTATACTAATAATCCTGGGTTTGAACAGCCTCACCTTCCTCAGCTGAAACAGAATAGGTTTTTACTTCCTGACAGTGAAATATTTATGTGTTCACATGTACATATGAAATACACTTTAGTAGTCAGAGATTTTTAAGTCTACAAGCACATCTTGTTTAACAAGAACACTGTAACCTCCTGTCACACACTTAAGGTAAAGATGTTGGTCCACAGACATGCTGACTAAAACCTGCAACATCCAGAAAAAACCCTCCCCATGGTTAAAGCCCAAGGTCAACAGTAAGTGTTTGATGCTCAGAACTTGAGAAGTGGAACTAATTTCAACTCTCATTCAGGAGATGTCAGTCTTATTCATGCAAGAACACTTCTGCTGGCTCCAGTTGCTAAATGATGAATTGTTTACTAGCAAAAACATGTACCTTTTTTATATTACCCCAAAAGCCATATCAGCAGGTACCAAAAAACATGACAAATCCTTGATGAAATAAAAGTGGCAGAGCTCAAATATATTTATCAACATATTCTAAGTTTCTTCTGCAGATTGAAAGCCAAATAATCGCTGTATTTACATACAGATGTAATGGCCTGTACATGGAAAGTGAACTCATTAGTTCAAAAACCATGACTTTAAAATCAAAACTAGACTATACCAGCACTCAGCCAGCATCTCTCTAGGCAGAATTGTGCCACCAGGGAAAGCAACAGCAGGAAGCTGTGAACTTTCAGTACTTGGCTGCTCAGCCAAGAGCACCAGCATCTCTCAGCATTAACAGGGAAAGGGAAAGTCCATCACGGGGAGATGGGGCTCTGACTGCAAAATGGACATCAGAAAACGAAGAGGCATGATTGATATTAATCATAGATAATAAATGCAATTAATAATTCAAGCCCTACTTGAGGCAAAACTCAAAAAATCATGGTGAAGAACAGAAAGTGTGTTTCTGACTGAGCAAGTGCATCGAGGTCTCGGTACCACCAGACCCAGACACGCCGCAATGCAGCATTCCCAGAAAAAGCAGGAGTCGCTCTGGCAGCTTTGGAAGTCACTCATGAGGCAGCACAGATGAAACTGAAAATTCAATACTTTGTTTGAGCCCTAACTGAGGGCTGAGCAAAGAAGTTCTTCCTTTCTCGGGAGGCGAGAAGTTACAAGGAGAGCTGACCCTTCACCCCTGCTCGAGTCTGTGGGAATGGGAATCTTTAAGCCTGGACATGATTTATTAAAAGGGCAGGATCAATTAAAAACTCATATTTCTAGCTGACCATTTTATTACCAATAAGTCTTAAGATATTATCATTACCAAGGGATAATAAAAACTTCTCCTGCTGTGTTTTTTTTCTCCAGTTCTCTGACTGTGTGCACATGCCAGTCAGGGCAGGGAGTTCCAATACTTCATACGAGTATTTCCTCTTTCAGAATGATAAAAACGAGCCATAACCATGTTGTTCTAAGACTAGAATTTTTCAGGAAGATGTGAGCAGTGAAATACCTGAAACTACTCAACCTCCCTTTCGCAAATGTGAAATATATAGCCTGTGTTTGAGGAGAGTAAATACAGAGGCAATCTAAATGCTAACTAATTACAGAGATTATCTACAGCATAACATATTGCATGGAAATACAGTTACTTAAAGTTTTAAGTATAGCAAGCTTCTCCTCAAGTATCAGTGCCTTTTAAATGTCTTTCAGGCTGTGCATTTCCCACGTGTCTCTCCCCTCTCCCGTGTTATTTCTAAGGCAGCAAACCCCTGTAGAGAGAAGGTTCTTTAACAAATAAGTGAAAATTCTGCTGCCACTCTTGACAGCTCAGAAGATGATGCAGGTGACATCTCAGAGGCAGTTCTCAGAAGGTAACGTGGTATTTTTTTCCCACACACACAGGAAGCTGTGTGACACTGAGTAAAACTACCCTCCAGAACTTGGGACACACATCCTCCAGTGTCACCTGAAGTGCCATCACAGGACTGGATATTGGGATTTCTGTATTAACACTGCGTGCCCCAGGCTGGGGCTGGCAGAGAAGTCACAGCTGTACCATCAGCTTTTGTCTATCCTACACCTCTCACGGATCAGGAGAAGAGTGGGAAAACCAATCTTTGCTGCATTGAAGTTTCCCCTCACTGCAAAATAACCTCAGAAATAAGTCTTGCTGCAGAGGGGAAGGCAGAGCTGAGTGTGGAGGTTCCAGAGACAGGTTACCACCATCCCACCCACCAGCAGTGAGCAGGCAGAAATGGAAACACGCTTCAAATCCAATCTGAGCCCTTGAGACACTTTGGTGTAGCTCCAAAGCTGGACGACTCCTTGAATTTATGAAGTGTTCCCCTTCAGGAGACTCTCTGGTGGCTGAGTTTAGTGGCCAAACATCTATTTAAAACTTCACAAAGCACAGAACAGCTTGATGAAGACCAAATATGTGCAAGCAGGTAGAAATAAAGCAGAACCTCAGAGCCAGTTTTAGCATTTTACTGATTTATAGTATTTTCACCTTTTTTTTTTTAGTGCCTTATTCTGAGTCCTAAAAACAAAACAAAAATCCACTTGAGTCAGGACAGAGGTCAGCAATCACCATTTCAACTTAAAATATCTCCATTTAAATGCAAATACTAGCCTTTCTTCCTGACCTTTAAATGCTCATTTCATAGAAATGGAATAGAAAGTGTAAATTTTGTGTCTTGCTATCTCTGAGCAGTTCCCATGTCATTTAGTCACAGTTTTTGACACATAATTCCTTCTTATTAAATATATTCCTTCTGATTAAATATGTCATTGTATCAGTGTGCTCTCGCTCTTCAGAGACAAAACCCAGTAATTTTGCATGATGTTTCATTTCACAGAGTACACAGATTAAAATGGAGATTGTCATTGCTTCTTGCTCTCTATAATTTGAGATAAACCCAAGTTTCTGTGATACCAACAATAATGCTACAATGCTCTTTCAGAGGCTGGATAATAACAAATTTAAACACTGCTGATACAATAGAGGCTTGTAAAGTCCCCTTAAACCAGTTCATCAGACTCAAAACCTCCCCTGTGTAACTACTATGTATCACCCTTAAATGTCTTGGCAATTAGCACGTGATTACAGGCATGAAAATAAATGAATTAATATTTTTTAACACAAACAGACCAAAGAGATTCCTTCTTGCTCCTTACAGAGGCATCCCATGTTTCTCCTCCTCCAAGTCCTCTGCACCTCCACAGTGACACAGGGAAGACCTCGTTCCTTGAAAGAACATTTTTCCTGCCTGTTTGAAAAACTTGACACTGTCATTTAAAGGAGCAATAATTTGAAAAACGTCAGCTTTTCAGCTGGAGGGCAAAGAGGTACCAGTTCCTGGTCAAGTCCAGTCACACCATCATCTCTCCAGAGCAGAGGTCCACTCTTAGCTGTGCCATCCCTTCCCATGCCATGGGCTGCCCTCCCCGTTTCCCCAGCACACCACATTTATCGGAGCAGGTGCCCTCTCAGGGGGGCCACAGGACTGTTCCCTGTGCCTGCATGTGCAGAAATGCTTCTCTTGGTGCTGTTTGCACCCATTCAGTCCCTAGTTTCTTAAATTACAGCCCATCCCTTTCCATATATTTTATTTCACGATTCAAATCAGGACAGACTTAATTTTACTGTCAGTGAATTACACATGCAAATCAGACTGGTGTTCTGACAAACATGACTAATTTGGATTTTTAAAAATACCCCATAATTATGCTTTATTATACCATTTATTGGGGGATGGGGAGAAAACTTTTAAAGCTTGATGGCATTTGTTGCTCTGCCTATCAATCTGGCTAATGGCAGCAGCAAGCCTAAGGAATTGTCAGAGTCTCATCTCTCAAATCAAAAAAATAATGAAGAAAAGCCAAGTGTGAAAATTGGTGCTTTGTACAGATTATCAGAGTAATTTCTGGAAAACGCTTTGGAATGAAAGATCATTGCTTATATTTTGTGACATTGTACAGAAAGTTTCTGTACAGATTCTGCCTTTCAGAGCTGGAATATTAAACAAATTAACTCTTTAACAAATGCAGTGGGGTTGGGCAGGATTTACACATGCAGAGGACAGAGCACAACATCAGACGATCACTAATCACAGCAGCCACAGAATCACAGCACAGTCAATTCAATTTTCAGGGATGCCTCTTTAAGCTCTAATGAACCGTGGGGCCCTAATAAGAGGTTTCACTGAATCCTGACCAATCAAGCAGAAATTTTATGGAGAAAAGGTAAAAGATAAGAAGCAAAACCACTCAATAGCTGTATTTTACAGCAATGTATTCAACCACGGCGTAATGGCTACCCTTTAAATCTCTAAAAACCCATCAGGGCAGAATTCTAACTTTGCAGTGCAGGTTTGGTTTCCTTCTTCACCCTCCTTGCCTCGTTGCCTTCCCAACAAAAGTGGGAGACAGTGAGTTGTATGGGAAGAAGAAATAAATGCTGAAAACCAGGGAGAGGAATCGCAGCATCCTGGTTTGTACCCTGGCAGTATCTTAGGCTGCCCTCATCGTTTGAGCCACTTTGATTTATTGGGCCATTAAAGTACTAGTAATAATTCCAGTGCACTTCCACAACTAATGGTTACTGACGGGAAGAGTTTGTGTCTTTCCACTTAACACTGCTAAAAAATACCGAATTCAATAGCAAAACTTCCACTCTGACTGGTTCTGACTGTTTGAGCAGGGGAGTTTTACACAAGGTGTGAAATGGTTTTCAAAAGAGAAATTAAAGTATGGCACTTGAGTGTGGTCAGCTGGCAAAAAAGAAAACTTTGATCGGAGGGATGGGTAGATTTTTACAATGCAAAGGACAAAAAGGAATGATCTGCAAAATGTTTGTCATTCAAAATATTCTTGGGCTTGACCAGGCTGCAGGATGAGTTCTGTTTCCAGAGTAACATCAGACTCTGCTGAGGAAACAGGAGCCTTAGCAACAGATTTAACTTTTCTTTCCAAAGCAAATCAGAGGAAAAAGAAAGGAAGAAAAGTGATCGATACCTCCAAATTCTTCCTTGTTGAAAGGTAAGAATTCGGATGCTGCTGACTTAGCAAAGGTTGTTCTCCTCAGAAGAGTTCAGGTTGGGACGGAGGAAGGAATAGCTCTTCATGAATTTCAAGACTACAGAAGCTTTCTCTTCAAAGGATGTTGATGAAGGACAATATAGAAAAAAAATCTTTCCTTTCTGGCTTTAAGAATTACAGTAAGGATTAGTGTGTCAGCAGATCTCTCTCCCCCTTAAGTGGGACATGTCATACTTACTCAAGCTCAAGAGCAAATTAATGGATTTGGGGCCTTATTCTTTACAGACTCCTAGAAAAACCCTGTGTTATGGGGAAAATATCTTCTACGAAGCACTTAACTGAGGGCAAACTGGTGCAGGAAATTCTCTCAGGAAAGAATACAAAAAAACTAACCTAGTTTGCTTGGCACTGGAAGAAATGAAAGAAAATCATGTAGTGATCAGTGAAACGCTGCATTTCACCTTTATGCAGGTCTGGGAGGACAAACTTGCTCTCTATTCTTTGTCTGTAAGATGGGAATGATATCAAGAGAGTAATACCGTGGGCTAATATTAGTGATTAATACTAATATCCAGGAAATTCTGATTCTTTAAGTTTGTCCTCTCAAACAAGGAAGGCAGATCCTTTCTGGATATAAATTCAAACCTTCAGTCTTAAAACCCATTTCAGTCTGAAGCTACAATATCTCTGCTCCTAAGCAGAGATTGTCATTGGGCTGTGGTGCTTCTAAACCACAGAACCTCATCTTTGAAACTACTCACAAGAAGATTCTAGTGCTTGGAATTCTAGACTAACTCGAGACAAATGTGCAAACCAGAGCAGCAAAACTGTTTCTGCTGCTTTTATATGAGAAGCTAATGAAACTTTAACCAAAAAATATTGTTTCCTAGAGGTCCTGGAAGTTAATTGTATTGATGAATTTTAACAGACAAATGTAATTATGCGATCTATAGGCCTGGAATCGTTAAAATGAAGAACTGAATTGAGATTTGTTTCACTGGGGTTTGTGCCAGAAGACATCTACCAGATCCTTCCCCTTTCCATGCCATGTTTCACATTTCTCAGTCTTTTATATTAATTTCTAAGAGTTTTGAGATATATATATATCATAGATGTTTTTAATAAGTCAATGACTTTCTCTCAAAAGTTGGGTGGCTTGGTGGACACCTAAGTCCATACACCCTGAAGAACAGACAGGATTTAACAACAGCTCAGTTTACCCTGGTCTAGACAGTCAAAAGGATTGACATAAAAATACAAATTTTTCACTTCTATATCTTCATCCTGCCTCTGACCCGAGCTCATAATTACCTTCAAGTCAGTGAATCAATTCAGCTGTGCTGTTCGAATTCATAAGTACTGACCTTTGATAAATGTGAAACCAGATGGCTTTGTTGGATCTCTGGAAATTTGGCACATATCACACACCACAAAAACTCTGCTGGTCTGTCAGCATCTCTCTTAGCTCTCCCTTTTTCATAAGGGTAGGGAGCTGGATCAGCATATGTTACACTCAAACGCCAGTGGCTGCTGCTCCAGTTTGCTCTGCAGGCACGTTTAAGAGGAAAGGCAGAGAGGTAGCACTTTCTCATCCCTTCACAACCCACTCCTGCTCTCCAATGCAAGAGCATCTTTGAGTTTAGCATTTACCCTTTAACACCTTTGGGAAGGAATAAGAGTGTCTTGCATTATCAGCACGTACAATTAAACTGCTTAGAAAAAGAAGAATATTTGTAAGCTGTATTAATGAGGATAACGAGGACAGAGTGGTTGATGGATGACTTAGCAGTGTAGAAATTGCCAGACAAGATCATCTCAGTGAGTCAACTTCTTCAGTATCATTTCACCAACTGTGGCCAACACCAGATGTTTCCGAGGAAGACATAAGAAATCCAGATGGACACAGTTAAAGGATAAAATAATGCTTAAAGATAAACGTCTTCTCTCCATGCTGTGAACGTAACCTGAGTTTGTCTCTTGCCCTGAAGCAGGGTCATTTAAATTACTTCCAAAACCCAGGTTTTCTCATTTAGGTCTGGTTTCACATAGCAAAGAGGCTTATGTGACTGCTCTGGCCACGACAGTTTCCCTTCTTCCACCACCAAAACGTGACTTTTGGACCTTTTGGCCAACTCCGTCAAAACTAAACTGAAAGGGCACGAAAGTCGGCGAGACAATGAAATTCCCAGAGTCTCAGGAATGCCAGCTGACAGACCCAAAGAAACCCCTTCATTCATGCTCATGCTGAGGAAGAGACAGGCCGTGGCCTGGAGCGATCCATCCCGTCTGGCAGCGCCCGCACAATCCATCACATCACACTTACAGGCCCATCAGCCACATCAGACCTCACCCAAGCCAAAGCCTTTTGACCCAGCAGAGGGAAGGGTCTCCCGGGCAGTCCAGCGGAGGAGAAAGAAAAGGAGCTGCTGTTAATTCATTGGGGATATTCAGGTGACAAAGGACACGTCCCCAGAGGAAACCTGGTTTCATTCATTTCACTGAACGCCGAGTAACTTGAGAAGCTTTTCCCTCTACGTGGAAGTCTTGACCTACAGAGGTCTAATCCCAGCACCCCCCCTCCCACCTTTTGCTTTTACTTCTTTTAAAGGCTTGGTTTAATATTTCAGAGCTGTAACTAATCTAACATTGCACATTTTTTTGTATCAGCTGTTGGTTTCTGTAGCTTGTTCAGTTTTATTAAACTTCTCCCACCTTTTTCCTCACAAACGAACCAAGTTCTCACCTCCACGTTGTATATAACAACTATTCAACGTTTTCTACGCCTTCCTCTACAGGCAAAACAGTCTTTTGAGTCTTTCTTTAAAACCCCCCGATTATTTCTGTGCCCCTAAATTATTTTCACCGCTTAAATAAGGTTCACTTTATGTTGTGACAGGTTTTCTCTGAGAAAACAAGTCTGGAAGCATCCAAAGTGCAAACACTCAATTAATTCGTTCTTACATTCTCTTCTGCACACACTTGCAGTCCACGCCTTAGACAAGATAACACGTGGTTCCGTTTTTTAGCTGCAATCACACACTGGTCAACAGTCAATGATAACAAACATCTTTTGAAAGGAAGGCATCTGAGATTCACATGTTTACATAGAAAGGCACTATGCCTGCAATGCAAGCATGTACAGGATAAGGAATTTAGAGATGTCTCAAAATCTGAGATTAATTTCATCTGCATTCCCTTGTAGGTGTTAAAATGACAGATATAGTACTATAATATAATACCAGGAATATACACTATCTGTTAACAAGCACAATAAAAACCTTTACTACAAATTAGACTGAACTTTCAAGGATGCCATAATCAATGCAAACCTGTTTTATCACAGAAGATGTGCAAGCACAAAGTTTGCATGGAAACAGGTAATAAGAAAAAGCAATTTAAAAGTATAACCACAAGTGCACAATGCCACAGCATTTTACTGAGTAAAATTGCTACTAACAGACCTAGAGGTGGGAAACACTTGGATCAGAAGGAAACAGCTCACCCCTGGCAGAAGATAAACTGAATTTCTCATATGAACTTCCTTGTGTGCATGTCAGAGCCTGGGGAACAACTTCAGGTAGGCCTGAATGATCCATGTCACTGTGACACACTCACTGGAAACAGAATTCCTCATGGAGGGGAAGGGCTACTGCGCCTCCTGACCACGGAACAAAGGACTCTTGAGCACATCCGAGAAAAACTCATTCTTGCCAGCCTTCAGCTTTGACATTATTTTATCTTTAAGAGGCTAAATAATGAGCATTGATGCCTTAATTTGTTCACTAGAACATTAGAGCCTTCCAGACCTATTAATTTGATGCTCTATTTAAATAGTCTACTGAATTGCTAAACTTGACTACATTAAATTTGAATTTTAAGTGATTAATTTAAAACAACTTTTCTCCTGGAACAGCAAATGGTATTTAAGCTTTTCAACTGCTGTCAACATTTAAATTAGTCATATATAAGTGTTTCAACCTGAAGGGGCAATAAATCAATTAGAATTCATTTTTCTGTGCCCTATCATGAGCACAAATGTAACCTGGCAGTCTCAGGGCAGTGTTTTAAATATTTTAAGAGGGAAAAGGAGTGATTTCAAAGCAGGGTGTGGTGGAGGCACATCAACACAACTGGTAATATGCAGATCAGCAAAGATTAGTAATATAAAATAGTTAAAGAGTGACCATTGGTCATGAGACTGTGCACAAGACTCAGCAAGCTGTGCCTTTTTATCTCGTCTGTTATTTTCTGTCAATGGACTCATAGATATGAGTCAGAGAGTGATGTTACTGCAGCTTCCAGTCAGAGGAGGAAGCAGGGACAATCACGTTAATGTGTCCAGGAGTAGGTTCTGGCAGGTTTTGCTCTGTTCCTGAAGCCCTGGTGACAGAAATCACTGATGACTCAAGTGACTGAGCAAGCGTCTGCAAGCAACCCCACTGTGGGGTTCTCTCCAACAGAAAGCTGATTTTAAATACCTTTTTTTAAGAATAAAACAAAGACTGCTAAGCAAAATACGTCCACACAGCAAATACTAGGAAGCCAAACTAACCCCTGCCAGTATCCCAAAATTCACCTCAGTCGATTTGATTTGTTTCTGTAAGGAAATACTTGTGAGAGCCACCTGCCAAAGGAGTACTAAATCCCTCTTCACAGTACTGTCATTTCTACAGGAAATTTGTTTAGGAATATTAAGGAAAAACAAATGTTCTACCAGGGTAAGAAAACAGTAGGGACAAAAAGCAATTGAGGGAGGAATGAGTGACACCACCAGTTTTGAACTGGCTGGTCTGAACTGGTTCCTTCAAGGCAACGAGATGGAATAACCAAAGGTCACAAAAGAAGCGAGCAGAATGGCAAATCTGATTTCTTCTAATCAAATTTTGTGCATACAGGTATGTGTAATCTAATTCCAGGCTGCCAGATTAAGTTATTAACCCAATTATGTTCATTTTATCACCTTGTAAAAACGAGCCATCATTTTATTTAAATTTGTTCAACTGTTAAAGGCTAAGAGAGTAATATATTCCAATGTCAATACAGTGCCAAAATGCATTTCATATAGAAAGCATCTATTTATATGAATCTTAATCAGTCTAGACAAGTGCAGAAGCATTTCTTAGAGCAGACCCAGAGGCACAGTGGACAGTAAATTGAGTGGGCATAGAGAAAATTTACATTAGTGGAACTGAAAACTCATTTCTTAGGCCTATTCATAATGGGGAAATTATTGTCCCATTCCCTACAGACTTTCCATTATCCCATTATAGGGAAGCCAGAACTTCTATCTGTGCTTCCACGCCCATGCACATATTGCATCAGGAGGACTTCATTTGGCCGAGGGCCATAAATTCACTGTGAAAGGCAAACGAAGATCCTCTCAATCTGGTCACCAAGGCATGACATCCTAAAATCCAAGTAGGACAGAGCTCAGAAGCCTTGTTGAATGCAGCGTGTTCTACCTAGGTGGCAAAGGCCAACTGTGCTCTAACAACGAGGCTGTCCCCAAATTAGCAGGGTAAATAAATATATACAGATATCCTCGGGGCCCAAGGGCCAATTTCAAACTGCTAAACACAAGCAAATTGAGAAGCAAAGTGGACGGTTCTGCCGCTCAGTGGCACTAATTTCTTCCAAATTGTACCCTGCAAAGCCAGCCCAAACAGCAATTCTTCTACTCCTACAATGTTACAGCGAAGGCAAGGGAACGTTAGGGCAAAAGAGATGGCAATTTGCAGGAAAATGGGATATCAGCAAAAGGAAAAATAGATTATAAAACCAGACAACTAAAGAAGTTCCTTTATCAGCCATTTGTTCACCAAGGCTCTTCAGCCTGTGTTTAAATGCTTTGGGGAACTGGGGCCACATCACCTTATGGATCATGGTCACATTTTAAAAGAAAAAAAACCCACACACATTAAAAACACATACTTTTAATTTTGAGAAAATGTTATGTATGAAATGGCACGTGATCCCCTTGTGAGTGCAATCTGGTATAGACAGAGAAGCAGGATGAGGAAGACAGCTATGAGAACTTCTGAGGTCTGCTTTATGAACTGTAGACCAGCATGCCCCTTCATCAGGGTGGTTTTTTCCCCTTTCCCATTTTACCTGTCATCCCTCCCAAATAATCCACTGCCACGTGGTATGAAGATTTGATGAAAACCACTCATTTATTGTGCCTTGTTGCCTGTTACCTGTTCTTACAAAACCAGCCAGCTGGAGTCACCTACAGGTGACCAAAGATCACTCTCCAGAGAGGAATTCTGAGTTTGTATCAACACTGTCCAAAGCCATTGGGCAGGAGTGGGAAGCAGGAAGACTGACCTCTCTGCTGTCACTCCTGGCTCATGGGAGAGCTTTTGCTGTCAGCCAGAAAGGACAGCTCCTCCTGCCAGGGCGGGTTTGGGATGTGCCACAACTGCCCCATCCCACAGCACACCCGGAACCAGTCAGGTTTCCTCCTCCAAGAGGTAAGTCAGAATTGCGTCAGGCGGGATGCCTGCCCCTCATACACCCAACATACCAAGGCACATGGAAAGCAAATTACACTAAGGCAGATGTAAAGGAAAATATGCACGATGGAAAAGAGATGGAAATGAGCTCTGGTGTGTTGCCCTTGAAAAATGAGTTATCTGACCACATCAGCAGCAGCAGAGCATTAAGGAAAAAGGGGTGCTCGCCACACAGATGATGTACCTCTCTCCCAGGAGCAGCACAGCTAAAGCTCACCCAGAGAACAGAGCAGTGGGTGCAACACAAACCACAAGAGCAGATCAAAGGTATTACCTTGGAGTGGTAAAAATAGACAAATGAAACCAAAGAAAACGCAGTTCTGTGCACCCCTCCAGCAATCCAGTAATTACTTGTGTTTATATGAACACATGAACACCACCCTCTTCTCATAACAGAGAACCAGCTTCCTTCAAACCCCACCAGCAGCTCAGCACGTAGCCCTAACCAACACACAGACACCATTAAGGATACAAACTCCCACTCCCTTTCATGAGTTAACAGAAAACATTTTAAATTATCAACTCTAATAATTGCTCCTTGAAAAAACTGTGATGAAGGATCACAGTGACGTGAGTGGCCTGCAGAAGGTGATGGAGCTGCAGTTGTTCACCACCTCTTCAAGTGCAAGAACCGGAGTCAAATAGAAGAGGCAACAGGGAGGCTGGGAAAACAAAATCTGAACTGAAAGCCAAGGGGACATGGCTCTTCAAAGAGCCTTCCAGAAAAGAATCAATAAATGTGAAACATTATCCAAGTTCAAAAGCAACAAGAGGCATTCAGGAAAGTAAAATCCTGTAAGAGTTATTTTAAGAAAAGTAACACTACTGTTGGCTGAGGAAGTCTCTGTTACAAACACCTGGAAAATGGGGAAATAATCTGAGATTGGGGAATATTCTCCCAGGCCTCTGATACAAATCTGGGCTGAACACATCTTCAGTTTGATCCAGGACAGACAGCATTTCTCTTGAAAAAAGTGGTAAATTTGTGGGTGGTTGTGAAGGACTTCAGTTCCACTTCCAAAACTGTGACATAGGTGCTTTGCTGGGAAGGGCTGCAGGATTCTGCTGAGGACCTGTCAGCTTTCCAGGCTCCTTCCCAGTTCCAAGTTGCCTTCCCTTAGGCCGGTGTCCTCTATCAACTATCTTAAAATAAAAGCCAAGTCAACTTCGTGGATTTTCCATTTCATTCATTAACAACTCAAAATACATTTTGTCTCCTTGTTTACACCCTGCAATCACTCATTTGAATGCACTTTTGTTTTATCAGAAGGCAAAACAGAAAGATCTCTTTCAGGCCAGCACCTCCTCTAATGTAATTCCCCTCCATTACCCAGTTTGCTTAAAAGATTTAGCCTGGGAATGGTCAGTAATTAAAAACACCTCAATCAATCTCATCCTTGAGCTGTGCCATAATTTTCAATTCAGGGTGTCAGCACCACACATGGAAAGGTAACCTGGAGTCTGCTAAAAAATTATCAAGCATATTAAAACAAAATTGGTGAAAGAACTTGAGAGATCATTCTCTTTCTTCTGCAATCACTCTGAATCTCACTCTGAACCCTACTTGAAAATATTAATTCCTGCATTTATGATATCACACTAAACATCAAAAATTGTAAAAGGTATCTTTTTCAAATCAACAAGTCCAATGACTTTCAACAAAATGTATATTCTGATCTCAGAAAGAAGTCAGGGAGAAGGGAGGACTTAAGCTTTAACCTCAGGACAAGGGTCTTCAAAAGCTTTCCTCTCCTCTTAGTGTGGATCTTAGTTCTTTTATTGACAGTTACTTGGGTTTCATTGGGTTACCACAAACAATTCTACTTGACATATCAATGTTTCTAGAAGAGAACATTCGCCCTTTATTGTTCTCTGGCAAACTTTTCTTCCAAGCTGTGAACTGTAGCTGCATATAAATGAGAGATGTAAGATACATCCCTCTCTTATTTAAAAATTACTTTAATAAGCAAAACAAGTCTGCTGCTGCAGACCCTTTGTAGAACAACATTGTACAATAGCAGATTCACCCTCCATCAGAGGAAAGAGTCTGAACTCACCAAATCCACTTGTGATGCTCCCAGAGCATCTTCCTACTGCCCAAAATGAATATTTTGGAACTCTGAGATGGATGAAATGTGTGAGGATACTCAAAGGAGATTAAAAATCCCTATTTGCCAGTGCAGGGGAACTCACAGCATTGCTTGACCCTCAGAAAATAAAAAATAATGGATCCATTGATGTCTGTTCAAAATAATGGAGCTCAGTGAGAAGATGTGAAAATAACACTGTAGGAACAAAGGTAACCAAAGTAATGAAGTGCAAGGTAGGCAAATAATCCTGCTATCCACCTTTTTCCTTGCCATCTCTACAAGGCCACTCTTAGGGTATAAAGTTATATCAGCAGATGAAGGAAGACCCAAACACAGGTCGGTCATTTGCCTATATAGACCTAAACTCATGCAGAGACCATCCCAGACTGTAAACAAACAGTCTTTCAAAGCAGATAATAAGAACAAAAATCAAAACTGAAGTACTGTGCACCTCTGTGGAGGAAAGGCTTGATTCAGCAAATGATTAGAAATCAGACATCTGTGAAGATTTACCTCAATGACACATTCTGTGTCCTTTAAATATTAAACTTAGAAAATGTTAATAATCAGGCCAAGATCTCCCTCTACTTTATCAAAAAATCAACTTTTGTTTTGTTGTTTTCTTGTCCTGATGTGAGAGCTCTTGCAGTAATAATTAAAAAATATATTTGAAACCAATCTGCAGGCAGCAATATTGGTGCCTTGACCCCTGTCAGGCCCTTCATCAGAGCATCACAGTTGAATCCATGGAGTTATGTAACAAAAATAAATTCTCTACAAAACATTTGACAGCCCAACCAGCAGAAAAACCCTTGCAGATCTGCTAAGGAGTCATTAGCTACGTGAAAGCGCATTATTCATTGCTAAGTTGTTTGCTCTCCTCCCCTCTTTTTCCCAAAGTCAATATGTCGTATTTCGCTCAAGAAGCCGTTTTCTTTTCCTCTAATTCTTCTTCTGTCTCTAATAATTAATTCATTTTGCTTACACTGCAGCAGCCTCAAAGCCATGGTTTGAGTTTCTCAGCAACAGAACTCTGCCAGAGGCAACGTGGATGCCATAACCTCAATTACAACTCACACAGGAGAAGGCTCCACTCATTTTCTGCGGGAGCCTTTTGTCTTTAACAAAATTCTTTGTGGGTTATTGGGTGCCAAAGATGTACAGAAAAAAAACCCAACAAAAAATACCAGATAATATGAAAAAAATCCATTTCAAAGACAAGATAAAAGACCCATGTCAGAAAACACAGATTAGAGAAGTACATCACTATTAGTAGTTCTCCTGTCAGATGCCTTTACGACTACAAAATGCAACATCGACAAAACATTTGCGATGGGGCTACAAAGGCACAACACACTGATCTTCCCCACTGACTGAAAGTGCACCTGCCTTTCCACCCCCCAGTTCTCCCTCTCATTGCCCAGGAGAGGTTCCCTGTGGTGGCCACACACACATCCTTTTGACAAACTTCACGTGTGTTGTCCCTTCCCTCAGGCTCCAGTCACAGAGCTCACCTGCTTCCTATGGAAGAACAGGCAAGCTAGGGGAGACTCGTGGCCAGTGTCACTGAAGGAGGTGGGATTAGCTTTGCACCCTTCAGAGAAAAGCCTAAAAATTATTCATTGCCATGACCCCCAAGGTAGGGCAAAAAAAATTTGGGTTCCCTGAAGTCTTTGTAGAGATGTGATACTCCAACAGAGGTTCAAAGTCTTTCCACAAAGTGAAAAATCAGATAGAAGACTTTGAAACGTGAATGAAGAAATGCTTTGTCCAATTAACCTCCATCCCTGACAGAAGACAAAGTCTGCTGGCTTAGGATCACAGCAGCCAAAATAAGTGAGAAAGAGTCTTTTACAGGGGAAGGGAGGAAATGTTTAAAATCTTTAAAAGAGTCAAGAATGACTTGGCATGAATTTTGTTCATGAGATCACCAAAGGTAGCAACATGGAATTAATTTTTCTTCCCTTGCAATGAATAACTGCAAGTTCATAATTTATCTTAATGAACTGTATTTATTCACCTGAAAAGACAGAAAACTATCTATTTAGTTAATTTTATGTAACTTCTATTAGACAAGCATGGCAAGAGGAAATACCTGGATGTGAATATGGCAGGAAAACTCAAGTCTGTTTTCCTTTCTACAGTTAAAGTGAGTAGAAGCTACATGGTTTTATTCACATTCTGGGTGCGGTTTTCTGCCAAAAGCATCATTATGAATAAAATGCTGAAAGAAAAGGACTAACATTCAGTTATAACTAAAACAACAAACCAAAAGCAGCAGCAAGCAAAGTAAGAAAGCCGCTGGAAGAATTTGCAGTTACTTTTAAACATGCACAGGACTCACCACAAATTTTGGCTTAGTGCAGTGAAATAAGAAACCATATGATGAGGGTCAAACTGAAGGCAGGGTTTTCAACAATGGTTTAAGTTTTGCAATTTTAGTTTTGTCTCTTAATTGCGATTGGGAACGGTCTACTGCTTTTCCCCCAAGTGTCTTCTGTGTTTAGTGTAAGTTTAACACGTGTGGCAGGTCCCTTTAATCACCATATTCACTGTGCAGGCATAAAATGGTCAAGGCACTTGCAATTTTGAGAACTGGAGTGTGTAATATATGGAAAGTGAAAAGAAATAGTGCAATTTGGGGGGGAAAAAACAACAACTGAAAGAAAAACTGACAGGTGACAAAGACAATAGCAGAATTTTGCCAGCTGTTTTTCACAGCAGGGCTTTTCTAAAGGAGGGGGTAGCCCTGATCACTAATGCATTTTGTTGTAATGAAGAGGAAAAAATAAATGGAAAACCAAATTGCTGCATGACCTGAAATAACTGCAGCCAAAGGGGAAATGGGAAGAGCCGTCTGAGATAACGTCAAAACAAGAGCAGTTCTCCTTTTGTTGAATCCAAGCCTGGTTTTCTTGTCAAAATTAGTGAAATCAAGTGCCAGCAGTAACTGATGCTGCCAACAACCTCCAGCTCCCTTACGATCATGTCATGGGTGGGTGACCAAGACACCTGCAGAGCTGCCAGAACCCACAGTGCCCGGGTGTAACCCTGGTGTTGGGTTTGTCCCCTCTCCACCAGCCTCCTCGTGCCCTGCAAACCCTCCCAGATCCATGCACAGGGACACCTTTAACCACAGCTATCCAAAGGATGCTCACACTTCATTCCACTCAGAGTGTGGGTTTGGGAACAGAGTCATCAGTGAGGACTCGGACCTGCTTTAGGCTCAGAGAAAACAAAGGACATGCTTGTCTTTTAGTATGCTCCTGGAAATGTGTTTTAGATAAACTCTCTCTACATATACATGTTTGAATATATGTAATTTAAATTAATGCATTACCATCTGCTTTTGCATATGCATTCTAATCTGAAGTCACAATCAGTTAATTTACTCCAGTTCTAAGCCAGTTTTAAAATAATACGGAGACAAGTGCAGGAAATGCAGTTTGGAAGCTGAACTGAGGCCATCAGGACTCTCTTGATGTTTAGCACAGCATTAAAAAAACCCATTAAAAAGTGCCACTGGTGGACTAAGAAATTTAATCTTCATGCATCAATTCAACTTTCCACATCCACACCGGATCTTTCTCATGTGGCTAATGGCTCAGTTCACATTGACCCTCCCAAGCCCAATCCCATTTACAAGATTAAAAGAAGAATTAAAATAAAAACCCACCCCAAATCATCAGCATATCATCTCCTTAAACCTTTGTTACGTTCTGCTCTGTCAGGGAGTGACTTTTTTATACAACGTATCATGGACTACCTTTCTGGCTTATATTTGTTTTTCCTTTTCCAGAAGCCTATCCAAGCATCAAAACTGAGGCTATAAGAAGCATTAATAATTAATAAAAATTTATGACACATAAAGCAGCTTCACAATACTTCTGAACAGAAATCCTCCATAGAACATATTATTCTCTTGTGTAGATGTGTACCTGGAAGAAAGCTTTTTGGGTTTAATGCTTTCAGCTATTTTTGGGGGCATTTTTAAACACTCTGGAAAACTAGTTAGTTACGATATCAGTGAAATGACCCCAACCTGAAGTTGTGCTTTTATGTTGCCCCCACATTCTACCTTCCATACAGGTGAGTCCCAGAGAGAGTGAGTGCCCTTCTCCTGGAGCACAGGGAAGGAGAAGAGCAGGCAGTACAAAGGCAAAGTGAAGCAATTAAGCAACACAATCTCTATGACCTTTACTCATCTAAGAAGTGTTTGACCTGATGCCACCAAAGTGGCCCCATAATGGAGCTCAGCTCTCCGTTAGCAGTTGGAGCAAGTTCATTTCTGTTGGCCTCTATTTGCATCTAATCTCTTATTTAGTCACAGAACACTGAGGTCACCTTTTTAGAAACCACCCACAGAATGCAGCAAGTGTTACGTGTCCCTGGTTCCCGTGGAACATTGGCAAGGTAATGGCAAGAGGAGAATATTTCCTCCATTAACACTCTGACCCTTCCACTTAATGGCCTTTTGGTTCACAGAGATACAACAAACAGAGCTCCCTCTGAGATCCTGAGTTGTAGGTAACCTAAGGAAGTAAGGGCTCCACTTGGAGAACTGTATGAGGGACATGGACACGCTGAACTGCCAACATGGAGAGTCACAAGTCGGCCCATTGGTTTAACCAGCCCATGCACCAAACCACTCCTAAAGCAAGGCACACACTGAAACATTTCAGTCTTGTATGTTAGACACACAAATAATCAGATCAACACAGCTTGCAGTGAAAACAGTCTTTAAGGGAGTGGTTCAAAATGGAGTAGTCCCTCTCACTCCAGAGGAGCACATGGTTAAACACCCGCAGAATGCACTTCAAAGTTAAAGGCAATGTCCCTGTCATCAACACATATTTATAGCTATTAATACAAATGCTTAGGAGGTGAGGGAAGCAATTATTTTCACTCACTTCCCACATTCTCATTCCTGCTTTGCAATGGACTCCATGGCAAACCTTTCTCACAGAGAGAATACCTTAAACCATGAAGAAGAGCATCACTGGAAGGTGTTTCCCAAGGCCAGTAATTTTTCATCCTTTGGTGCTGAAGACTGAGACAATGTTCCTGCTACCACCTTCCCTAAAATCTGACACTAAGACTGTGCCTAAGTGAAAGAACTTGGCTTCCAGTGTATTACTTGTGCATGTTTTGCACAGGAATTATAAAGTGCTGGGAATTCCCTAACCCCAGTACCTCGAATTCCTGTGATTTGGAATCAAAAATAAAATTTTAAAATATACCTAGTCTCAAAGAAATCTGTGGAAGTCTGTAGCATTTTGACTTCTATAATGATTATACAAATAATAATAATACCCTATTTTAAACAAAGCTACACAAACCCATTAGAGGAAGACACAGACAAACCGCACCTGAGAAAGGAAAGAGTCCTTTCAAGTGTCAGATTTAAAAAGCACAGGGAAGACAAAACACAGCTACTATACTCTGATTCCCTTTTCCCCTTATATATCTCCATCTTCCTACACTTTTCCAGCTCGTACCACATCATCACTAAATGATTTAATTTTTTGCCATCTGTGAGTGATGAGCAGAATCTGTGCTGATAGTTAAGCCCAGCTTTGCTGACCTGCCTCATACACCTATTGCACCTGCATAACCTTTGGGCCCACCAGGATCTATTCCCATGCTCTTCCAACCTTAGGCTCACCTCGTGGGAATGGAAAATTGCCATGGAAGACAAAGCTGTGAAAAAAATACACAAATTTCTCAATTAAAAGGTTTTTCTGTGGCACACAAGGAAATGAATTTCACCCCAATAATCAACATAAAAATCAGCCAAATAAGATGGGTACCAGACTCAAATTTCACACCTCAGTAAGACCTTTGTGGGCTTGGGATCAGCTTCTACACAAGGCCAAAACAAATGCTGAGGCCCAGTGTTATGCCTGAGAATGAATGAGGGCAGAATTCCTGTCTAAGTGGACAGAAAAACACATTAAAGCTCAGTAGTATTTTCAACATTAAAGCTGATGACAGTGTTTGTGTACCAGTTCATTTATATTTTAATTTGCACAGAAATGGTTATTATTTGTAGACATTCCCATGGTGATTTTCAAAATAGCATCAGGGTTCTGATTAGCACCTCTGAAATTCAAGTCCTTGGGACTGCCTTTTAAATAGACATTGCACATGATGCCACACTTTACTTTTTCAGTGAAAAACTTTGCTAATAGACTAGGACTTTTTTGCCACTCGCTGTTCCTAAAGTGTCCCAGAGGAGATGATGTTTCCTGGTCCATAAATACACTTGTAAAGCTGAGAGCTGTGGCATAACAAGCAGTGGCAGGATCCCTTTGTTTGGGGGCAGGCAGCTGTTGGGATCCTCTGTGGGACGCACCATGGCTGAACTGCTGGAGCGCTACTGAAATGGTATTGGATTCTCGTTTGCTCAATGAAAAGCACTTGTGAGACATATCACCTCTCATGTTCTAAAGCTGGATCAATTTTCTCTTATGGATTCCAGTTGTTTCAGGATCAGAACGCTCCCCAGAGCCAGGCAGATCAAACCCTGCACTTAAACCGAAGATGAGGCAGCCCAGCAGATGATTCACCTTATCCACAAATACGGGTTACTTTTATTCTTTCTTTTGTTTCATTTTGGCAACTGGCACTCATAAAATTATCTAGGAAGACCACGGCTACATACTGTTTTAAAAGAAAAAAGAAAATAAAAACAAAACAAAACACAAAGAATCAGACCTTCAGGAGACAGCGAATTCCTCCCAGAGCCAGGAGAAAAGAAGACTGCCTCAGGCAAGATGTCATCTTCTTAGTTAACACACAGCTCTTCTTCCCCACCCTTTCAAGTGAACTGCTGGAAACGTTTTAGATCTTGTCTAGAGATAAAAGTTAATTTTACATGGTGCATCAGAGACGCAGTAGAAATTCAAAATGAAATAATATTTTTCTATGAGGCTCTGCTGGCGATGCCAGACCCGACTTTGCACTGTTGCAGAACTTTCCTATAAAGCAAGTTTCTATATATAAAGGTTTAAGTTACTTGTCTGTCAGCAGGATTCAATAAAGCAAGATCAGATTTATTAAGTGAAGTTCATGTTTAATACCAAATGTTGCTCTCCTCCACTAAAAAGGCATTTAAAGTTTTAAAACTATCAAAATCAGCTCCTCTCGCGTGAGTAGAGCACAAATTTTCCTCTCCTGCACTGACAGCAAAACACACACAAAACCAAAATGAACTATTAAATAATAGCCAGTGCCTTACTATTAATTTGGTTATTATTTAATTATGCACCTAAATTAGTCATTGTATTTTTTCCCTTGCTCCAGTAGGTTGTTTTTAATTCTTTGCTTTCCCTTGCACAAAAGATTAAAAACAGAAAAAAAAAAAAAAAGAGATGAATGCATCTTTTGTAGCACTTTGCGCATGCACTGTCAGTTTGTTTTGATTGAAGTTATACTTCTGGATAACTCAAAGTTCCAGAAGATGATGGATGTGGCATCACACCTACATATGTAGCTCCAGTTTCACCAGTAAGAACTACCAGTTGCCATGCACTGAATGAGTGTGGTTTATCAGCTGAAGAGGCAAACCATTAAGAGAAAGTCCCACACAAGCTCTGCTGATGTGTTTGTCCCATGATAAGGGAGAATGTTAACATGACCTCGAGGATTGAAATGCAGGTGTTTAGTATTTCCACAGCAGTACCTGGTGCAGCCCAGGTAAGCCAAGAGTTTAGAGATGCAGGTGTCCCAAAACAAAGCTTCCTGCACCCAAGGTAACTGCACAGAAAGCCTATTTATCTGAGTGGTTCCTCAGCTTGACAGCAAAACCTCCCCTCACAACACGAGTGCTCTGGCAGATTACCAAATGATTCTTTCATACCCAGATAAACAGCTCTAATCCTTAGAGGCCATCCTGGCCAAGCCTCTGCCAAGGATGATGAATGCAATTAAAGCTTTCCCCTACAGTACTAAAGTGATAACCTCTCGTTGTGAGAAAAAGCCAACTGAATACATGCAATAAATGTCTTCATCTGCACATATTAAAAACTGAGGCAACCTTCCCAAGCAACAGTCAGCATTTCTGCTCTCTCTCTTTTTTTTGGAATATGCTATAAATATGAAAACATTGCAAGGAAAAGTACACAAACTAAATTGTATTAGTCATTATAAATACAGAGCTATATGAGAGGGTGATGAACTCACCAGTATGACATAATAATACCAGCAAATTGAGCATAGAAAACATCATGACAGTAGTACTTAAATATTTCCCTTGTGCCTGAGCAATTTGTGCATTAGCAGCCTATTGCCTCATCACTTACCACAAAACAATCTGAGCTGATAACTCTTTCTGACCAAGCCTGCCATTTATTATCCATTCCTACGGTGCCCAGCACAGTGCTACTCAATTTATATCGGTAATAATCAAGCTGAAAGCACCCAGTTTGCAGTAGAACAGAGCTGGTGTCCAGGAGGGTGCACTTTGAAACCACTTTGATGCACAGAAGAACCTACAGTGGCAGCTGCAGCCTCACACAGGCACGTGGAGAAGGGGCCTGAAGCACCTGGGGCCATGGAGATGATGGTCTTTCCTTCCTCAGTGGAGTCCCTCTGTGATTTAAGCTCTTGACCTCAGGCTGCTGAGCGGGGGACCTGCCCCAGAGAAAGTCACAGCGGTGGGGCAGAGCAGGCAGGAGAGACGTGCTGGCATTTGAGGAGAAGTCAGGGCAGAGCAGGTAAACAATTCATGCAAAGCTTTGGTTGTGCTCCCACTCTGCTCTCCCTGCCCCAATCTCCACACAAGACCATAACAAAGGAAGAGACATCACAGCCTGATCCACGTGGACAAGGCATGGACATACATGCAGGACTGACATCACCAGCACGTAGGAATAGCATCTCTCTTTGCTCCTGTCTCATGCTCATCTTTCATCACAAAATGGCAGGAACAGGGACAAGACCTTCTTCCAAAAGGGTTTTAAGGCAGGGTGTTTTTCCAAATATGCATTTTCTTTTGTAGAGCAAAAGCAAGCTGACAATAGAGATAGATATAGTAACTTAGTCGTAAATACAATTATGCAACCAAAGGATGGCAAGCTGCAAAGAAGACTGAGTCAGGCTGCTAAGAAAAGAAATACCTTGTAAAAATACAGAAGTAGTCTGTTATTACCAAAGTCTGAAGAACCATTTGCACAAAACACCACCAAGTCAATTAATCGACAATAACCGGTTCAGCATTGAAGCATCTCAAATTCACGTTTAATTATGCCTAATGCATCATTTTATTCTCCTACCATAACGGGTTAGCATAAGCACACAAAGTGCTGACAGTGACCTTTCTGTCTCAAATATGCTATTCACAGCTCTTTAATTAATCCCTTACATGGAGGCAGGACACCCAGCCCAATGTCCTACAGAAGGGCACTGAATTGGCCTTATTGTCACCACATGAGCTGGCATTCATCTCCAAATGCCAGGGCGGGTATAAGGAATGCCGCGTAAGAATAGAAAGTATTGAAAAGGACAAGAGGAGAAGAAACTCTTGAATAGCCTGCTCTTTGCTTATCATTTACAGATCCACTTCTTCAATGAAAAATATCCAAGAGAACGTTTTCCCACTTGTGCTGTCCAAGTCTTTAAACCAGTGGCTGCTTTTGCACTTCAAAGGGCTGTTTCTTCACTAACCAGCAACTAAGAGCCCAGGGTCACTCGAGGCAAAATTAATTTTCTCCAGTTTTGTAATTTTTCCCCTCTTATCACACTGTGGATGTGAACAAAGCAGGGGCTGCAATGGCTCTCACAAAACAGGTTCGGAAGCAAAGAGAAAGTGAACTGTATTTGGCTGCTGGGGCTCAAGAATTACTGGAAATTTTAAGAGATTATCCTTCTTTTTCTGCTCCATAAGTGTCAGAAAGTAAGAGACTTTCATCATGGGGATTATCTTTATTATTCTATTTTTTTTTTCAGTTTTGGTCTGAATAAGGGCACATTAAAAACCTATCTTAAATACGTCCAAGTAAAAATTGAAGAAGATAAATATAAGCCCCCCACATCTGCAAGTTGCTAAAAGCATAGAATGTGCTTAGGGTTAATAATATTGTATTTAACACAGAATTGTGATTATGAGTGTATTTTGTTGTCCAGCTAAAAGTGCTAATTCTTCTTCACCCACTAAACCCCCTGCAGCCTGTCCTCCCAGGAGGGTACTCCATTACAATTCCTACCACATCTCACAGCCTCAACTGTCAACTTCTAACTTTATCAAGAAAAACAACTTTTGAGTTACAGATTTCCTAATAACGGCAGTCATTTACAGCTGCAAATCTCTATAGACAAATCTGCAGTTACTCAAATTCCTCTTGAAAAGAGGGACTGTTCCTGGATCTTGTTTTGCTTCAAGTCTTAAGCAAACTTGTTTCCATGGGGCAGTAGCTAAACAAAACTGACACCAAATTATTCCAGTATCTTTTACAATGAAAATTTAAAGTAGCTCAAAAAATATCGTGAGAATTATGAAAATGTAATTGTATAATCTTTACACATTTCTATTGAAGCCCTTTTATCAAATAAAGTGCCCCCAGATCTCTTTCTACTTCACAGTTATTACCAAGAGCATGAGCTCCTTATACACACAGAGTAAGCCATAAAACAAATGTGTGCTGTCTGCAAAATCAATTCTTACTGGCTTTGAAAAGCAAGAATATCCCAATATTCATATTACTTTCATTTTTGTATAAGAGAACAAACCCCTTCACCTCTCAGGGCAAGAATCCAGGCTACATTTCCAAGTTAAATTCTCTTTCCTGAATGGTTATCAACCTGCAGAGAACTGAAAGGTGATAAGTGGTGGGGTTTTATAGTTTTGGGATTATTTTGGGAAGTTTTAAGAGTTACACACAGTCAGGTTAGTCCCAAAGTCAAACATACCTCCATTCCTACATCAGCCCATCAAGGAAAGGGATGGATATTTAGTTTGCAGTCTTTCCAGGCTCCAAGCTCTCTTTTCAGCTTTACAGGCCCTGTTACATCTCTGGGGTTTGCACTGAATGTCACACGTATGACACTCACTGCCCCATCAGTGAAGAAATCAACAAGAAAGCACTCTATGTTTTCATTGTCCACTGCAAAAATTATGGGATAAATAACTACAGAAAGGCCAGCAGAACTTTGTCCTTTTGCACATGCACAGTGCAAATTAAACCAAACCAGCACCAGCTCACATAAATCTGAAGAGTATAGACAGAAATATTACTTGGCATTTCTAGTCCCTGCATGGTCCCTACTTAAGTATTTTGCTGCTCTTCTGCAAAACACCTGCTGATGCTTCCAACCCGTTTCACTGAGTTATAAATTTAAATTCATATTGTACTATTCAAAAAGCCCACTCTGTTCCTAAAACAGAGGGATATTCTGAAAAGCCAAATAGTTCTTTCAAAAAAAAGAACGTGCAAAAAAGGTGTTTGTGCAGGCCTTTGCTTCAATGGCAGGAGAAAGAACTGCCAGGCAGCAGGTTTGTTAATATGCTGATATGTCATGGAATGTACTCAGTCAGTGCTGTGGGGTGCACAATCAGACACTTTGTCAAGAACAACCTAAAAATGCTGTCATCTTAAAGCACAGGAGTACAGGGCACACAATTATTAATATTGTAATAAACATTTCAAGCAGCTCACGTGCACTCACACGGCGTGTCAGAGGGATCTTCCTGGCGTTTCTGGATAGCTGCCTTTCAGATTTGACAGTTCATACTCTATTAATCAACACTGTAAATCCCAACAGCCCCTTGTCACCCCCTGAGGGCCTAAAATGTAATTTTTTAGTATTTTATCAGAATGACTGCAGAAACTCAAGTCAGAAGAGAAGCAGAGGTGTGTCACTGAGAATTGCAATCTACTTCATGTAATAAAATTGAGTTTCTGTTTCAAAGCAGCTAAGCTTCTGCAACTCCCTTTTCTCTTCTGAATCAATTACCTTTTACTTTTTCCATCTTCCAGCTCCACACTAATGCTTCTGTTTGGGCCATTTTTACCTTTAAAGGGTCACGATGCCTGGCTGGCACGAGCTTGCACGGGGACAGTGTGAAACCCTCAGGATGGCCAGGGAGAAGAGTCTATAGCATAATTCTTGACAAAGTGAATAGCTCTTCAAAGCCTGCCATCCCCAGCTTACACGGCCCTTCAGTACCAGTCCTTCTGCTCCATCCTGGACTTTGACAGTAGTTAAAGCCCTCTTTCCAAGGCTATGGATATTGACTCTAGATCAGTCTTCTATTCCCAAACAGCCCCATAATCTCTATTTACTTTCCTAAATTAAAACCAGCGTGCTTTTCTCCGAGTTGCTGCACTTTCATTGTTTCCAGTGGAAATTGGAAGCCCGGGCTGTACAGCGGGAAAGGCCTGGCTTGTGGGGCTCTGAAAATGCTACAATAAGGAACCCACACCAGGGACAAAAGCAGCCCTTTGTTCCCTTCATATCGCTCAGTCTCCACTCAGGAAAACTGCTCAGTTCCAGACTGAGCTGTAAGAAACTCGGAGCAGCTCCTGGACCACGACCCATCAGCAGGGAGGTGGGAAAAGCAGAGCAGGTGTCCTGCATTGGTAACAACTAGTCCCTTCTAGAAAATGAGCTCTGAACCCCAACAAACATCCCACACTTGTTCTTTACACCAAAGGCTTCCAAACTAAAGAAAGGATGAAACTTTCGCTGCTTTTTCCCTTTTTTGAGCACGGGTAACAGATGTTCCTTAATATTTCCCGTGTTGGCTCAATTAGTGTCCCACAAATCCTGGGTTTTGGATTCCCACTGAATTCCCCCTCTACTAGACTTGCAATCTGGCACTCAGCAGGCACCAAAGAAAATGAGTAGTGTGGATAGGAATGCAGCAGAGATCAGAAGTGCTCTACCTGTCCATTCAAGCAGCGTGTGTTTCCAATATCCAGGCATTCAAGTCTCACATTCATCACGCTCAGGGCAAGACAGAATCCTTGCTTTTACGTGCACCCCATTCAGTGTACAGGGAATCTATATCCACATCCATCACATTCAGTGAAATAGAGTCTATTTGCAAATGTTGAGCTTCCATTTCCCTGCAGTGATCTGAATTACAATAGGCTGCAGGTGAACATGTTAAATTTCTGCACTGGGAGACGTGAAAAAAGTTCTGCTGGAGTCATTAATAAATGTGGGGAAAGACTCATTTCAGAAGGTAGCTGTGCACCATAAAGGGTGCTGGAAAAGGCTCTTTTTCGGCAGGCAAATATAATGGCTGTGGCAGATGTCAGTGCATGTAATAGAGATAAAGATGGAGCATCTGCATTTATTACTACAACACGCAAAATGCTGGTATCCACTGCGTAATCTACCCAGGCAATGCTGCTTCTAAACCTTTGAAGGTAACACCATGCATTTTCAAATTCATTCATCACAGCCACGTTGGACTGTTCCTTTTCCCATTGACAACCCATCAGCAGTGCCAAGTACCAATGATGAAAACCTGTTTTGGGAGGAAAACTCTATATCCCATATAAAACAGTGCACACCTGTCAGGCACGTGAGATATTGTTAGTGTTCCCAGGCAGTGCTGGTCACAGGAAAGGAAGGAGGGATCAAGTGAAGTGCATTCCCAGCACACTCTCACCGTAAGTTATGCAAATATGGCTCAGGAAAGAAGAAAAATGGAACACCATATAAAGAATAATTCAATTCACAAGTCGTGATAATGCCCATAAGCCATCTGGGTATGTGAATACCTTTTAACTGCAACCTTGAAGGAAGAGATTTTGTTTTCTGGACAAGAACAGGATTAATGGTTGAATACTGATTAGATAGGTAAGAGCACCTTGGTCCCTCAGCAACCTACTGGTTTGTTTTCTTTTTAATCTCTCCTGCTGTACTGTTGGGAATTAGAGAACCTACTGGTTTCAATGCCTGAAATTAGTTTTTAGAGGAAAGTAAAAACTCCTAATGTACAGAGCATTACAAACAAGTGAATCTATAAAGACGAGAATCAAAATAATCTCTGGACAATGGCTAGAGGGCTAATAGAGACCCTCAGAGAAAAAACATCCCATCCTTGCTGCCATAACCACATCACATGTGCTATTCCTGAGCAAAAGTCGAGCAAAGGGTAATAGGAATTGACTGAAAAATCAGAAAAATCTCTATTATAGCAAAAAAAAAAAAAAAAAAAAAAAGGAGAGAAAATTACCAAGCAACCATCCAAAGCCCAAACTATAATCTGAGGACCAAAAGAGAGGATTCAGGGATTACCTCAGTTTCCAGCTGCTTACCCCTGAACCCATCCCTGCTGGGACCCCCCCAAAGCCACCTCATCTTTCCCTAAAGCAGAGATTTCTGCCGGAGCCATCCAGCTCCACACCCTTGACTCCTAAATCAACCTCCACAGCCTTCAGGTAGGGGAGCACAGGTGACATCCTGCTGACTCTTCCCCCCCAAGAGAGCAGCTGCTGACCAGTCAGAGGTGGGAACTTGCCCTGGCCCACTGACAGGCTCTGTGCACTCCCAATGCAGGCAGCTGCAAACCTTTATAAAAATCACTTTGATCCTGCCTTGTTCCAGGCCAGGAGCATATTGGTTAAATCAAACATACTATCACAGCAAAACTATCTGATGAGATATGAGATGTTTCTCTTAACTGCTACAGACAGGGTAAAAAAAAATTAAATAACTGTAACAGCCCCTTTCTGCCATGGCCTGGGAATTTGATAAACTCAAGTCTACTGATCCTGTGGAAAAGTATAGATGCACCCAACTTTTACTGGGCTTTGCTTGACATGGCCTCTTAACCATGAAATAATGATGCTAAGATAGCACAGTACTGAAATTGTATCAAATGGAGTGCGGAATGAGCATTATATAAGAACAATTTTCTTATAATAACAAACCTGACTTATTTTCATGGGACTCTAAATAATGTCTTTCTAGACTTTCTCTGTGACTTTTCAGCACTGTGCAAATGAATCTCAAACAGTTATTTGGGGTATTTCCCATTTCTTTTCTGGTTGCCTCTTGGCAACTAAACTTCTTTAATAGGAAAATATTTGGTACTGATTTGATACAGCATCTCAGTGATTCGAAAATAAGTGAAATCCATGAGCCTCACAAGAGAATGGAGTGCGAAAACACACACATCCCTAAAACAAGCTCTTCTGCACTTCCATACAAGCTTTTCTCATCAAGTTTTGATGCTTGGGAGAGGCATTAGTCAACACTGTGTTTCAGTCCACAAGCTGCCTGATAAGAACATCCCTTTTTAATATTCTCTCAACTCCCACTGGTGCCACTTAAATTAGCGTTCCCGTTAACCAAAATGTTTTTCATACTTGTGTGGTCTAAATAAGTCACTTCCGTATTTTTTCATACATTACCAAGACTGCTTTTGTTATTATTTTTTAAAGTATGCAGCTGTCACAGGCTAGCATTAAAATGTCACCTGGAAAACAGCAGGAGAAATGGATCACTTAATATCTGCTTCAGCAAATAACTACGCAGGCAATATTTCTTGTGGGCCCCTGGAATCCATGGCAAGTCCCATTTGTTTGTCAGGGGTTTATTATTACAACACTGACATTTCTGTCGTGAGGACCAAAGACTTCTATCCCTCAAAGCAAAAAAAGGAGGGCACATCCTTTCTGTTGGGTCAGAAGATGGAGGATGCCAAGCTTCTCTCCAATTCATAACTGTGCAATTTTTAACTTGTATTTCAGAGACTGCATATTTGGGCATGAATGTTTTGGCATCCACTGCACTCCTCTCCTGGGCCTGGCTTTTTCAGTGCTGCTCTATTTTTCAGTATGTTCCTTCAGTCTCTGTGGGTATTTGATATTTATTTTAGTGTGTCAGATGCTGCAATGTGACAGACTCTCACTTCTATGTTTTCACTCTTCAAGAACAGTTAAGGTTTCCATCTAGTGTTTGCTGTAGACACTCAGTGTCATGACTGACAAACCTCAGGTAGCCCTGAGAAATGTGGGCTTTGTCCATCCAAAACGTTCTGCTATCCTTCCCTTCCCACCCTGGTGCCTCCACCTCAGCCCTTCCCCTCCTCATGCCGACCTGCACTGATTCCTCCTCTCCGCCACGGCCGTGCCGCTCCATACCCAAACCCATGGCATTTTTTGGGATATACTCCAAAATGAGCTGCTTCCTGCTGCTCTCTGAATGCGCTGTAACCTTTCAACCTGCCATTATTTTCAGTTTGGAAGAAGAGGCTTGTAAGGAAAATTGCCAGGCTCATCCAAAGTCGAAGGAAGAGTTTTTCTGTTCCCTAGCAGAACTCGATATCCTTCCACTGGCCCACTACCATTTTCATCAATATTAGTACTACAGACATGCCTTTCCTTTGGTATTCCTGCACCTATTGCTCCATCCTCTTCCTGTTTGTCACTGAAATGTGAGAACTTCTAGCTAGTTTCTTTCACTGCCTTTTGATCAATCACTTCTGTGTATAATAGAATGTCCTTACTGCTCATGGGGTCTCCTTTCCTCCCTCTCTTCTCTAGGTTTCCACCTCAACCCTGCCAGAGAAGATGAATTTTTAATTAAGTGTATCATATGAACACCTCTTCATTCCTGCATTTCCCCATCTGTCTTTCTGTCTCTTTTCCTCGGACTGCCTTCTTATTCCGAGACGTACAAACCAAGAACTTCATGCAGTTTCTCTACATACCCAACACACATTTTCTGGATTTTTGGTTCTCATTCACCTCCTGTTGGGCTTTTCCCACAGGACAACTCCGCCCCTCATCTCCAGACAGGAGGTGGGAGTTCCCTCAAGGGAAGGGTTTTAGTTCCACTGCTGGCAGAGAGCCATCTGCTTCCCAAAAATCCCTCCCTGCTGCAGCCATAGCCACCAGCAGTGTTCAGTCACTTCTGCTTCCTTAATTCCATTTCACCTGCCCACTCAGAAGGGAAAGCAATTGGTGAAGAACCCAAGGGAGAAAACACCATTCAGAAAATCATTAGTCCCCAAGGACCTGGGGAGTTTGTCGTGTCAAAATGAGAGAGTGCATGGCATTTCTGGAAAGATACTGGCTGTGACTGAGAATTCAAATATTTATTTGAGAGACTGAGACAAGGAACCCTCAGAGGCTCAATCCCCAGATTTAACAACTTACCATGACTCCTAAATTTCACTACAAAGTTTTGCGTTACCCCCTTTGTTATTCTGTTAGTTGGGTTTTTTTAACTGACATTCTTTCTTCCTTTCTTAAAGTATTCATAGCATATGTAAAACACATTACAATCACATCCTTCTTCTTTATCCCGTTCAGAAGAGATACAAATCTAAACAGAAACATTATTATGTAGATATTAAAATATAAATTCTTGGATCAGATATGAAAATCCAAGAAAGATCCTACTTGCATTCAAAAGTAAATAAATGCTGGTTCCTTATAATGTAGGAGGAAATTCCAAGCTTTTCTGCAATAAAGCCCAACCCTTAATGAACCAGCGCACAAGTATAATTTGTACAATGAATAATAAGTGAACCTCAACAGTATACATGCTTTGAAACATGAAATTTGTTACTCTGTATAGATGTGAATCTAATTTGAATTTTAGGTTTAAGGAGGATGCTAAAGCACATTAATTCCAAAGCCACCTTCACCTTACCTAATATAGAGTAAAATAGTACAAATGCAGAAAAATCCAATGCTTTACAAAATTTTTAAGCAGAGTATCTGCTTAATATCTGGGATATAAATTAATAGAAAGGAGAAGCTTGAAAATGAAGGAGCAGGTCACATCATAGGATGCAGCAGTGTAATTGGTGTGAACACAGAGTGTCATGTTTGAACGCTGAAAAGTGTGAAAACATTTATCTCTCCTTAGATGTCAAACAGCTTTTAAAATTATGCACAATTAGATCTAATAAACATCTCACTTCTTTTTCAGGCTCGTGCACTTTGACTGTAGGCTGCACACACTAATGCCAGAAGAGTTGGAGAGACATTTTATAATGCCATTGCATGGAGAGACAAAATCATTATGAACTTACATCTCTGAACGTTACAGATGGTTGGAACACACTCTAAACTGTAGATGTCATATTAATAAATTGCACTAATCTGAAATGCAGAAAGATTGTCATCCCTGAGTAGAATTCTACTTTCATTTACATATTGTTGGTGCACTTTACTCTGCCATTTACCCAGAGTTTATATTGGGCCTCTGATAGAGTTGTTCACACTCTTCACTGAAACACATGGTATGTTCATGTCTGGTGGAGCAGTGCTTTCACTAGACACTCACTCTTTTTATTCACAAGATACTAATGCATCTAATTTACACTGTAGACAGCTCTCAGCTCCTGCAAGGAAACTTTTCTTTCTCTCTCTTCATTTCATTGCAAGAGGTAAAATGAGACCACTCAAAAAAATCATTGCTATTCCCTTAAAATTCTTAACAAAGCAAAGAACACGTTTGGTGTCGGTGTTTGAAATCAGTTTACTTTCCTTTGTTGTTAAAGGTTCTTTTTGAGATCGATATTTAGTGATATAGCAGGGACTCAAAGAAATCAAACAAAAACCCCTGTGGATGCACTTAGCAGCAGTTCCTCCACGGGCAACAAGGGAAGAACAGGTGAGCAGGTAAGCCCAGCTCTGGTTCATTCAAGGAGCAAGAGTGACTCACAGGGGCTGTGCTCTGACCCCTCGTGTAGGTAACTCAGTGCAAAGGATACTGTCAAGAGCAGCCAAGGCGTGGGAGTTATGAGAAGAGACAGCACCAAATGGAGATTAAGATAAAACTCCTGATAGGAACAACCGAAGGGGGTTTTTTTGAGGTTTTTTTGTCCAAGTGATCTCTTGCCTCATCCCTGAGCATGTGGATGCTCCGGTGAACTGGATTCATGAGGGCAGACTTTCTATCTAGGTTAGGAGAGGATTGTAGAAAAAATACTTATAAATGACACTTAATACAACATTCCAAGTCAGCAGAAAGTTATGAAAAAGTTGGCAAATTCCACTTGAGCAGTGAAAAAAAAATGTTTGTTTTTAAATGGCCTCAGTGTAGCAGCGTGTGGTACTGATTTGGTTAATGCCACAGACTCATAATATTCAGAGGTGAAGTTTAATGCTTCTTTTTAAGAAATATTCAAGCATTATTTTTTTTCTGCCAAAAATGATTTCACGCTTTCAAATAGGTGACAAAATAAGAACCACGTTGCCAATTTAATGAAGCTGTGAATTTTCTTTTCTACCAAAGCTGAGAAAGGGCCCTAAATGACAGGTACATTGCAAAAATAAAGCACTGTAGAGCTACAAAAACAACAAAAAGTGAAGTCATCAAGTTTTCCTGTGAAACCACAGAAGTACAAACACCCACTGGGTCTTTGATTTTATTGAACATTTTCTTTTTGAACTGAGCTGGGTGAAGCATTTCTGGAAAACGTTGCCATCAGAAAATCAGAAATTTTCCATTGGAAATTTTCTTTTCAAAAAAACCGGAGTGAAATGCTAAAGAATTAAGCTCAGTTGACGTGGCTTATTGCCATTAAAATGACCTAGTTATTTTCCATTCATGAATCTGGCAAAATGTCTCAAGGACAGAGTCCTCAGCTTTACAAAGCCACGTATTTCCATGGCTGTGAGCAGCCCAGAGTGTACCAGTGGCAGCATGTACGGTTCTTACTCTGCGATTAAGGTGGGATTACAAAAACAGGGATAAAAAGTCACCGCCTACCTCTCAAAATTTGATTTGAATATTTTATGCTGCCCAGCTGGGGCCTGGGAGGACTGAAGGCATTGAGATGGGAATAGTCACACCTTCTCCCCTCCTTCCCATTCCCCCAGGCAGCAGGGATAAGGCAAGGAGCTGGGACACCATGCCAGCTGCCATGCAATCAAGCAAGTCACATGTGTTATTGAGGCATAAAGTTAAGAGCCACTTAAGGCTGCTCAGATCGTAAGGATAACAGACAATTTGGCAGGTGTCCATTTGTGCTGGAGACAATGTCTGTGCCACGGGAAAGAAGAGTTCTATCAGTGGAACCCTTTTTTTTTCCTGAAACAAAAATTGTAGAGGCTCCAAAGAGCATTTGCCCAGAGAACTCACTCTATGCAAGGAAGGAGGCACATGCCAAAATGGAATGAGTGTAGGTATAGCATATATGTCCTGCTGTGGCTTAGACTGACTTGGTAAAGTAAGGCTACCTTAGCCTGAAAATTAGATTATTCCAGAGCAACACACTTCATCTATACATTTCCTTTCTGGTTTATCATGTTCTGCTTCAGAAAAAGCTGCTAGTGCTGGTTCAGTATGGAAAGAAAACGAGCATTTATCAAAAAAGTACATCAGGGCAAATATTTGAATATCCAGGTCTCAGCCAGCACTGGTGTTCCACCAGCAAACCAGCTGTGCATCCTGGGTGTGGGCAGGCAAAGGATCCCGCGTGACGTCAGTGCCGTACCTGGGTCTGCCACCAGAAGCAGCTTTGGAACCAGAAAATGTGCAACCATGGCAGCCCTTGGTTTATAATCTTTGGAGGCTCATTAGCACATTTCAGCAGCCTGCCTGGGAAAATAAGGCTTGCTACAGAGAATAACAGTCAAGCCAAGAATGGGAGATGCTTCCACAATTCCGGCTTGCAAAACAGACAGGAACGAAGCGTGTCCTTCCCTGCATGCCCAAACCTGCCTGTTCCCAGCGCTGAGACAGCAGCATCGCTCACACACAGTTGGCAGCGAGGTAATGGCATGCAAACGCTGAGCACGGGAGATTTCCCTCCAAAGCCAAGGGAATATTTGTGGGATAATGCACACTGCCTTCAAGTCTTGGGGTGGCACAGCCTCTGGGAAGTTGTGAACCTGTGACAAACCAGCACAGAGGGCAAGTTTTTTGGGAATTATGTTCCTACAACCAAATTTATGGCAGTGCATCCAAGTCATGGAGGATAAACCCTCATTCAGAAATTCTCAAGGGACTCTGTGGGGGAAATGGCAGTTTCTCGTTCACACAATCATTTCACTTTAAAACATTTAAAAATAACCAAGAAGCCTTATGTTTTTGTAGGCAGGGTTCTTTAAGCAGAGGATGACAGGAAATCTTTTCTAAAGTCCTGCAACATTGCAGGTCCTGTCTAACAAGCCAGGAGACCGTAACTGTGTGTGCTTCTTCCCTGCTCAAAAATATTCCCATGTTTTATCCTAAAGGGGAGAAACAAAAAAAAGAAAACCTTTGTCTGTGCTTTACAGTAGGATTGCAATAATGGATTCTGAATCCTGATATTTCTGCTCCAGACTTCCACTCATGCCACAGCCCTGGAGAGGAGAGAAGGCCACCGGAGGGAAGATCTCCTTCACTGTAATATATGCAAGCCATATGCTGGCACATTTATAGCGCCTACCTCTTTTAAGCAGGAGTTGCACCACGTGATTACATAAACTACATTTGGGAAATTTAGTGGCAGAACTTGGCCATATCTGCCAAATAAGATAAAAGATTGTTTTTCAAAAGATTTTTTTTTCCCCATTTCAGTGAGGCAGCAAAGCAGAAATGACAGGATTTCCCCACAGCTTAGATAAAATTCAAGCTGTACTTTGTTGAGTCAGAGACAGGTGGTGCAGGGTTTCCCTTTCTTTCAGAGTCACAGGGGACCCTGTCAAGTACGTTTCCTTGCCCACAGACCATGTTCAGAGATAAATACTTTTGGAGGGGGTCTTTTCAACCAAGTCAAGTCAAGGTATCTCCCATCAGAGACCCTTCCTAAAACTTTCTTTTGTACACTTGGCAAAAAAATAATCCCACATCATGAATTTTACTGGCCACGCTCGGTAGTCTGAGGAAGTCAAGGCTGGCATGGTTTTGTTGTTTTTCCCATATAGAAAATTGTCATGTTTTAATCTAGGCAGACATGCAATATAAAATTAACACAGGCAAAATGTTGTGGGGTTTTTTATACAGAAGTTCACGCCTTTGATGACTTTAGACAGCCAAGAAGATTACAAAGGCATCTGCTCAGCTACTCAAAGGGTGTCTCCTCAGTCAAGGATCTCATAATTGGATCTCAAAGCAAATGTGTGGGCAGTCTTCAAGGAACAGAGTCCCAAGTGATATCCCTTCAATTAGGAAGGCTCTGACGCTGCAGCTCCTTTGTAACGCTATCTGATGTAGGTGATGTGAGATGCATGTCATTTCAGGGCCTTCCCCATTCCACTGCAGCATAAGGCCTATTTGTGGAATGCATCTCATTTTCCCTCTACCCCAAAAATACCTCAAGAGGGCATGTCATAGGGCAGGAACTGAAATACTCTGTAGTATCTGTGCTTGGCAGAGTGGAAAGAAAAAGTAGTAAGGTAAAAATAATCATACCCAGTCCTAAGTCATACACAGCCTGCAACACCCTGATGCAACATGATGACTATGACCCAGTCTGGAAATAGGTAACACACGTCTGAAGAGGCCACAATGGATCAGCTGTCTGTGGCAACAAGCCTCTGGACACACTGGAAAAGAGTGGTTCTGACCTGTGAAAGAGGGTGTAATCCTTTGGATGAGACTGGTCCCAGTCTGTGGAATTGGTGTATATAAACACCAGAAGAGGCTGGGAAAGGAAGGTGTCACCCACTGTCTGTCCTCGTGCTGAGCCAGCAGGAGCTCAGGGATGAAGAGCCATCACAGCCAGCAGAGCCCACAGCACAGCATCAGGTGTGTGGCACTGTACAGCCATGGCCTCACTCCTCTATTGGATTAATGCCTGATCCTCCGTTGTTAAGTGAGAAACAGCATAGCATTTGAGGATAAGTAAACGCTCCTTTGTGTTTCTGGAAATCTGCCAAAATATTCCCATCACAGTGGTCCCCAATTTCCTAATCAAAATAGCTGCTATGCTTCCTAAATCACCCATATCCGAGCCACCCATTGGCACAGCAGCTCTAATAAATTGCAAAACTTGTATTGGATTATTTCCAAACTTGAGCCCAATGTAGCATTTCAGAAATCCCAAATTCCTTGTTGCTGAAAAGAACTGAAAAGAAATTCATTTTCTTTGGAGACAGGCAGGATCAGCTCGCTATCTCTGGCAAACATGCTTGGATGGTGGATACAGCCTACCTACAAACCTCCTATCTCACCCAGGCAATCAGACAAACACGTCCACCAAGAGCACAAACATACTTGCTAGTCTGGATTGCACTAAAGGACAAGCTTTCCAACTCCTGTATTCTCTCAGAGCAGCTATGTGCACAGATAAAGACTGTGGATCAATGCCCACGGGATCTCCTGAGCGCAAAGAATCCCTTTCATGTGGTAAGTTCACAAAACTGAAGCCAGCACAGGAAAGCTTTCTGTTTAATGCATGAATTAAACACCCGAGACACAGAGGTCGTTCCTGCAGAGGGCTGTGATTTCCAACTGCACATGATCCAAGCCTGGCTGACTGAGCAAGAGCTCGCTGAGATCTGCGACAAGGAGAGTAAACACCTCTTGTCTCAAGAGGCTGGAAGCAGCCCAGGGGACAGCAGGGCAAAGCAAGCTGTGTCACAAAGGCATGTTTAGGTGTGCAGGATGCTTGGCTGTGCAGGAGCACACAGAAAACGAGTCTGGGGAGAGAACAGAGCTGTAAACAAGGAAAACTGAGACAAACTATGCAGGCTCTTGTCGCATCCTTCCAAGTAAAGACTAAGTGATGCAGTTGGTTGACTACAGGGAAGCAAGATGTTATGCAGCACATGTTCTTTGATAATGCCCTACTTTAGAACCAAAGAGCAGTTTGATTATGTTTTGAAAGCTACATGATCAAAGGAATTCAGAAAAAGCCTTTTGAATCATTTTCCTAGATGCTTCTATCAAACTGTATTAGGCCAAATCCTTCCTTTCAGCTGGAACAGTTTGAGCCATAGCATTAGTCTTCTGCTCTTTAAATCTATTCATAAACAAAAACTAAAATCCTTCCCCAAAGAAATGACCACACTAACCCATTATCTTGTGTAACCGAGTGCAATCAAAGAGCTTCATTTACTTTATGTAAATGCCCTCTGCTTTTCCCAGGCCTACTGTTTTCTCATTCTCTGTTGTGTCACCTCATATCTAACCTAGATACTGAGATCATCTGGGTGGAGACTCTGGGTAAAAAAGTCACTACAAACTCCAAAAAAATATGGCACCATAGTAGCTCAAGATACTTTTGAAGTAAATACACTGATTTCTTCTCTAAAATATTTTTAAATAAGTATGCATGCAATACAACAAAATATTTCCATATTAACCATGGTCCATTTTCTGTCAATGAAAAGGTAACAATTCTTGATGACTCAAAATCAAGAGTGATTTTCAGTACCCTGATATGTTTCAAGCAGATATGCATGCAGGGTGGCATTATTAAATACGGGATTCCTTGATGCTCAGCAGCATTCCCAGTGCCCCTGTTACTAATCCAGGCCTAGGAGTCAGCAGTGGCTCCTCCAAAGGGCACCTCTCAGCCTGCCACTGTTGCCAGTGACGACCCTGATTCAAAGGCTGGCAGCAGAGAGCCAGCAAATGGCAGCTGCTCCATTGTCAGCACGTCCCACGGGACAAAACCACGAGTGGCGGCACAAAGGGGTTAAAGAGTGACGGCAGTGACAGGATTTTGGGAGGGTATTAAAGCCCTCAGAGGCCCTGGTGGCTCATTGCCCAAGCGCAGCATTCCCATGTTCCACCCTGCAGCTGGTTACAGCACTGGGAGGAATTCACTTGTACGGGCATTCTTGTTCTCACTCCACTCCTCTCCTCAAAACCACAGGACAGCCTTGGCAAAAGTAAAGAGTGACAACATTTTGTGGACCAAGGTCCCCTCTAAGATCCAGATGCCAACAACTCACTAACAAATGGGAAAGGAAGATTTGCCTTGTGTGCTTTGATGCAGGAGAGCTTGATGGAAGAGATTTTATCTCCGTTTCCCCTTGTTCTGTTTTCACTTAACAGGAAATCTTTATGCATTGGCAGTCAGATTTCACAGCTAAAAAAATAATACCTGCCCTGAAAATTTGAGTCTTTCATCTATTTTCTTTTAGTGCATATCAATGAGTGCTTCATCTGAGATGCATCGGGATATACACTAAGCTCTTAAACACATTAAACCAACTGGATCAAGTCCTTTAAACGTGTTAACATACGTCGGCCTTGCTCTTTCATTTTACATGATTTCCTTTTATTTATTAATTCTGCGTGTGTTGTACTAACACAGAATAAACTAGAATGACATTTTTTTCTCAGGCCATTTTCTTTTTCATCCCCTTGCCACATGACAAGCTCCCAGTAATCATACCCTGGGTAGGTGAGCAGTATCTCAGATAAACACACATGAAAAAATCCAATTGTTCTTTCTTGTTGAATCCTTTCCAGTTTGAACGATCAGTGACATCGCCACTGAAATTCGGACCCTCTTGGTTTTCACTACTTTTTCTGCTTCCCATTAGCCTCTTCAATAGTTTGGTTTTTTCCTTTGCCATTGCAGAATTTGTAACAGTTCTCTCTTCAACTCTTCAAAGTTTCGCATTCAGGCCCTAAATATTTTCAATTCAGATGAAAGAACCCTCCTATTCCTGTGCTTCCATGCAACTGCTACAATTCCTTTTCTATACATCCAGAACATTGCCAGCCAAGGCAATCCACCTCTCCTGTCACTTTGGCTGTGTCCACCTTATGCTTAGCCTTATTTAGCTATTAACCTTTATTTAAACAAAGTACAGCTAATCATTTTACTCATCCATGCAATATTTAATTAACCCATACTACCATTACAGGTGAAAGACAGAGATTAACTGTGTCATCAACTTTAGCATCGCCATAGTGTTCAAGCCTTGGACTGGAAGTTGATATTACTGCTGTTGTTGTTATCATTATTATTTCACTCTGGCATCCAGCAAACATTGTGCTGCAGCAACAGCATGTGTCCTGATTACAACAGGGCACGGGAGGTCACAACCTACATCTAATCCATGCCAAAGTTTGGCTGACTTTGGGGAAATGCTTCTTTCCTGCTCTGAACTCGAGGAAAGGTGATGCAACATATGCTTCCAACGATCAGGAAGCTGTGAATCCAAGCAAACAGGAGAAGGGGGTTAAGTTCATATTCTAATTTGCACTGGTAGCTGCCAGAGGCTTGCAGCTCTCAACATTCCAAGAGGTCACAGAGCTGGCTCTCGCCGTGAGCTGGGTCACATCATCTGTGTTATCTTTATCTCATGGATGCGTACTAAACATAACCAAAAGAAAAGCAAGAGGAGCCTCCACTATGCCACAGCACAGCCAAGCATTTTAGCAAGTCAGAATCTACACTTCCAACAGCCAGGAGGACCATCTTTAGGATTTCTGAAGCTGTTCCAACACCACCTCGTTGGTAGCGCTGCAGCCGAGCACAAACAGCCAGAGCAATTTTATGTAAGTGTTTTGCACAAATGTTGGTGGACCTTTCCCACCCAAAAGCACTTGAAATAAGTAGAAGGAGGCAATTTCTTTACATACATTGGTTATATAATTGGGTCTGTTTGTTGAAAGAGGAGTTGATGACAGGGCCATCACTGTTGTGATGTTTTACACATGCAACTCATCTCAGAAGCTCCTCATCTCTCTGGCTCCCTGCAAGCTTCAACCACACTAGGAAAAAAGTAGGGAATAGGCAGAAATCTCAGATCCCCAGGGCACTAAACAAGGATCCTGATGAAGAGAAACAGTAAGAAAACACACATGTATGGCCAGCCTTCAGGTAAGACCACAACAGCCTCGTGCTCCACTATGGCCCATCTGTAGCAGAGGAATAAACTTGAATCTCAGATCCATTCCCGATTTAATCATTAAATCATCCTGTGCCACTGGGATACAGGCTGCACAAGCACAGAGGGTGTAAAGCCAATGCCTGAGACTTCTAAAATATTTCTTGCTTCTAAGAATGAATTGTATCAATTTTTACTTCAGGTCAGCACATATAACATCGAAACACTTATTTCTTGTAGCTACACACACAGAGTATTTGTACAGTCACCTTTCTCTATGCTCAGTTCTTCAAGGCCTCCCTTTCCATTGCATTCCTAGATGTGACCAGAGACAAATCACTGGATTTTCCATTCCCAAGGACAAGGACAAGAAACTACCTGAATATGTAACCTCTGTTCCTGTTTTAATTAGCTTTCCCAGTAGTGGTGTTACAACCTTTAGTGCAGCAAACAAACCTAAAGCACAACAGTTTTCCAGGCTGGTGCATTCCATGGTGAGCAGTAACAAGTGAGTTTGGGATTTTAAAAGCCATCCATCCTCTGCCCCAAGGAAAGCCGTGGATGGGCCTGGGTTGTACAAATGATGGGATGTGCCCGTGCTGCTCGAATGGGAATGTGTTCTGTGCATGCAAATGGCACACGGCGAAAACCACGCAGAAACACGGGGGATGGAGGGCAAATCTCTAACAGGGAAATACATTATTTAAGGACAGCTCTGTAATATATGCAAAGCTGTCTTTTTGCCTAAGCTATTGACCAGGGAAAAAGGACCGCAGGTCTCTGCTATTCTAGAGGGCTGCCAGCCTTCAGCTTTATAGACTCACTTCTCAGTGAGATTTGAATATCCTCGTCCTTTGCCATTTTTACCCTCTCTCCCCAGCATTTGACTGAATTCTAAATGTCTAACACATTGAAATTCGGCGAATAAGATGGAATAAAAGTGTGCAGTGAATAATCAGCAGTGAATAACATCTAGAAAGCACTTGTGTATTTCTTTCCTACCGAGAAAAACGTCCTAAACAACATTTGATTTATCTACCCCAATGTTCTCCTTACAGGGACTGCCATTGCTGTTGACTGGGCATTTATTTATGATCAGTTGGTGCCGGGCTCTGTGGGTTTCATAGCAGGAAAAGTGAAATTCATTACTCTTGCCACACTACCCCATCCATCTTTTATGTATTATACAGTGCACCGATTTACTGCAGGTGGAGACTTGAAAACCTGAAAAATGAATATTTAATGATTATAGTATTATATATGCCTGTATTTTGGTGTAAGGAAAATGTATCCGTGTGTTTTGCTGCACATATTCTGTTATGTTTTTCTAACAGGTCAGTGCCCAGCTGTTGGTGCCAGACATTCATTTCTGCTTTACCTACCATCACTTCTGCCAATTCTTTCCAGTAAAGGAGATTCCACTAAAAATAGGAAGACCAAGATGACATCTCTTCAAAGAAGAAAAATATTGAATCTGATAAAACAAAAGCCACTTGCCCTGAATCACAATTAGTCTGTTTTCATATCTGTGCCTGGGAACCAAGCTGTCATCTCGCTTAAATTAAATGACCACTGGATTCAGAATATGAATGTAACAGCTGAGTTCTGACAGAAATACTTTTCAATAAGAAGCATTTTAAGAGAATTATTTCCAAAATAAGTTTCTCACTAAATTTTCCTTCACAGTTAACATATAATGCCATATTGTGGTTGCTGACCTCAAATGCGACGTGCATGTATTTCTATTTATAAGCTAAATAACTGACACACAAATAAAGTAAATGCTTCAGCTTATACTCTAAACTCCATCATATTAACTCTGCTTAATTCACTTGCGTGTTACCCCATGTTATTAAGATACATAAAACTTGTGTAACAAAAGTGAGCAGACTAACACTTCACATACCAGACTTGATGTCAAGCATATAATGGCACAGCCAACCCAGCATTCTTAATTTGCTAATCTATAGCAATGAAATGAAGCATAAAGGGAAAAAAGAAAAAAAAAAAGGGGGGAAAAAAGGGCGGAAAGGGGAAGAACACACAAAACCTCAAAAGAAAATAGCAATTCAGTTATAAGATTTTCTATGAACCCATGAATATTTATGAAAAAGCAAGGAGGGTATTTTTTCACTTAACTTCAAATGTCTCCTTTTAAAAGTCTTCTGAAATATTAGACATGTATTAAAAAAATAAACTGCACATATAAAAGAATGAAAGACATGCAGCTTTTAAGATAAGCATGCTTTCAGTGCAAGCATCTGCACTCAGAGGAGCATTTACACAAATTAACATATTTTATCCACTGTAAGGACCATAAAGCATTTCCAATTCAGCATATAATTTTTATTCGAATTGGTATGACAAAATCTTTAAGTGTAGCACTAGCAGAAGATACAAGAAGCTGCAATGACCAAAGGTAATAGTGGATTACCATGCATAAAGGAATGAATAACAATCAAAAAAAGAGAGGGTTTGGATATTTAAGGCAGAGAGATTGTGTTATTCTCAAATTTACAGAATCAGCCTCTTGTTACTATGATGTTTTGAAGCAAATATAATCTTTTTCTGAGTGAAGACGGAGAAAAAAGATTACATGATACAGTGCAATCCCTTCTCTAGAAACATGGCAATTTTGTCATCAATACACAGGTGAGAGATGTCATTACTCTTGGAAAAGAATTAGAAATCTACTCTGCAGCTCACAGGAATGATGCCTTGTCTGGCAAACAAGGTCACTCCACATTCAAAGCTCTGTCCCCTCTGCAGATTAAGGTTTCTAACACTACAGCTGATTCCTTCATCTCCCCAAATTCAAATTGCAGGGCTTTGGAACACGCCACGGACGGGGTTGCTACGGTACAGCACTCACAAAGGCAAAAGCTGCTCCCAGCACTTTGCTTCATGGCTGCAAGGACTTGTCTGCCTTGATTAATTTTAAGTTAGTGATGAAAACACTAATAAGACTGAAACAGGAAAAGCAGATTTAGGGAGCTACACTGGCTCTTGGAATGTGCTGTGATCTATTTCTCTGCAGTAAAAAACAGACTTTTCTTTCAAAACAGACTGTGGTTTCTCAAGTAGGTGTAGGAAAAATACTAACCTACCTTCTAAAGATACAGGATGTTTAGTTGTATGTATAAAGCATCAATATAGTGGATAAGAAATTGTAAATTAGCTTTTTTCACTTCACTTGCACTTTCCAAGGTGGATTGCATAGCAGAGAAAGATCTTCTATTCTACATTAATGATTACAGACCTGGTTAAATACATGATGTCCAACACATACTGCCATCCTCTAAACAGAAATAACAAACTGCCTTCTGCCCATGTCTATGGGTGGCATTTATCCTTTAGACACTTCCCAAATATGCCTAAACCATCAGCTTAGGTGTCCCTCCTCAGGAGGGAGGGAGGGCGGGTGTATCCCCTTCATCCACATCCACAGACACCCAAGCTCGGATCCCTCCCTCAGGACAGGGAGCAGCAGTCTGGCCCCCAGCAGGCCACAGTCTCCCCAGCAGACTCCACGTCCTCTCCTGAACATTGCAATGGAATCCAGATTTTGTTTGCCCCGGGCAGACTGTGGCAGAGCTCGCTTTCCCAACCCTGTTTCCCAAAGGGTTCTTAGTCACTCCAATTTTTTTTTTAATAACACAGGTGCATGTAATATGGCATATACACAGTAATCTAAAATCTATTGCAAGTTATTCTAATGTATATTACTTTCAGCATAATTCATTGCTTCATGAGGGCCACAACCTTACAGATTTAGAAGTTTTTATTTTAATTTATAAAGTGAGACTTAAGAACCAAGTAAAAGTAAAACCTGCCCCAAAGCAGGTGAAAACACTGTGAAGACATTCCATTCCAAACACATTTGAACTCTCCAAAGCAGAACTTCCACCTGGAACCTGAAGTCAGAATTCCACAGCCTGGACCAAGGCAAGAACTCTTGGCAGCTGCACTGTCAAATAAAACTCCCAGTGAAATATGTCTGAAACGATAGCAGTCATTTGTTACCCTTGCTCAAACAACGTGTAGGAGAGAGAAGGCTCCTGGTGACTCAACATGAAGGCGAACTGGCACTGTATTTACCCGGTGTCACTATCTGGAACTCCAGAGTAATAAATGGATGAAATGCAGCTCATAAAAATATTCATATGATGAAATTTATGGCTTACATTAAAGCATGTTTAACTTGAAAAATGACTGTGTAAAGCTCAACTGATCTGTTCCCTGTGTATAGTCACAGTCATATCTGTTTACTTTGGGGCTGCATGTTTAAATTTATTTCCACTTGTGCATATCCAAATTGTGTGCAGCTGAAACTTTTTCTCTCCTTTCTTTTGTTCTATTTTAAAAACTACCCAGAGCCTGGTCCAACCCAGTTTTGTAGGCCACGCTGAGGTGGAAAGCCCAGAACTGCTGCCCCTTCCCTCTGCAGAGCCAGGGCAGGAAGGCTGGGTGAGCATCAGCGCTACGGGGGAAGCAACGAGCCCTGCAAAGCCCAGCTCGCCAAGGGCTGTATCCAAAGCACACATGCCCAGATTTTCATTAGCACGCCGTTCACATGGGAAGAGACAGAGCTCTCAGCTCAGCACACAGCACAGCTGCCTGGGACCAGGAGCAGAACACGCCTGACATCCAGCCCTCCCTGCCCACCTCAAAGGCTGCTGGGGCAGGAGCAGCGGGAGGAGCTTTGGCCACATGAATCGACCTGCGCGGGCAGAGCCAGGTTGGGCAACCCAGCCTAAAGCTGCTCCACAGATGCCAGTATAGATTACATAGGTCTCCTTATTTATGCCTCTATTAGCATAACTAACAAGGAGTAAGCAGGATCCTCTTCCAGTCCATACATAAAACAAGTATCTCCTTGAAGTGTTTTTCACCCTAGATGAAGAGTGGGAAAACACCCTTAGGCTTCTCAATTTTCCAGCAGCAACAACACATTTTTTGGGGGGCAACACTTCTCAACAGTTCTCAATTTAACATCCCCTATGCTCTTACTCAGTGATCTTTTCTGTGGTACCTAAATTTGAAATACACGGAGGGAAAATAAACATAAAACCTCCACAGTGCATCCTGCATGGTCTTCAAACAACACAGCATATTCTCATGACAGAGTACTACCATCACAGATTCATCCCACACTCCTTGCCAACGGAGTGATAAAAGCAGCTAGGAGTGAAACACCTGTGGACAATGTCACACTTTGGACATATTGCAATGCATGTGGGAAAATTAAAAATGCTAATTTAAAAAACACTGATGGGTGGCAACAGGATAGATGATTTGCAGGTGGACTCACACTTGTAAAGACAGCACTGAACCAGAAGGTTTTCAGTAGAGAATTATTTTCCCTTTGTTTCACTCCCAAACACAGGTCAGTGTGATGGAAGTAATCCTTCAAAGACAGAAGTACAATTTCCAGTATGTACAAATCAATTCGTGCCACAGTGCAATTCGTGCTACTCATGTATTGAGCTGCTCTCAGTTGATTTGTTGTGTAAAGAACTGCTTTTCCTTCTGCCTCAAACAGAACCTATCCCTTCCCTCATATATATCTATATAAACATACATATGAACTTGAGTGCATTCTTTTCCTTTTTTGAGATAAAAGCCTCCAACAAACTGCAAACCAGGCCAGCATGTGCATAGGAGGACAATCAGTCAAGGAGACTTGGGAGCAACCAGATGACTGCTCCAAACTGTGGTGTATTTAGATGTGACTGTTTGCAAATCAAGGCTATTGTAAGGGAACAGCACCTACAACCGTACCAAAACCAGCATTCCTTCCTGATTCCACAACATCCAGTTTGTTAAGGAGCAGTCTGAGGGATCTGCCACTTCCATAGTGAGCATTCCTCAGAGACAGGCACATTTAATTGGGGGTGGTGAAAGACATAATTCAGAGGAGACATGTGGACTGAGAACCAAACTCTCCTTAAAATCTTTCCTGCATTGCCTTTTATTGCTCAGTTGAAAGGAATTTGCAGTGCAAAATGATAAGAAATACAAACAACCTTCTTAATCCATATGCCAAAACATTTACTTTTCTTTTTAATGCCACTTTAATTTCTGGTAAAATTCCAAACCAAGGGTTTGTATTTCATGATACTGTCAACTTTGCATAAAACTACTGGTACTACTCATGACTTATACAGCCTCAGGGAGAATATTGATTTTTTTCCCCTTCATAAATCTGAAAATGCTCTGTCTCTTCCCAGTGGACCCATTATATTTATTGGTATCTATCCCAAAACAACTGCTCAAGGTTATAGCTATAAAAACATTTGGGGTTTTAATTCACTATGCAGAGGCCAGAGAAGCCCATGGATTTTGGCTCAGAACCCAAATTTGCCCTGACTACAAAAGATAGGTATTTTTTTTTATTGTGTGTCAGGATCACAAGGTAAAAGTTTTTCCCTGGGCAGGGCTTATACCCTCTCTGATGGGATATTAAGCAAATTTTAAAGGAAGGGAATAAGTGAAGCAAGATCTTCTTTACGCAGCAGAGATCAGACAGTGACAGTTAACAACAAATATAGGTATAAATTAATAATTTCATCAATACTTATGGCATAAAGATTTTCCTAAACTCAAATTTCCTTATGGACCAGTTAAAATAAAGAAATGCTGCCCCAAGAGTAGATGCCCGACTTCCGAAAACCATTTGAATGTCTGACATCTCAGATGGAAATAAAATACGTGGAGACATGGTCAAAGATGAAAAAGGAGATTTAAGCTCTTTGGTTCATTAAAATACAGTAATGCTGTAATGACTGATTACGATGCTGCTGCTTTAATTGCTGCTTGAATCTTCAAAAATAACTTTGCATCAACTTCTAAGCTAATTTATGAAGGAAGAAGACATCATGCAAGAATCTTCTACTCCTTCTCCATGTACCGAATCCAAATGGAAGATTTGCATGGGAATATTATAAAAAACTATGCTAAGCCATATATCCTGTGTTATAATGATCTTCCAAGAGAGTCTGTGCCTGTGGGATGTTCCTCTCAACACAAGAAAACTGCTGCCAACACTTTCAACTGAGCCATGGGACTCCTTAAGGACTTATCCACGGCCACCCCTGGAGCAGGTGCTGGAAATCCGTGGAAGCGCATTAGAGAAATGATTTCCATTCCTTTGCCTGTGCTTAGTCCGGACTGAGAGGTGGGAGTATCCCCAGCCTTAGCACATTCCCTGTTCCACAGGGCAACTGTGCAGGGAAAGGAACACTGCCTCCCAAATCAGCAGCTCCAGCAACACCGTTCAGCTTTAAGACATGTAAAATATAGTCATCACAATAAAAACTGCAGCCTTTGCCAACGGATTTCACTAAGTGGTATCTGAGACACCATAATTTTGATTACATTTAGAACAAAAGCATATGCCTACTGTGCAGTTAGAGGACACAAATGCTGACTATATAATGCTTCGCACTGTACTTTAATAAATTAAACACAGAAATTGCAGTATGTTATCCATATTCTACATGAAAATACCTACAGCATAATTTATAACTGGCAGCTGACCAGCTGGCAAGGCAGGCCTAGGCTTTGCATATCACATGAGTACATAGGCTTTCATTTGTAATCTAGCTTTCATAAAATGAGCAGTAGCAAATTTTCAAGTCTGTAAATTCTGCGCTGAACCAACACACTCAGCTCTAAAATCTTGTGTCCCCAGAGTAGGACCTGCTCCTGAAAAAAAATGGGGTTTATTTTAGATCATTTTACAGTGCCAGCTTTTATAAACATGTTTGCTAAATACGTATCAAGGCAAATATTTCTGGTTTTGATATAAACCTTTGATAGGAGAAAACTTCCAAAATCAACCCCAAAATGAGGGGTATTTCCAATAACATGACACTCAAACATTAACACCACAGCTTTGCTTTGCTTTCATGATGTGCTAGTTATTTGTGTAATGGTGGTATCTCATAATATTGCTCTTCTCCTTTACTCTTCCCAATATTAAAGTTATTATCACCCAATTACTGTAGCAAGAGAATTATCACAAATCTTTCCTGCTTTGCTCCAGTAATATTTAACAAATTCAAGATGAGAAAAAATGTTCCATGTGAATGGACTTTGGTATAGGCACACAGTAATAACAGAAACTGTAGCTTTCAAAACTTATTTACTAATCCATTATCATTAAAATAGGTTGCATTTACAACATGAAAACTCATTGTCATGGTAGGAAACATTCTTAGGCTGCAATCACAGAACAACTGTGATCTATGGAGAAATTTATACACTATATTTTGTTCTGAAATATATCTCTACAATTAGTTTTTGCAGGACAATTTGTGGCAGGAAAATACGGAATTTAAATTCACAGACAATTAAAATCTCTTGATATTTAAACATAACATCTATGCATAAATTACTGAGCTTGTGGCTAGGGAGAAAACACAGAGAGAATCCAGGGTTGCTTCAGGATTCAAGCGAGTGACTTCAAAGTAAATAAAAACACCTCTGACAAGCACAAAACATGATAAAATGCACCTTTTTCTTTCCTAAACAGAACTCATTATTAAATAAAACCTCTCTCTCCAGGGGAAAGCAAGCATGGTGCATGTTAAAAGGGCTGGCAGCCACACACTCTGTGTTGCAGCTCTCCCTTTGCCAGCAGAAGCAAAGACAGGGCCACTCAAAGCACTGAGCTGACGTGATGTCCTGGGTAGGGTTCAATGCCAGCCCTTGGCATTCTCTGTAGGCACAGCAGGGTGTGATTTGGGACTGGAGCTATGTTTGGAACCAGCCTTTGGCTGGCCAGGAGATTTCCACACAAACAGAAAAGGTCACAAGGTAAGAAATGACAAGGTATATTTGGTGTTATCTCGGTATCAACGTGCCAGTGAACGTGGCATGATTTACTCGGGCCTTACAACCTGCTTTATCCCAGTACAATGTAGATTCCTTGCTTCTCCCTTTTTTCTTCTGAGCACAAAGAGAAAAATGATGTCTGTCATGCTCCACGATTTCCCATATTTCTGCTGACCCCAACATAAAAGGCAAATTATGCAGAATTCCACATTAAAACTTTTACATATATCTGTGCAGCAAAATGAACACGTGATTTAGAGTTTTCGGGACTTAAGTGCTAGCTAAGTTACACTATTCTTCCATTTCCTCTGCTGAGCAATGGATCAATGATCAGTGGGGTTAACCAGGAAGGCACCTACCTTTTGAAATCCCACCCACTGAAAGAAATATAACATTGCAAGTCAGAAATATCAAATAGAATTGTCTATGGAAGCTGTATTTGCTTCATATCCACTAAGTTTTCAGCTTGTCCCTCCTCTAAGGACAGTGACAACTGTACGCAGCAAACACCACCGAACCCTTTTCCCAGGGAATATTGTGCAACACTGCTGGGGGAAGAGACTCGGCTACGGCGTGTTTAGAGCACTAAGAAGTTGTTGCTGTTGTAAGAAAGGGCCCTGAGAGGCCAAGAGGGGAGTGTTGACACTGATTTTGCGTTGGTGTTACAGAGAGGATGTCTGAGCACCACGACATTCATCTCCTCAAGCCCACAGGACAAAAAGCAATGGATTAGTTATGGAAGGCAATTAACAGCAAAAAGATCATTTGAAAGTGGGATTTCAAACCAAGATGTGTGAGAGGAACAGAAGATTTCTAGCAATTACTGTGAATGCAAAGTTATCTCCCTTTCACCCACGCAGAGGTTGCCTTTCCAGAGGTATTTCACCAAATTACATTTCCCACTCTCCTGCCTCTGTTTACTGCACTTTCAAAAGAATGTGTATGAGTACTGCAGGAACAGCAGCAGGAAATAAAATCTGGGTTTAATGGGAACTACTTAAATAAAGTTTAAAAATAAAGTACTTATTTTCAAAACTCGATTGCTTCATTTTTTAAGGGCTTTTGGCTCTGCAATGTACAAGGGTACTCTAAGATGCAGATACCCAAACCCCCGATTCACTTTAAAATTAGTGTTCTCTCAGAAGTATGAATTGCTCCATCTGGAAGTGATTAGGGTTCCAAGGATGTGCAGCATTAAGTAATTTAACTTACTGAAGTGCTTCTTTTTTAATAAGCTCTTCAATTTAAAAATAAGAATAGTTTAAAAAAAACCCACCTCCTTCCTAGTACAGCTGTTGGGAGTCACAGGAACCACTTTATTCATTTAATATCCTGGAAGAGGTGGGGGAAGGCATTACTTGAGGGTAACAGCAGCAACTGTATTGGCAGCAACCTGGAGGTGCAACCATAGAGGGAAAAAAGTCCAATACTCCACATAAAATGCCTGCCTGTGATAGTCACCAGGCTACCACCACTCTCTTATCTTCTGGCAGGAGCTTCTTCCTCATCTGTCTTTGAAATTTTTTTGATGAGCATTTCTCAGATATTTTCAGGGTGTTTTAACAGGAGGGGAGTTAAAGGTTGGCATCTGACAATGGTAATTTTGGCATTTTCAAGGTTAAAATCTCGATGTAATTTTGAAGGGTTGAAAAGTTAAAGTAAGAGATGCTAATTGCTCTGGGGAACATGAAAATTAAAATATATTTCTAACTTGAATGAGCTGACATGCATCATCAGTTGTATTTTCAATTAAGGTTCTGCAATGTTGATTAATTCACTCATTTGAAAACAATTTACATACAAGATGGTCAGAGAAGTGGAATGTTGCCCTGGGGGAGCTCAAGAGAAGAGTCAGGGATCAAAGTCGGAAAGCAAATTGACATATTTGGGGAGCTTTCAATAGCATGATAGCAGTGGTGGAAGATCAGAGCAGGCAGATGAATGCTTCCTGCTCAGATGATGATTACTGCCATCAATGGAAATTTAAGCCTTCAGATTTTTCATAACCACACAGCCATGTACTTCACATTATTAAGAAAATGCCAGCCATCAGTCTAAGGAAATATCTGAATACTCAGATGGAAATTAGCTTTAAAATTTGCATTTAGGAATGTGTAAGCATGTGGACAGGCTTTTATATTATGAAATTATTTCCTTGTTTAAAGAACTGTACACCCTTTGCCAGCTGACTACAGAAAAACCCCAACTTCCCCTCTGTGCCTGGCTGTTTAGATTAACCAGGAATATGAATGGGAAATTGACTTACTTAGAATGAAATCTAGTGAGAAATATTACCAATACTTCCCACTGTATTTCAATGGGATGCCCCATCTTAGACTTCAATTGGCTATGTTTAAATTGCAAAAAACAGTTCAAACAGCGACCAACTGGTCTCTTTGAACTGTACAGAAAACACAGACATGCAGCATCTGAGGAAATTAATGTAGCTAACATTTTAAAAGCAATTCAACCAATTATAAAATTTACTCACAAGGCTGACACACCATGCCAAGACTGTTGGCTTCACACTTCCCACGTAAGGAAACATTTAGTAAAGTAAAAAGCACATTTTCTATATAAGCTAAATCAATGTCAAGCAGAAACAAAAAAAATCAGTAAATACCAGTCTGAACTTGGAGACAAAGTAGGAAATATGAAACTACGTGGGATTTTTTTATAATCCATTGCACTATGAACAGCTAGAAGTGCCCTCCACCAGCTGTTGCTGGAAAGCTGTCAGTTCGTTTTTAAATAGAGATGTCAAAGGTCTGCAAACCTGTTATTGAGCAAGACTGAAAAGCATATGACTATGAACAATTGAAAACGACTGGGGTGATGGGGTTAGGTGCAGGGACACATGATTTTAGGCAACCTTTTGGCTTGCCATGTTCTTTGAAACTCAGTTCTCTGGAGCTTTCAAGGCTCTATGGTTACCCAAGTGCTACATAAATTCAGGACCACAAAGCATACCTGAGCCTCGCTGCTCTGGGGGCTCCCAATGAGTTAAAAATGAGAATGTCAGCACAGATGAACTCTCAGAAGTGAAAACTTATGCTGTACATTTCTAGAGGTAAAAAGCAGACGTAAGTCTAAACTAAAATGCAGGACACTCCTGCTCTACCATGCTGCAAGCAGAAAGCATCCGTGTGAAATACCATCCTGTTAGTGCCAGATACATACAGAGATGTTTAAAACTCTTGGCCTTTATGGTAAAAAAATACAGGGTTTTATTGTTTAAGTAATTTTTCCTATTATAGTATGTAAGTGCTTATTTTTACTGATGGAATTGTCTAACAACTCTGATGAGGACACTGTAAGCAGAATGCTGCATTCATATGAAAGTTCCACCTGTGCCAGGATATGATATAAACCATGAACAAAAACTTCCCTCTTTGGGTCAGACATCCAGAACCATAAAAATGACTGTCATTGGGCAAAATTGAGCATCCAGTCTGGAGGAAAAATAGATATATATCACCAGGTCCTCTTTAAATGAGACATTAATAATGCTGTGTGTAGTCACCAAAAGAAACCAAGGATAAGTTGCCCCCACCTGCTACATTTAGCAGTGGCATCAAAGGCCCATTAATGCAAACAGTGAGGACCATATGTTCCCTTTTGCAGTGGGGGGAGAAAAAAGGATGAAAAAGACAAATGTATGAAATGAGGGGGAAAAAAGTTACATCTCCTGCCAAGGGTATCATTCAGATAAAGCAAAAATGCAAAGCCAGAGGCGTGTGGATGAAGCTGGTGAGGTCCTCCTGGACAGTCCCTGGATTAGAGAGTTCCAGGCACTTTATGCAGCATCCCCAGGGTACATGAACCACAGCACTGTGTTTTTAAAGATAAAACCCCACAATATGGCCAAACAACACCCGGTGTTTCAAGAAAGTAACACCGTTCAATACATTTGTTTATATGATGAAAACTCCACCACTCTATGTGCACACAGAGAGCAAGAGACTGCCCAAAACACCAAGTGCATGAAGGCACGGAGAGGGCTCACAATGAGAAAAAGAACCCCTAGAGATGGTGGGTAAAAGAATAAGCCCTGCTGATGTTCTACATTTCTCAGGCTCTCCATGGGCAGCACCGAGTCCTTCCTGGACAGTGATGAATGAAGGGATGGCGGGATGGCGGGATGGCAGGATGGATGGATGGATGGATGGATGGCTCTGTGGGAGCCCTGCGGAAGCGATGCTGTTACAGGTGCTGTCAGGAGGACCTCGGGTGCTGAGCTTAAGCTGCAGGAGCTCAGGGCACAAGCCCCTGACCTGCCTGGTTGGGAGGAGAGCGTGCCAGCTGAAAACACAGCCATCGGGCAGCTGGAAAATCCACTTCCCTCTGCGGGCTGCTCTTAACCAGCCTCCCGGGCAAGCAAAGGGCTTGAGGAGCTGACAAAGCCAATTCAGCAGAAACCCAAAAGCAAAACATTTGTCTTGTTTTTAAAAAATAGGAGCTGACAGAGGTGTCCATCCATTGGCAGCTATGACTCTGGAACCTGTGCGTGCTTCATTTTTAATGCTGTTTACACCAAGCAGCTGACAGCAGCAGCAATAATCATTGCTCCTGTCTTGCTACAGGCAGATTTGAGGGATCGGGGTCTGTGCTACTTGTGCTCCCCAGGCACAGATTGTGAGAGGGAAAGAAACAACAAAACCAGGAAAACACCATTATTACAAAGTTCCAGAAGAAAAATGTGGAGGACGTATTACAGCTGAAGATATTTTAAATGTTCTTATTTAACGAAGACAAAATGACTAAAAGACAGAAACAAGAGAGAGCAGACCGTGAATTTATACATAAACAAAAAGGGGAAAAAAGCAGTGGTATACCTTTCAATTTTGCTAAGGCTATTGCCAGGTTCTTTATTTCCAGAGAAAGAGTTAAAGCCTATTTAACAAAAAACCCTGTGCAACTGGATGACTGTAAGGATCCTTCTGTTAAAACACCGGAAACATCCAAGTACTTGAAGAGCGTACATGCGACAAAAGTCTTATTAGGCAATGAAAAGAATATGTCCTTTTCCCTTCAGCAGGCCTATTTATAGGCCTAAAATTAAACACATGCCTAATAATTAAGCGTGATTAGGTTCCAATTACTTCGTTTGTGCTTCTTTAGTGCTTTTTTCATTTCATTCGAGCTGCATCAAAATGTGAAAGCCAGAGATGTGAATGGCTGAGATTGACTGCCATCGGTTTCAGACACATTTCAGCCCACCCTGGAAAATATAAGCTTCCTGTCACAGGCTGTCAGTAAAACTCATGTCTTCCAAACAAAGGTTCTGAGAACAGAGCTTACATGGCACCTTTAGATTTTACATTTTGTTTGACATCTACCATTTGCGAGAAATGGCATTTTATAACCACTTTCTCTCCTGTCTGTCCCCATCACCACCACCCCCACCAAACATAATTGCTTTTACTATAAATATCTGACAGTGCTACTGAAAGTAATAGAGTGAGATTTAGAAGGCTCCTGTTGACTACCTGATAGATTTCATAGAATCAGAGAATGGTTTGTGTTCGGAGGGACCTTAAAGCTCCTCTAGTTCCAAACCCTTTCTGCCATGGGCAGGGACACGTTCCCCTGGACCAGGCTGCTCCAAGGCCCATCCAGCCTGGCCTTGAGCACTGCCAGGAATGGGGAGTTCACAACCTCTCAGGGCACACTCACTGGGAAGAATTTCTTCCTAATATCTAATCTAACCCTGCCTTCTGTCAGTTTAAAGCCATTATCCCTTGTCATATAAGTACAAGTCTTGTAGTGTTAAATAGTTTCTTTTCTCCCAAAAGAAAAGAAAAAAAAATGAAGCACTAAATCATCTTTTACAAGTGGAGAACAGTCTGACCAGAAAAGAAAAACCCAATTCTTGTACCTACTGCACATCTAAAAAGTTAGCTTATTATATCAGGCAGAGCACTACATACCTGCAGGGTTCATCTCAGGGACTCAACATTAATGTCCCTTTTTATCAGTCCCTTACTCGAACATACTCAGAGTTTGGTAGGTACAGTGCATTTACTAAGCAAAGGAAAAGAAATCAGGCTTGCCCAGGTAAATCCCATTCTTTTCCTGACTCAAATACACATTAAAGTAGGAAATAACTGAGATGACACATGGTATTAGCTGCTCTGGGAAACAACCGTCGATGAATGTTCATTTTACTGAGTGGACATTAGAATTGTTCCAGAGCTGCCAATAATAACAGAATGGGGAGCCTTGACACAGGGAAAGCAATGGCATACACAGAAAGCAATCTGGTATTGAAAAGAAGCTTGAGCAAATCAAACAGATGTTCACTTTAAAAGATAAAGATAATTTCAACACTGTTAAAATTTAGAGGTATAATTCAGATTATATGTGTTATTCAGAGCGCCAAAAACCTCCCAAATTGAAATTGCATTGCTACAGAAATCATTCTGGTCACATTAAAAGAGGTGATGGGGATCCACATCATTTTGTGTGCTTCTCTTGCCACTCAAGTAATTCAGTAAGCTGAGACAGCAAGTCTAGGTAAGAGCTACTCCGAAGACACAGCCTTAGATATCAAAACCAAAACACTTTTCCAAAAGGGATCTTCCCATGTGTCTTGCATGGAGCACAAGGCCTGGGTTTCGGGGTGGCTGTTCACAAACAGCCAACACTTGCTCCTTTGTGCTTCTGCAAAATTTCCCCTGCGTAAAATATATTTTGCTAAACTTGGTGACGAGCAGGATCTCAGCCAGAGGGTCCCACCTTATCCCCAGGATCCTGGGAAATTATGAAGTCCTGAAGCAGCAGCAGGACTGATGCATATCTGGCGATTTCTCACATGATTGTGCAAAAGGCGCAAGGAGGCGGAAATTCGATTTCACAATTGGTGTCAGAGTTGAGGAGCAGACTCTGCAAACCACAGCCTGAGGGAAAGCCACCCTTCCAGCAGTAGCCCTGAGTGGCAGTGACCCCCTTCCCCCAGGCTACCTCTCCAGAGCCCAGGCTGTGTTCCCTGCCTGGGACCCACACCCTGCCCCAGCATCCTCCTCCGACTGACTCGGTGTTCCCAGATCATCCAGCACAGGGAGTTACAGGAGGAACGAGCCCGGGCGGGACAGTAACTCGCCTCTGAAGCACCTGGGACAGCTTGTACCTCTCAGAGCTGCCATTTCCTAACATCTAGAAGTAATTAATCTAAGCTGACTTCCATCATGGAGCAAACAGTTTGCCAACAGTTACCACATAATATTATGTTAGGAATTATACATGTTGCCTGCGCTGGAGATGTGCCTGAGGCATTAACTGTAGATGGTATTTTTCAGCAGGGAAGTGGATGTGGGCATGCACACTGAAGCAAGAAAAGCCGTGGCAGTCATGGATTGCACAACTGTTTCCATAAACAGAATCTTCTGTTGAGAGCTTTTCCCCCTGCTGTACTAAAGTTTTCCATGTTTGGCCTCAGAAAAAAAGGCAGATTTGCTTTAAGTGCTTTGGGAATGAAAGAACTGTGCCCATCTCAAATCCACTGCTGGGGAAACAGGATTCTGATCTCACCGTGTTCTCATCAAGATTTACTTCAACACATGGTTCTTTCTCCATTTTCATCTTTCATTTTTGGTTCTTCCATCCAAACAATGAGTAACTGAGGCAAGGTTTGTGCAGATGGATAAACACATCTGAGCAGCAGGAAGGCCTGTCAGTGCTTGGAATCGGCTGGCACATCTGAGGCTGGAGGGCTCATCAACTGAGCCCAGCAAAGTGTGGACCTGTTAGAAAAGGCTGGGCAGCAGCTCACACCCTGCTTTCAGCATTTGGGGGCCTGGAAAGGCACTGACAATCTGTAGCAGGCCTTAAACCACAAGGCATGCAGATGTGTCAGGGAGAATAGAAGAGCAGCAGTGGCAAAATTCATAAGTATGTAAAAATCATGGTAATCAGTCAAAAGCATTATGAGCTCAATTCAGTGCAGTGGATGAAATTCATTCATGGAACCAACTCCTGGCCTGCATGTCGCTTAAGCTGTTATTTCCTCAGGTAGTGCATAAACCCTGTGACGGCATTTTAAGCAGGGTGATTTCACACTGAAGCGTCTCCAGAAGTCCTGTGAGGTATGGAGATCTACTGGGCTGTTTAGATATGTTATGATCAGCAGGAGGCTTTCTCCAGAAAAGCACTCCCGACATCAGGGAGATAAGCCACAAGCAAGGGAAAGTATCAGTCACATGCACAGAATAAAGTTTTCTCTTTAAAGTTTTCCCAGTTTGACTCTATCTGCTTAGGATGAAATATTTAATCTGTGCTGTAATCTGTTTGAAGCATTAGAAAAATAAAAGCCCAAACACACACGTTAAATTGCTATCAAGAGGAAAATCCATATTATACAGGTGACAGGTTTTTCCAACAGAGCATTTAGAAGAGCAAAATCCAGGAAATACCACTCCAAATACCTGCAGAAAAGGTTAAGGAATATAAAAGGCAAAAGAGGAAGAAATATTAGCACACAACAGCATAAGCTAAGAGCGCAAAGAGTGTTAATTAGTGTATTATAATGACTTCTGACAGATTCACATAATGCCTTTTCATCAGCATACTGTTTCAATTACGTATTCTCCACTTCCCACATTAAAACCAGCTTCACTATGATTTTTCACCTGCTGCTTCACTATTAGGTTTTAGCCCTTATGTCTTCCCAGAAAATAATTTTATTTTCTGGAAGGTATTCACTGATTCCCTCAATAAACACCAGGGATTCCTCTGCTCTGTGAAAGCCTAAAGGAAAGGGAAGTGCTATGATGCGTTCTGCTTTGCTGTGTTCATGCACCCCAATCCTCCATGCTGCATAAAGCCCTTGGTTAGAAGCAAACCAAGCAGCTCAGAGTTGGGGCACATTGGAACAGACACCTTTAATCTGGACTAACTTTCTCCAAATGCTAAAAGAATGATAAAACAGCTTTTTTATTTATTTTCCCCCCCAGCTATTCAACACTGAAACAAGCATTAAGGCAAATGTCTGAAAGTCTGATCTACTAACAATATAATTTAAAATACAAAGTTGGCTATGTTGTTACCGACAGGGAAATATGTGCCTTTGGATCTATTTTTTTTAAACTGGGGCCTTGAGGAATGGCCAATAAGGAAATCCAAAATGAATGCATAACTGGGTCTATATCCTTTCCCATCTTTAAAACGGTGGATTAGCTCGTTCTTGCCATGGCAATGGGGCACGAGGAAGCCTGGAAGCCTCGCTCCTCCCTTGCGAGGCCAAGCACTGCTGCATGCTGTGCTGTGGCCCCGAAGGGAAGGGATGGAAGGAGCCCCAGTGCCTGGCAGGTTCCTGCAGGCAGGCACAGGACAGCAGAGCTGAGCCCGGAGGAATGCTCTCCTCCTACACATGCCTGGAGCTCGCTGCGGGGAGAGGCAGTGGAGGGAGCACCAGGATTGCCTCCAGGGAACAATCTCCCCATCCCAGGCTGCACGGGACACACCCTCTCTCCAGTCATGCTACGGGTGGAAGAATTTTTTCCATGTATTCATAGACCACTCTGTTCCAACAAGTCTAGTCCATTCTTCCTCTCTCCACTGCTGAAAGGTGCCAAGAAACCTGTAAAGCAAGTTGGGGTTTTGAGCAGCGCTCCGGAGGAACCCGGAGCTGATGATTTGGTGCTGAGGGATCCACCATGGGCAGAGCAGCGTTACACAGGGCAAATGATCATTTAATGATAGTTTACTGTTGGAAGCTTTGATATTCCCACATTTTCATGGGACAGTCATGTCTTACTAGACAACAGCCCTGGACACAGCCACAAAACAGAAACTCCTCCTCGATATTTTCATGCAGCAACTCATCCCCCAATTACCCCTTTTCCTTTTATACGTCATTTAATTTAAATAAGGAAAACAGCATGGAGCTAAGAGGTAACTTTTGAGCCTGAATTCTATATTTGGTCCAAGTTCTTGATTCTTCTTCTCCTCTGCCCTCTCTTCTCCCATAACATAATGCTTTAAGGCCTTAATTAAAGTTTAAATGATCAGGGTGACAGTTCAAAACAATGAAAATGCACACTTGGAGGTCTGACAGCAGCATCTTCCATCAAGCAATGCACCCCAGCAAGGAGCTGCAACTTCTTTTTTTAAGGCATTTGGTTGCTTGCAGCAATCATAAAGTGCTGGGCTGAATTTTCAGCCCCAGGCACTTTTTAAGCAAGAGTCTTTAGGCTCCACAGTGCCTTCTGTTTGTTTGTTCGTTTCGGTTTTTTTAAATCTATAGAATTATTCGATGGTCAGACTTTCCCATGTGCCCAGTACCCACACACTCACTCTGCAATCTCTCTGAAAAGGTGTCGAGTAAGATCTTAAAACAGCACTGGAGTGCTTAGAATTAGTGCGTATTAACAGATTTAGGCAATGAAATTTTAAGTTACTGAAGCTTATTATTTTCATCCTCAAAATCTATTCATGTAAGTGCAGTCACCTTTTAATTCCAAGCAGAAGATTTGAGATTTAAATGTAGGTTCACTTGAAGTGAGTTTAGCACACAAAAAGTGACAGGAGTTGGAATACAGCTCTTTTGTGAACTGAAGAAAAAGAAAGGAAAGAATAGAAGCAGCAAACAAATTACAAGACCTGTCAACCTCATTAGATATTGTATTGAGAGCAGTAGGGATGAATGGGGACTTCCCACTTCTATGCCTATCACAAACAAATGAAAATATATGCATGCTTTTCAATAAGGTATTTAGGAAATGACAGATAAGTCTTGGGAAGGCGCATTTGCTTTCCCTGCCGAGAAAATAACATATCTCAATAACACTACTTTCTTTCAAATTCCTTGGGACAATGATTCACTGAGGGCAATTTTAATTTATTTTGACTGTTTACTCTCTGTTGACAATGTGAATTGGTAACTTCCGATATTCTCCTGCAGGAAACAGTCTGGAACGTGACAGCTCAAGCTGGAAAGAATTAATACCTTCAAAATTACACATCTCTTAACAAACCCCCTTTCTTCCCAGTTACTCCAATTCCAGCATTCCAGCTTTGCGTTTGTTTTGTCCAACAGGAGTCCATTTCATCCCAGCATGTTATTCCTTCAATTATTTTGGAATTACATGCATTAATCACATCTGGGTAAGCCCAGGGAAAAAAAAAAAAAGAGGAGAAAAAACAAATTGGAGAATTATTTTGACTGTGAAAAATTGCTGTCCTCCAGAAAGATCTGTGCTTATTTATGCACTTGAGAAATTCCTTCTCTTTGGACTTCCCTGCCTTGAAGAACACAACCATATGCTACAGGAACATACAGACTCAGTGCTACCCACAATACCAAAACAGATTCACGCAGGCAGCAACAATCTTAACTCGGAGGGCACAAGCCAGAGTAAGAAAACCACCTCAAAGTAAGAAAAAAAAATGGATTGTGCCACTGCCACAAGCTAACCAATTGTTTTTAATCATCACAGGAAAACCTGCAAACTACATTAAGCTCCCCAAGAGGCTTTATAAGCAAATATTTTCATCCAGCACTTTGTCCAGGTTGCTGAAATGATGCCTTCGACAGAGGGCAAACTGCAATTTCTTGGACACGGAAGTCTCAAACAACAAATATAATTCCTCCTCTCAAGCAAGAAACTACTTCTTTTTTTAATTGTTTCATTCCTTTCTCTAGGTAGAGAAAGTACACCGTACTATTAGCTTGCTATTGTCAACTAATCAGAAATGTATAGGAATGTAAAATTAAAGCTCTCACAAAACTGACATAAGCTTCAAAAATTATTCCACATCACTTGAAGCCTCCTGCTCAGTTTTATTGTTCTCCAGTCTAGTTAATCATCTGATATGCAGAGGTCACTGTTCCATGTATTTTGCAGTTTATACTTATGCAGGAATGTGGGAATGGCTGTGTAGGTAACTCCAAAATCAATCCCATTAGGGCAGCGAAGAGAATAGATGCCAAAACTCCTTTCTTACAAAGATAAAATGTAAATGCTCTACAGAAAGTGAAAACAGCTCCTGAGGGAATTGTTAGGAACTGGGCAAAGGAGCAATGGTTAGTCAAGTAGGAACTTGAAGGGAGAGAGCTGGGAGTGCTGTGAGAACAGCACAGCGTGGGCGGCACAGAGACACCCACTGACCTTGCGCCATGACGGAGCGGCCCTAAAGTGAGAGCACAGATAAAAATCTGGGCCTGTAAAGTAGATCCCACTTTTATTCCTTAAAGATTTAATAAATTCCACAAGTCTCCAGGAACATAAAGATAAGCTGGCTGCTCGTGAAGGGCAGAGCGCTATCGCTTTTCAAACCAACTCCACCGAGTTTAGGAAGGACTTGGGGGGGAAATGGTGTTTAACAACATCTCTGGGTGCTCCTAAAACACTGAGCCACCTAAATGGGGGCCACAATTTAACCTTCTTCCCTGCAGAAACACTTCAAAATGAAGAATGAAAACCAATTTACTCACGTCTTTCTCAGCTTGTTAGTTAAGACTGAATTTTCCATACACTACAATTATGTCCTGAATACATTAAGCATGACTGATATTCAGGGAAAAACCAGCAGGAAATATTAATGATGCACCTTAATTTTTTTAATTTTCCAAATTTTTAATACAAGAAAAAATGAAAATCTTAAGGGTGTTCAGCTGGAAGAGGAAATTAGAATGATAAATATATCACAGTCTGTTTAATCCAAATATTTTCTTTAAAATAAATTCCACTTTCAAGCTTCATTTACCATCTCATTTGCACAGAGTTGCCAATCCTGATTAGCTCGAATGAACTCCCTAAACATGAAGGTGAAATCCCCCAGCCAGTGATATAGCAGGAGATTAGAACACCTGCAGACATCCCCTGTGCCACCAGACAGTTTCTTTTCCCTTGGAATTACCCCCAAATGAAAAAGATAGGAACGAAGGGATCTCACAATCTGTGGTTACACAGAAGCCTTGCATGTTAGAGCTGAAGAAATGTGTCCTGTTTCAGACCTAAGCTGAGAAATAAAGTCTCTGCCGCTTTCAAACACAATGATCCTTTAAAAAAGGAGAAAGCATGATTTTTAATGAAGTCTCATGACACTTTTAATAGCAATTAGTCATGAGTGATGTTACCTTAGGAAAGGTAACGAAACACTGGTTCAGCCCACCAGTGGAACATGTAATTCCCCATGTAGATCCAAAATACAACCATCTGAAAAGCCACAGTTTCTTTAAAAAAACCCTAAGTAACTGATAATTATAAAGGTACAATGTATATTATGAGAGTGATCGCAGCTGAAACTCAGGTCATGAAAGTAAGAAAAACTTAATAAAGGAGGATTTTCACACCCAGCAAATCATCACATGCCATCTATTCCAGTTGATTATGGCATTTATTTGGTCAAGTATTCACAAGTTAAAACTCCGTGTGTTTAATCACAGTCTGGCCTGCTATAAAGCATTATGTCTTAAGAGTTTATTTGATCAGGAGGCAAGCTTAGACTGGTTCTTGTGACTTTGAGAAATTGCAGGCAACCATTTCTCAATATCTGATAGGAAGGAAGCAGAAGAAATGCATTTTAAAATGGGTATGGCTTAATCAGTGATATACAAGCCATATTCCAACAGCTGTGATTGCTAAAAATGAAGGGGCATTCTCTGTATATGTGAAGAGAATATGGTACATAGAACACCTCATGAAATGTCAATCATCTTTTAAATGAATATATTAAAACAAGGTGCACAAATGAGATGAAAAATAAATTATCCATGACAAGACACAATAAAAATACAGAGAGAGATCACTCTAAAAGTGACTGCCCAAGGAAGAGGAAGGGAAGTTTGAAGAAGTAGAAAACTGCAGAGGCAGGAGAGGGATAATACCCTTGCCAGGAGAAGCATTTAAAGAAGAGATTCTGCAGTTAATTGAACACTGTTAATTGCACGCCTGCCATTTTATCAGTTTGGAGGCTAAAGGTGCAGGATATAATGGATGCTGGGCTCGGAGCCAAATCCCAGCTCCTGCTGCTGAACATCCAGCTCCTGCAGGCCAGTGGGGTGCTATTATGTTTTAAAACACTGGTAGGTAAATACATTGTTTACCAAACACAACAGCATCTCCCCTACAATTTCTCCAATCAAACACACAATAATCCCAATGAGTGTTAAGCATTGGTTTCTATCAAGGATAGTCTGGAGGTAATGGTTAAAGAAACACAGTGAATTCCTCTGCCATAGGCTGGGAGATGCGTTTGGCTGGCAGGATAATACGGAAAAGTGAGGAAAAGTGTGGGAGAAGAATAAATGTGTACTGCACATGTGACCAAAAAGGGCACTACCGCCCTGGAGTCATTTCTTTCAGAGTAGGGCTCAGTGCAACTAACCCCAAAGCCTTCCCACTTGAAAGACATGAATACACCCCCCAAAAGACTGGGCAAGATCAGGAAATAATCCATTCCCCCTACAGGGATAATTCAGAAATCTCAGGCTGCTGGAAAAACACAAGACAGGGACTTAGCACACCCGTACCTAACAGGGATCACCATTTATTTAATAAAATAGGATTCTTATGAGGAAGCAGATTAGAAAATGGGGCACAGACCCACTCCTTGCACGTTCTTGCTTCCAATCCAACAAAAAACATTATTCCCAACACATTCAATGGATACCTCAAGTGCTCTGATACCCTCAGTTTGTTCTCACTGGCTAAGTTACTTCAACACAAAAGTCACATCCACAGTTGGAACTGATTCAAAGAACATTTTTTAAGCCCAGAAGATTCAAAAAATGGATAAAATTATGTTCCTTTCCTATTAAAAGACAGTCAACCTAAGTGAGACAAGGAAACTCTCTGCTGCCTGTTGCTGTCATGCCAACCCACATGTCTAATGTGGGTGACACACTTGGGGGTATTTTTTGTTTTTCAACTAACACTTAAAACAGGAGCACAGCTCGGAGCTGCTGGGGAGGAGGAGAGGAGCACCAGTGGAAGGAGCTCTGCAGCTACAGTTTCCTCATAAGCCACAGCCAGACACAACACACCAAAGAGCATCACAAAGTGTGAAAAAGGCTGAAGTCCCCCAGGCTCTTTGGTACACGAGGTGAAAGCTTGTTCCACCTTAGAGGATTTTCTTTCAGAACATGCTGTGTCTGCCATGCAGGGGATTTACTCTCTCGTGTTGTCCTCATTTCTGATTCATGGTCATGGGGCCTTTAAAATATTGCTAAAAAAAGAAAAAGACCAAAGAAGTTCTCTCTCATTTTCAGCCTCCCCCTCTGTGTATGATCACAAGAGATTCTCTGACCCATGAACTAACTGCTCTTTTGGATAAAATCATCTGGTAGGAAAGCTAAATAAAGTATTGTCTAAAACCAACAGCAAAAAGACAGGGGGTGGAAAAAAATAAGGGAAAATCCTCCTGTGGTTTTAGAGACCTTCAAGTGTTAGAAATTACATTAATTTGACCAAAAGTGGTTGGGGAATTTAGATGGAGAAAAACCCAGATACCCTAATTGCAAAATTAAGGTTCCATATGGAAAAAGGACTCCTGGATGTGTAGCTGCAATAGGACATCCTGCTATCTGTAAGACTCAGAGACCTCCAGCACGGATCTTCTGCCTCTTCTCCAAGCCCTTTGAATTCCCCGTGGGGGGAAACCTGTGTAATCCAAGTTTTCTTTACTTCTACCCTAATTATTCCCATGCTAACACAGGGGCAGACCCTAAGCAAGACAGGTAATAAATACCCTTTAGCAGTAAATCACAACAAGGGGGGAGTTTTTATGTCCCTCGAAAACAAGCCGTGAGGAGGGATCTGGCAGTCGGGAAGGCAGTTTTATCCTTCACTTGTGGCCAAACACTCAGAGCCAAAATCCGCTCTCTGGAGTTGCCAAGTGTAAGATTGTGATTTAAAGCGACTTGTTTTCCATATTTGTTTACGTTCAACTCTCTAAAGTGAAAGAAATCCAACAATATTTATGGCTTGCCAGTCAGTTTTGCATGAACTTCACTTTCAGCTTCTCATGAACAGGGCTGTGTTGCAACAAATTAATTTTAAATGAACAGTCTTCCCTGAGACCATTTCTGCTTCATTTTGTGGGGAAAAAAAGGTTGTTTTAAACAAGATTACACCTCTGACAGGATTACATCTGACACAAAGACAATCTTTTACTTGAATAAGTTGTGATTTTCAAAACTGTACGACATTATTTTGCTGTCCATGACACCTCCCAAAATCTCAAGGTGTTTTTTTCCCCCTCTCTGTATCACATGTAACATGTGTGGAGCTCCCCCAGTTCTACTGAAGGGTTAAAATTGAATAATGCAGCTGTTAAAATAAAAAGCCTCAACAGAAATTGTTTCCTCTGTTGTGTTCATGGGTACTTTAAACAGTTTAGTCTTGTCTCGATGACCTGCTGTTTACAGCTGCGCAGGCTACAAGTTATTCAAACAATATTCTTATTGTATTCCTACTTTCTCAGAACCAACCCGCATGTTTTAATTCTAGCGCAAATACTGTATAAAATTATACTGAAAGCAAAGAAATAAATGTGATCCAGACAGACAGACATGTAATCAGATATCAAAGGGGTTATTTTTAGTTGTTGCAAAGCACTTCTCATTTACGCATTTATATATTTATTTATAAGTCTTGGAAAGCTACCAGCTATTTTTATTGAAAAACTAAACAGGAAGCACACTTAGAAGTGTGCAGTGATGTCTCCAACACATTCTTTTTGCCACATTGAAGCATTAAAATGGTCAGACATTTCTGTCCATCTCTCTGGAACATCACTAGAAAATATAAGAATTCAGACCACCGTGTCTGAGGTTAAAGGGAACTCGGTGTACCTCACTTTACCAAGGAACCAGAAGAGAGATCTGCAGCATGACAAATAGCCACAAAAGAGTATGTAAGAAGATGCAATTCAGAATTGGTGACAGTTGTTTAATTAACACTTTCTTCTGCCTTCTTGCTGCATAAATTATATTATACAAATTATAGTTACCTACAAACCAATGTGGGCAGAAACAGCCATAAAAAGTTTACACTGAGAGTATTATATCTTTCATGAATGCGGTTTCCTCCTAAACCTGGTCCTAGAACTATCATCAGTCACTCTGAGTACTGGTGGGTGTCTTTAGTCACAGTCTGGGTTTTCTATTACCATTCAAAGACCTGCAGAAGGGTGTAAAGCCCTGAGCAGAGTGACTGCTGGGCCCTGTAAATGATGGATTTCAAAGCCCCTCTGTATTCCCAACACTGGTGCTTCAGTTCTAGTCCAGCAAGCTGAGAACCCCGTGCTGCAACCACTAAAAACTTCTCCTGGTATTCTGTAAATGGTCAAATATCAATGACAGCCACAACCTATTTTTCCCTACCAGATAATTACCCTAAAAGATATTGCCATCTATTCAGAAGAGAATAAATGGTACAACATTTGCAAGCCATGCAATGGTGTAAATAATGTGCAACCCTGAGTAGCTTGTACCGAGAAAACATAAACACGCATAGAGATAAAGAGATGTAGAGCTACAGATATACAGTAATGTAAATGTATCCCCTCAATCACATGCTTTCCCCTTTCTCTTGTTTGGAAAAGGTACAAGATCACAGAGGATAACTCAAGAATCCCCAAAAACATCGCTGAAAACTCACAGATACCAAAGTAGGAGGGAACGAATCTGAGAATTTTAAGAAAGGAAAAAATAAAATCTAACATACCCTCTTTGACTTGCATGAAATGTTTTAAAAATATAAAATATAGAAAAAGATCAGATTGTGAAGGGAATGTTAAGCAAAGGGGGATGCTACTGGCAAGCTAACATACAGGGGGAACTGATTTCTAGTGTTGTACAACAACAAAAATCCAGGAGATTTTGATCCCCATAGTTGAAGGCAAAACATCCTGGATGATGTTTTCTTTTCACCAGCAGTGAAACAGCATCTTCAGCATGTAAAAGAATACCAATTTTATTTCTTTTTAGTATCTGGTTAATCAGTATTTAGATTCTTTCCTGTAGCAATTAAAGCATTATTTATACTCCACAGTCTCACATCTGATTTCTTTTTCCCAGTGAGAAATGCTTCAAATGTTTGACCTGTTTTTACAAAAAAAATTCCCATGTTTTGGTCCACACACTTAGTTTATGTGAAACAGCCTCAAACATTCCTGTGCTGAGTGAAACAAAGATCTTTTAAAAACTATTTTACATAACCTTCCCATGCTATCCACTTTTACCAGTCTAAAGCAACTACATTACAGGTAAAGAACTTCCACTTATCATCTGTATGCTTCTTTCAAAATATATCCAGAGAAAAAGCCCCAAATAAAATCAGCAGCTTTAAACCGCAGCTGGACAGTGAGGTTTGTGGGTGAGTGAAGGAGAACCCAGAAACAAAGAAATCACAACAGCTTTCATGTTCATATCATTCCTTCTGCTTTATTTCAAAGTGGTAGAAGGAAAAGGTCTTATTTATTCCTTATGAACTGATTATTTCCATTTGCAAATAAATCTTCATATTTTTGGCTGAGTAATGTGCAGATTCAGCACAAAAAGGAACCCTATTCTTTGCTTGCAAGAAAGAAAATTAGGCTGTACTGTTTTAAAAACATTCCAGCTACAATCATATAATTATTATTAATCTGAAGAAATGATATGAAGTTAATGACCTCCGAGAGGCTCCAATTTTAAACCTTTTTCCTACCCTAGGGAGATGGAGGATCAGCAGTTAGTGTTCCAATTCAAGCCCCAAGCCTGTGCCAACACATTTCCTAAGCTAAATCCAGGTTTGGGAGACAGGCTGCATATTTTTCAGAGACTAAACCAGCATAAATCACAAAGTGCCAACACACTATGAGGTTAATGTTGTGTTTTACTACAGTAAGCAATTTCTATCACCATTTAAAATGAGACAAGCAAAATTCAGGCAGACAAAATCTCATGCATCAAAGATTAATTTTCAAGTACTGAGCGTTGGCTCCGGCTTCTGAGGGAATGTTTTGGAGTGGGAGCAGCAGCAACCACTGCAGTTAAAGGAGCATAAACATCTCCATTACAACCTATTCCAGCCCCTTCTCCTTGTCAGCTGAATGTAATGATGAGAATTTTGTTTATTTTTATGCCACGCATCAGATTTTTATATTTTTTTATTATTATTTGAGTAAAAAGGACCAACTGTATCCAAGTATGGAGGAAATCAAATATATTAGCCTTAAGGGGCACAACGCCCTGCTCCAGAGCCAACATACCTGAGGAGTGACTCTGCTCCACCAGCGTGGCAAGGCCTGTTCCAGCACAAATTACTTTGCCCCGAACCAGGAGAGGTTTTAAATAGCACCTTACACATAAATTAGGCACTAGGAGAGTGTTTACACCTTGTAGCTCTCTCTGTTTCATCGAGGGGGTTTCCAGCGTGTTGGATGCCGGCGCCAGGAATCTGTGGCACAAATAGCATGGGCTGCCATCCCCTGCACAGCTCTGTGGCTGCTTCCAGTAACACCAAGAATTAGACTTTTGCAGGAATTATTTACGCCTAGAATTACAGAAATAAGGCCACGGAGAGACATTCTTGCCATTAGGTTTCCAGCACCCGCCATTCCAGGGCATTAACACACACATTACAAGCCAGTGGTGGACCCAACTACTGAGCAAATGGTTCAGTGCTCCTCTGAAAATTCTCCGTGCCCACTTCTGCCCTGCAGTTCAATGGTCAGCCACCAGGTTGCCACAAGGGATGCCCAGAAGAGGAGGATCAATAGTAAAACGTTTGCTCCAGCCACAATGCAGACATTTGTAACCAAACCACAGGATGAGGAACGATGGCTCCCAGCAGTGCCTGCCAGCAGCTGACAGACACACACACTGGGGCCACTCACAGATTGCATTTTAAAGAACCTATCCATTAAAAAAGTGTGGATGGGCTTGGCAGAGACCCAAGGACAACAACCACATACTCTGACAACGGGAGGTTCTTGCCCCTCTTCTACCCAACCAGTGGCAGACCCTGAGCTGACTTGGAAGAGAAGGCGGTGGTTGAACTTGTTTAGCTGAAGTTGATAAATGCATTATTCATAGAATCACAGAATCATACAATCAGCTGGGTTGGAAGAGATCTCTGAGATCATCAAGCCCAACCCTTGATCCAACACCACTGTCATTACTAGATCATGGCACCAAATCCAGCCCCATGAGTCCTCTTCTCCCTTTCTCTGTGGGGATTTGGGGGTGTACATAAGGGAGAGACAATCCACAAAGCTTTACAGTATCCCATAAACCCCGCTCTAAAATCTAAGCAGGTTTGAGAACCAAAGAAATAATCATTAATATTTCCCTTCCGACACATTCACAGCACATGCAATGGATGTGAGTGCTCATGGTGAATACAGCAGGCCATCAAGATGACTGGAGCCAATTAGATCAAATTAAAACACAATAAAGACATGACTGCACTTATTTTCAAAATGGTCATAAAATACATAATATGAGCTTATTAAAAAAAACACCTTTGAAACCTAGACACGACTCAGAAGAAAAACATAAATATGCGGTAAGTGGTTTTGTTAACCATAAAGAAAACCTTTCCCAAAGGAATCTGAACAACAATAATATTGCTCAAGAAAAAGGGGTCTTGGGCCTTTGATTAGTATTAACTTGCTTTGCTTAATTTTCAAATTAGTTTGAAATATTGAAGCAATGATAAAGATTCAAAGGGATGGCAGGTTTTTCCAGCTATATATTTCTTTTTCCAGGAGGTGTCCCACAGTTTGGGCACAATGCTGACAACAATGTGATGCTACTCAGCTCAGATAACAAGCAGAAAGACATCCCTCTGGAAAATCATCAGAACATTTATCAGTTTATATTCTATTAATGACTCTGTCACCTTAGGCTTATGAGCAGTCTTTTTCAAAATGAAATTTGATCAGATTTTAGTCTGGTTATGCATCAAGTGTGGGAGAAGATCAAGGATCTTGACCAGCTGGGAGTTAATAGCCATGTTAGTCTTCCCTAAGCAGTCCTGTCTTGTCCGTGTATTGTTCACTTTTAATACTTTGCTTTCCAATTCCCAGACATATTTCCCAATTCCCAGACTTACCTGTTCCCAGAATAAACAGGGAGGTATCAAACTGAGCAACCACCTGAAGCCATGCAGAAAAAAACAACTCTCCAACTCTTGCATATCAGAAATTTAGTATCATTTGAAACAAAATTTACATATTATTTTATAAACCAGGGTTATAAAACTAAGTAAATAAACAAAGTTCTTCACGAAATCCTGGAAATCTGAAAAAAATCCTTGAACATTATGCCTCATTTTTCCAACTGGTCACTTTTGGAATACAATAGAGTTTCGGAGTTCCATTTCTGCATAATCAACCTTTTAATTAAAGCTCTGTGATCAACCTCCAAGAAAATAAGGAAATATTTAAAAATCACTACCCTTGCAGCCTTACTTTAAAATAATACCCTGCAAATATTCATCTTTTAAATACTGGAAATTACGTCTATGTAACAGTAGCACACTTTTTAATCTCTACTTTTTAGTCTCTACTTTTTAATCTCCACTTTTTAATCTGATTAAACAAATTTAAAAGCTGATTCCTCCTACTGTGTTTAATACTAGCACTCCTCCTAACTACTTATTTCACAGCAGGAACTGTCTCTGAGAGCACATTCACATTATTACTCCAGGCTGATCTACACAGTGACTTTGGACCAGAACTTGCTATATATATGGAATTAACTCAGGGACAGTGCTTAAAGCACTAAAAATATCAAGCAAACAGAAAAAATTATTCTAAATATTATAGATTTATTAGGAGCATAAACCACTGCATTAGAAACTGCCCAGCTTTTCCAGCAAGGCTTTTCCACTGCAAGTCCACCTTTCAGATTTACAGATAGTTGGTTCTCTCCCGTATTAGAGGCTGTAAGGTTTTATTTTCTGAGGTTTAGGGCTTTTATTATCAACCATTTTTCAGAAAAAGAAAGAAACTGTTACTAGACTTAGCAACAATAGGAAAGAAGTTCGTCTGGGGGCCCTTTGCTGCCAAGATACCCCTCACCTGTGCTACTTTTCCCTGGGGTTTGAGCCCGTTGAACACCAGGCAGAAGGGAACTCTGTTCTCTAATGTGTTCTGACAGGGTCTTTTTTTATAGTGAACCTCTGCAAGCACATAACAAGCCACAGGGTTGGGATGGACCCCTCACTGCAGCCATAAACACAATTCCCATCCAGACCACTTTCTGCCAGGAGAGCCAACTGAGACTATTAATCACATGAGAAAGAAAACAAGCATTTGTAGGGCTTTAAACAGACACCGTTCATCTGTTATTCAAAGTGTGACAGTATCAGACCACTGCTCAGTGTTTGAAGATCAGTTGTACAATATTTGGAATGAACTGTTCTTTAAAAGGAACAACAATATGAAGCACAGAAGTTAAATAATTGATGATGGGCCTGGGACAGCATTAAAGGAAACTATCTCAGCGCAAAAAGACACTGCCTTTTTCAGCCCTCACGAGCCCTGTGGAAACTTGGGTGCCTGCGCAGGTGTTTGCTGAAAAACAACAATAGATGACATCAACCAAATTATGTATTCAGCAAATAACTCTGTTGGCATTTGGGGGGGCTTTGTGTAGGCTTTTGCAGCACGGGAGGCAGATGGTGATTACACTGACTTCTGTAAAATTGTACTAAATGTTACATTAACTGATAATTAGAAAACTCAATTTCATTTCACTTCTATTTTCAAACAGACGACTTTTAGGCATTAAAAAAAAAGTGTATATCTTGAAAAGTTCATAGAGCAACATCTCCAGGCTGTAAACATCTTAATCTTGGTCTGTTCACATTATCAGAATAAAAAGCTGGGGGAAAAGATGAACTATTTTATGTATTCACTCCCTGAACATTTGCTGTTGCTTGTGTATTTCACAAATTCATCTCTGACTCAGACCCACCAAGAACAAATCACAGAGAGCCAGCCTATATCCTAAATCATTGCAATTTTCACTCAGATATTATTTTTCAATTTTTCCCCTGTGAAGAAATTATTTGTCAGACCTGTTCTTATTTAACCTAAGTAAATACAGCAAAACATTCAATAAAAATGCATAGATCCTAAAGCAGATTGCCAGAGTGTTTTTTATTTACCAACTACCAGCTTCCTAACAAAGCATACCTTCCCGTCAGTGCCAAATTTAATTCCAGCTTCCTCCAAGTCTTCTATAAAACAAAGCAATATGCTGCATGAACTTTGAATACCAAATCTTCTTTAATATGGAGTCCTCAGCTTAAGCCCAAGTCCTGCATCATAAAGTACACACAGGCTGCTCCAGCGCAGAGCAGCTTTGCTGAATTCAGCAAGCTGTTTCCAAGCAAAGCATTTCAGGATCAAGAACTTGAGATGGGAAAATCCCAAGGGTAGGGAATACAATTGTAATATTTGCAATTCTCTCAAATAACAGGGGGGAAAAAACCCCAACAATTCATCATGCCATGAAATGCATTTCACTTTTACTATAATTGTTTATCCAAGTACAGTCAGAAGAAGAGCAGAGACAACAGAATAAACAGATCACTACTCAAAGAAGCATTAATGGATTATTGTAGTTGGTCTCCTGTACACAAAAAGATAAATGAAAAGCCAATTCCTTGTGAAAGCTGGAAGTTACCAGTCAGACACAACCTTCAGGAAATTGCTGGCACACAACATTCCACAGCTAAATTGTCATCATATTAGCACAAAGCGACAGAGAGTGGCAAAAGACATCCAGTTGTTTTGCAGTTCTCTAAAATATGAAACTAGAGTCTTGATTATGTGAGCACTGTCAGATGGATGGTTTAAAAGGGACAATGATTTAATGAGCCTACAACCTAAAGCTTCTAAAGGGAAAAGTGAAAGAAAACAACAGCTGGTGAACACAAACATGTTTTAAGGAAAAAAGCTAAGAAATCAAGAGTTTTTCATTCTCAGCCTCTGCATGCAAAGTGTATGTGTCTGTCCCTGTACGTTTCCCCCTCAAGTTGATACACAATCAAATGAAAATAGACATTGCTTTGCTGCAATTTCAGTTTCCAATAATACTGATTAAGCAGAGTATTGACTTCTCTTGATGTTTCGTTACAGGTTTTATTTCCACTTTCAAGTGATTATTGGTTTTCTCATTGTTTTGCTTATTACTCCTACATGAAGAACAAAATCTTTCCTACAGCCTCCAAACCAGATCCCGTTCTTCAAACCTGACTTAAGCAATGCCTTGAACTGCTATAAAACTTAAAGGGAGGTCACAACCCAGACAGGACCTTTCCTCTTTCTAACACAAATCAGTTGCTTTCTTAGCCTGTATTTCATCTCTCCCACTAGAATACATGGGAGGAAATGTGCATCTGTGGATGAGCAGCTTTTCTGTCCCTCCCAAGATATTGTTTTGTTAAAGGGGAAGAATTAAATTCCAAAAATCCCCTGCAGAGCAAATTACAATGTTATTCAACAACCCTATCCCTTTTATGGGAATCGGCTGAAGATTTGGACCATATACAAACCCAATCTAACTACCACATTGAATCTTCCTCAATAATTTCCCTGACCTCTGGTCAAATAACCTTTCACAAATAACGATTAACATGTGGTAAAACTCCATATAAAATGCAGCAAAGTTTTCCTGCACATAGAAATTACCACTACTGAGGAAATAATTGGAAGCTCTCATCATCACAGAAAGTGCCAAAAATTAGTTTTCTTGTTTATCAAAGGTATTAAAGGCCACAGGAACCTAAAGAGAACTTGTTACTGCAGCAAGCATTTGGTTTCACATCTTGAGAGAGCTCTAAATATTTTTGAATGAGCCATAATCCTACTGCAGTCTGCATACAGAAAAAGAGCTTGAATTCTAGCTATATATACGCTCTTTGCAATGCTTTCCTGATATTGTACCTTCATATCCTAACATACTAGTCTGTAAGATCGCAACTTGCAAAGATTTCCTACTTTTTATTCTTGCTGGCTGACCAACGTGCTGTCAACATGTGAGTGTTTTCCAAGACAAGCTCAACATCCACACAACGCGGTCAAACAACCTGTTTGAAACAGGCGGGGAATTTTGACAATTCCACTTTCAGAGTGTAAAAAACATTCCAGCACTGAACTGCACTCTGTTGAAAGCTAAAGTGTGACAGATGCCTTTGCACTAATTGCCAATCAGATGCCACATAGCAGCTGAAAACACAATGCATCACTTTGATCTCCCGGGCTCTCCAAGTATTCCCAATCAAGGAATCTGCATGAGGAATATGAAATATGCAACATTTCCAAAAGCTGCCTCCGCGGAGCTTAAATATGATAATGTGTATTTTGTTCATACTTCATAAAGCATTTCCAATCCTTTATTATGCATATGAAAGGATATGTTTTAGCTTGCAAAAAAACCCCCACCAAACATGAAAGATGCTTTATGTTTGAGAGACACGCAGGTTTCCATCGGATAACACAGGTGAAAGAATCACTTAGAAAAGTCTGAATTGCTTTGAGGGGAAGAACATTATTACAGAACACGCTTAATTAAGTCCCACTGCTAATTTTGTTGAATGAATAGCTGGTTGAATTAGACTAGAGGGAAAGGAAGCACGTGCTGAGGAGGAAGGGCTGACTTACATTTCGCAGGCAGGTCGTAGCCACAGGTGATTTTGGCCTGTCCAGTCTCGCAGCCGCTCAGGTTGCGACACTCAGCGACCAGGCAGGGCCCCGCAGCTCTGTGTATGCAGCCATCCACTGCAAGCAAACCAGAAACCTACAGTTAGCAAGAGCCACTCCTCATGCTGCCTTCACCCAGAGACATAATCACAAACGTGTAATGCTCATTTTCGCATCCACAGACCCACCGATCTGCAAGTGGACCTCCAAATATATGTAATTTTCTTTCAACCAACACGAGTCAATGAGTTTTCAAAACCAGAATGTTTAGTCAACTTCTGCTAATTGGAAAGAAAACACTTAGGAAAGGTAAAGCAGATTAAAAATTTCAGTGGTAGAAAAGAGGCTTATTTGGGGCTTCAAGAGATGAATAAAACAATTGTGATTCCCCTCTAAATGTCAAATTCTCTTTTACCACACACCTCTGATACTTCTACAACTGTGCAAATCGATTAATGTCATTGTCCCCCTAATCCCTTATATAAAAATTTCAAGAAATAAAGCTTATGGATTTGAAGTACGAAAAAAACACCCAATTTTGACCTTTTTTCCTTTTCATGTTTTTTTTTTTTAATTTTTCATTATTTATGCAATACTTCGGAGTTAATTAAAAAATAATTACTAAAAGTTGCAATTGCAGCTAAGTATGCAAGAAAATTAGTAGAATGCATAGATCTTATTACCCTCAGGAGCAAGCAAAAGAATAAACCAAGGCTGCTGGCACAGCAATTTTGCTCTCTCAACATGCAATCCAAGAAGTCATTTACTGTAATTATGGCAAAAACTTTGAGAAACAGGATACAAACTACTACGGGAAATTGTGTCTGTATGAACATCTTAACTACAGAAAGGCCCTAATTCAGAAGCAGCGATGGAGTTCAGCTGGGAGAAATAATCATCATAGAAACTACAGTATCAACTCCAAAAGGTTGAGCTCAAGTATAAAGGCTGAACAAACACTTCTGAAGAAAAGAAGGAAGATTCTGGAGGGAGACCATTCAATCTTTGTTTCAGATTTTATTTCAGGTTTTCCCAGTTCAAAGTTAAGCAGTGCCCAGCCTCGGAGGCATTTAAATCAGAACGGGTTTGAAAAGCCAAGTGTGGGTGGGTTTTCAAGAGATGCACAGCATAAACTGTAGATTTTTACAGGCTCAGATTTGGGCAATCCAAGGCTTGGGCACTCAGCATCCCTACTGACCACTCACTGGCCACTGGGATACAGGGAGAGTGGGAAAATACACCATCTCAAGATGGTCTTTGAAGCTGGAATGGAAACAACAACTGGCCTTCCTGTAGTAAGGGTATAACAGGTTTTGGCAGGTGTTGAGTATTTCCTGAAGCCACATATCCCCACGTGGAGACGCAGAGAACATCTTCAAATGGATAAAACCATTTTCTACTGAGTGTTCAAAACCGGACTGCCTGTTCTGAGGAGTTCCCCAGAGTTCATATTCAGGTGACACAGTAAAATTGGATCAGCAGCTCCTGGCAGTATCCCATCCTCATCCTGGACATGGTGCCACTGATTTTCAGAATCAGTCATTTTGAAGCACTTGATATTAGACAGAAAGATAATTACAGAATCGTGTGATGTTGCACTTCCAATGGGGCTTTTCTAAAACTTTCTTAATGAAAAGAAACGTGGATGCCGAGCCAGCAGCTCTAACACATTGTGCACTAGCTCTTCTTGCTCTACCTTAGCTGAACTTGGTTTTAACTTACCCAAAATCTCTGCTCAATAGACTCCAAGATGCTAATGGAAGAATAATATTTTCTAACCTCGAGGGGAAAAAAGAATGTTTGAAATCTCTCCTGTGCTCATAATATCCGATTTAATTATTTTAACTTAATTACTAAACACTTTCCCAAGCCAAGCAGAAGTAAACCTGGATGTGCTGAAACCAACCTCAAGTAAAGCTTTATAAACCACCACCACAATCTTTACCAACATTAGTATTTCCTGAGACATCAACATAAAAACAGCACAGATATTTAGGACTGGCATTTTCTGCATGATCCTTTACAGAGGAAGAATCTTTCACCTCAGGAGTACTGGACAAAGGAAACCATGATAAAGATGGTCTATCAGGAGTTTCCCAGAGCTACTTTCACACGGGTCTATGTCCAGCCTTTATAAACAAAGGAGCCTCCAGAAAGATGAAAGAATTACTGAAAACAAATGAATTCTTAACAGGAAAATCAATCCTATCACAACCAATCCTGACACATGACAAGGAAAAGGGAAGACATCTGCCAAAACTGAACAAATAGATGTGATGCTTCCCTTATAAAGGTGGTCCTTAGAAAGATGATTGAATATTCCAGACAAGAGCGGATGGAAAAGTAGAAATTAGCATTTGAGGTACTTTGGCGACTGATAACACAAAAGAATGAAGGAGTAGGAGAACACCATCAATGGAAAGAAAACCCAAAACCCAAACACCAAAACACCCCAAATTTTCAGAACAACCTCTTTTTCCTACCATACTTTATTAAATACATGAACAGAATTGACCTCTGCTCTACATACTCACTTTTCATTTATTATGATAACCCAATAAATCATGCAAGAAATACTGTTTCCAATAATACAATATAATATAATATACATTCCAGAACACAAGTTTCATAATTGTTCAAGCAAAAGCCAAGCAGTGAAATATATTGCCAAATCCAAGCACTCTGCATAACACAAAGAAAGCAATTGGCAAAGGTAGAGTGGATTAACAAATCTAAATGTGAGTCTTCAGCCTCTGCTAAAACATGTCCTAGCTGCATTCATTAAAAAAACCCATGGAACAGGCATTCACAGAGCATGTACATGAGCTATTTTGTTTTCTGGAAGTGTGCACCAGCTAGCAATGCCAGTGTCCAGAGAGGTGAGCACTGCTAACAGGGAAACTCTGTGGAAATTACACATAACGACAACGAGCTCGGGAGCCAGAAACGATGGCCAAAGATATATTGTTGTTGTGCAGTAAGGGAGGGAGCGAGTGATCCACAGGATAATGATGGCATGCTGCCAAATTAATAGGACAGTGAAGAACCTTCAATATATCTCTATCATCAGTTTGCGCAACAGATGTTCATCCCTGATTTTCTAACCAGGTCTGGAAAATGTTCCACCATATCCCACTGTTCCTTCCCTAGAACTTCTTCATGCAATGGGCTGAAAAACCAACTCATGGTGCTCTCTGACTTGGCATCACATGACAGGGATAAAATTTTGCCTTCTCATGGCTTTCCAGAACCAGTGGAAGATGTGATTTCACTCTGAAGCCCTCACTCAGCCTCATGACGAGCCTGTTTTCCATGGGCTGCCTTCCTTTATGGACAGCAATCACATGCATGCTTTGGGCAATCTTCATACACAAGTGTCCTGCCATTTCACAACTCCAGGAAAGATGTGGGGAAGCCCCCCAGTGAGGCACCAAATTACCCACAGGATGGTCCCTCTTCCCTTGTGCACCCTCCTGGACAAGCATGTGGAAGGGGAGTCTCAGTTCTAAACACCTACAAACATGAACTATATTTTGAGGGCTGAAGAATGACTCGAGAACCTTCAGATTCAGCTTCATAGTTCAAGCTCTTCATGTTTGTATAAAGCTATTAAAAGTACTACTACCAATCTTTTCCATGAAAAATAATATTAGCAATTTCCTTGCATGCTTCCATAAGTTTTAGGAGCCACCAGGGACAGCGTTTTGTTCTCCCAACAATTCAGCAGAAGACATTAATGAAGCAAAACTCTTTTCAAAGCTAGTGCAGTCAATGGCATTGGTTGCACAGAGAAGTCACATGGAAGTAATTGCTTAAAATACATGAACAAAGTCAAGTATCAAAATAAAACTCCTATAAAAAGGACAGGGTATTAATAACAATGTGTTAAACAAAAATATGGAACCTATGACACCACCCTTCTCACTGCACACCGAAGGATGTAGCAGGTTAAATTCTTTCTTAATTTATTGCAAAACAATTGCATTTTTTCTCCAGAATTAAAGGGTTAAAGTTATATAGTAAGAAATCCAGCTAATTTACTGGTGTACAGTATAGAACAAACCTATTTCTTATAGAAAATCTCTTAAAATTGCAAATGAAGCAAAAGTGCAGGAAACACAGAATTAGGGGTATCATGGGATGCTGCTTAAAAAAAAATAACCTCAGCAAAACTAGCCTTGCATTGCAGATGGTAATAAAAAAGGGTAAGGTAATCAAACACCACAGCAAAAAAATACCAACTCCCCCGGGAATAATAGGGCCCAAATTTCTTTTGTGACCTTGTGTGAGAGTCCGAATAAAGTGAAGCTCTGATGTAAACAACATATGCTGATTTACTGCATTGCAACTCAAGATTCCATTTATTTTTTTCCAGAGTAATTCCTGTTCTCTGGTGCTTTCCCAGATTTTTATTTCTTGTTTTCAGTAGGAAACTCAGGAGGAGGTTCAGTTATTGAAGAAAGCCACCCGTGCATGATTTATCGGGGAAGTGGTGCTGTTCCTCCACATGGCAAATGCCAGGAGGGAATAAAACCAGAATAATGTCCTTGTCCCAGAGACACAAGAGTGGAGCACATCCCTGGTAAACATGTCCTCAGTCCTTGAGGACCTTCCAAAAACACCCATTGCAAGGATGTGTGTGGCAACCAGAAGGGAAAAAAACCCAAAGGAGACCAAAAAACCCCCCAACACTCTGTAATAATCCCCACTGAACCCCCAAAATAACTGGGAGCGAAACCCAACCTGATTCTGCAAATTAGAAAAGTACCTCTAAGAAGGTTCACTGTAGCCAAGTGCTGCCAAAATTGCAACTGCACCTCTGAGAGCGATGTCAGGGGGAAATAAATCCTGCCCAGCAAGAGACAACAGCTGCTGGTCTAATGAACAAAGGTGGGGATCATAAAAAAATCCCACCGCAGATGCCAGGCCGTGCTGGGATGGCAGTTTATATTACAGAGATGGCCTCTGCCATTGGGAAGCTTAATGAACTGAAGATTTTTAATCAATGCACTGGTTTATAGGCCTCCAACATAATTAATTTTAAATACTTAGCAATTATACAGTACTTCCTGGCCAAGATCTCATAGAGTTTAAAAACATCAGCTGCTTTAGCCTTAAAATTCTCCATTTTAAACACAAAAAGCACAGATGAACCATTTATTTTGAGATGGCTAGTTCTCTGAATTAGGTTCACATTTCATCACAGACAATCTACATTTACAGTTCCTTAAATATTCTTATTTTTAGAAACTCTTAGCGCCTACACCTGACTTAAATCAAGACCAAAATGATGCTTAAGAGACTGATTACCTAACGTGTCATTCCACAATCTCTGCTGAGTGCCTTCCTTCCTTACGGATCAACATTCTGAGGCTGCACAAGGGGCCTCTGTTGCAGCCAGAATTAAAATTCGGGGTCTTCCCAAGCAGCCATGCTGCAGAGGGAGTTGAATGAAAATTAATAAGAAGACATAATAAAATCATTATTCTGCTGCAAGGAACCAAACTACTCCTCGCAATGGCAGGTGAAAGCCTTATAGCAAAGTCTGACAGGGGCAACGTGTATTTTATAGAACTGTTTAGCTGAGACCTCCAAATTCAGCATTAAAACCCACCAGGAATTGCCTGCCATGGTGCAAAGTGCTGGGAATGAAATTTTAAAACCTGGTTGGTTGAGGACAAGGCTGTCTTTAGCTGAATGCACTTCACAGTCAAGCATAACAAAAGCAGCTGAAAGATCCAACATAATCAATGTCCATGCTATAAACTGGCAACAAACCATATGGATAAAGAAATCAACAATTATTCAAAACAAAGTTCACTTACCCACGGACCTGTTAAATTTTAAGTGTCCCACATTTACTTCACACAGCCAACTATTCTTACTTTGATAAAAACACAAACTAACAGTAAACTCACAGATTTTGGCAGATTTTTTATTTTAGTTAAATATCTCGGGATCCCAGAAACTCGCATTGAAAACAAAGGAAAAGCCTAGTAAAAGTTGTTCTGTCACAACTGGCGAATTCCTCCCATAAACAACTGAACAATAAAGGAGGTGTTCATTTTATCTCACACTTCTGACATCATCTTTCGTAGTCTCCAAGCGCTCCGCTCCAGTTTTGGGGATGGATTTATAATGTCAATAGGATTCACACTTTTGTCAGCCCACTCAAGCAGCATAAGGGCTCAGAGAAACACGGGGCTGATAAACCTGTCTGAATGTCACACTTTTGGCAGGCAACAAAAAAGCAGGAAAGGCTCCAATAGTGTTTTTCCAGTTTTTTTCCCAGTCCAAACTGCTGACATTAAGGCATGTGTGAAGGAACCATTCCCTCCCTTTTAATTGTGTTAGTGCTGCGACACCTGACATGCCACACTCTTCTCCAGATGGAAAGGAGACAGCTCAGCCCCAAACACCTCCCTGCAGTGAGCACAAAACTGCTTGTTGTTGTTTACAAGGAGGGAAGTGATGAGCTGAAGGCTGGGCAAATTCAGGCTACTCTGTGCTGTTAAACCAAACTCAGTGCCTGCTCCTCCCAATTTGCTCCCCCAGCTTCCCAAAGCATTGAGAAGCTGCAGGTTTTCTTGGGTGGCATCACCCTGAAGAAGCGGGTTTAGCAGCGGGTTTAGCAGCTCCAAAATCCTGCCCTCAGCCCCCTGGGCAGTCACAGCACTTTGTTTCCAGCTGGGTAACACACGGAATTAAAGGACAAAAAGGTTTATCTGCATTTCATTGCTGGGATGCCTACTTTGTCCTGGATTTGTGTTCATGTAAGTGTGCTATTATTCCAGGACTCTCATTCTTCAGTAAATATCCACATTACTGCCTTTAAAATGTCCCTCAAACTCTCTCCAGCCACAATGGCTATTAAGCTATTGAAGACATCAGGCTACTACCATCACACCAACCTCTGTCTAGTGCATTTTGGTCTATTTTTCCTCCTACATTGTTTGGAAATATTAAGTTAAATTCTGAGCAATAATGAAGGAACAAGTATTTAATAATAAGACTAAAAGCAGGCCTGAAAGGACAATGAAAATCAGATTTTTTTTAAAAAAGCTATTTACTAATGTTCTGCTCCTGCAATAGAGAACACAGAAATGGGCAAAATGGTGAGACCTGCTGTCCATCTGTCTCAGCAACCAATCTCATGTGAGGGGCAAAGGAAATGCTTAAAAGAGCAAGAAATGACCAGTCTTCCCCAGGATATTTCTCCAGTTCTTCAGCCCTGGAGAATCACAAAACTGAGCAAGATGCCTTTTGTGTATCATTCTGGACCTGCTTTTTTTCTTGGTGTTTTGGTTTTTGGTGAGCATTTTGTGAGCATCTCAGACTCACAGAAGCATTTGAATTTGTATCTTCCCATTTTGTGTAGCTCTCTGTGTAATGCAGACAGCATCATTAGCAAGGAAATAAATACTGCAGGTTATTCTGAGTAAAGACATGATCCTAACCTAGAAAAACAGGATGAAAATAGAAATACTTGCTATAATCTTTAAAGAAGCTTGGTTGTTTTTTTCCCTGTTTACAACACACAGAGACACAATCATAGAATGCTTTGGGTTTCAAGGGACCTTAAAGATCATCCAACACCCTGTCATGAGCTGGGACACCTCACTAGACCAGGTAGCTCCAAACCCTGCCCAGCCTGCCCTTGAACACTTCCAGGGATGGGGAATCCAGACTTCTCTGGGCACCTTGTGCCAGGGCCTCACCACCCTCACAGTAAAGCACTTCCTCCTGATGTCACATGTAAACTACTGTCAGTTTGGATTCATCCCCCCTTGTCTCGTCACTCCAGGCTCTTGCAGAAACTCTCTTCCTGTCTTTCTTCAGGTACTGGAAGGCCACAACTCAGTCACTTCAAAGCCTTCCCTTTTCCAGGCTGAACAATCCCAACTCTCTCAGCCTTCCCTCTGTCCTTTGATATGTCTTTTCCTTGGGGTTTTGTTTGTTTGCTTGTTTTGCAATAGATCTTGTCCTTCTCTGTAGGTTTCAGTACTTCAGGGCTCAGCATGGAAGGGCAGGACACCACAACGGTGTGTTCTATTACTTGCAAATGTTTCAAAACTACCAAGTGCATGGGCTGGTCACAGCAGATGAATTGTATTAAGCCAGAATACGTATTTGCATACTTGGAGTGCAGTTATTAAGCAGTCATCATGCAGTGATTATACAAATTTATTCACTATGATCAGCCAGCAGTTGACAGGCAGAGGTCAAGGATTTAGACAGAGCAGGCTACCAAGTAATAATTGCAAAATGACTGTGTAAAAGGGAGCCTTGTAACAGTGGTGCAGCCTCACAGCCCAATAGGCTGCTGGCGTGTCATTCCGAAGAATTTTCAAAGTATAGTGAAAATATTTTTTAAAAAAGCATAAAGTTAAGCAGCCTTTCCTTATGGAAGTGCAAGGGGATGTGAACCAACACCTTCTGGCCAGAGAACGTGGAAGGAAAGGCATTCTCACATAGGTCTTTGTGGATTTGAAGCCTGAGGGCTTCCATAAGGAAATACAACTTCTAAGTAAATATAACCAATCCAGACATGGGAGAACGTGATTTTGCCTTTTAGCCACGGGGTGCACCAAGCACCAGAACATTAAATATCACTGCTGGAAATAAAAGAATCGATTAAAGCTTTTGAGAAAACTTGGGAGAAGACCCTGAGCCAGACAAAGGAAGAATGTGGTGCAAAGTGAATAGCTTCACTTCCCTGAAAATCCTGCAGATCTGCCAAGAAAAAGCTTTTGTGACTTCAAATATTATATTCTAAACACGTTTTGTAAGCAATTTCTTTGGTTTCAAGAGTCATCTCTTCCCTTCCACTCAAACACATACAGGTTCAACCTGACCATGCAGCAGCACAGAATCTTCATGGAGATTTCCGTGATACACCATCTGTGAGAGAGAGAGGATGAAGGAAGCACCAGAGGAAAGGTCAAGTTACAGAGGCAAGGTACACCCAGTGCTGGGCACACTTCAAAAAGGGACGTAGAAAACCACAGGGATTGTGAATTAGGAATTCTGAACTAGGGCAGCAGCTGGAATGAACAAAGGAGTGAGCCTGAGTACCAGCACAGGGATACTCTGGCTTGCAGCAAGGCTGACAGGCTATAGGGGTACTCCAGCTTATTTGCTGAGGAGCAGCTGGTTTTCCTGTTTCCTGGACCCTTTTCACTTGTGCTAATTTATTTTACTCTGAACCACTGAAGGGAGGAAAACTTGGTGGAGATACTTCTCAGTCTGCAATCACAGAAACATCCTCTCAATTTGGAGTGCTGTTTCAAGCCAGATTAATTCACAGTATTAATTATACAAAAATTGCTTTGCAATAGGTAAAGCCAATTGAACACATTACAATGTATTCTAATGGAATAAATACAAGGGAAGAAAAAGGTAAACACTAGATTAGCCTGAAAATGATGTATGAAGAAGGTTCTTTCAGACAGCATTTTAACACAAGCCTGAGAACTAATTACCCATAAGAAGTCTCAAATATTCTTTCTTTTTGTTGAAAGGCTGTGACAAATCATATGTGCAACACAAGCAAGACAAAGATAACTTAGAAGATGTTGCCAAAAGATAATTTACAAGATCTAGGACACAATCAACACTCAGCAATGCTGAAATGTCAAATGTTTTCCAGCCACATGCAAAAATAACACATGCACAAAGTCCAAGTTCCCCTATAAAAAGAGGATCGTGTCCTGACACAGACTCACAATGCAAATCAAATGCAGAAGAGAAGTTATTTACTCTCACTGATGTGTCAGATCGCATCGCAGAATCTGACAAATCCATAAAAATATTAGAGGCATCAGCACAAGCTTCCCACATAATTAGCTGGATCTGCAGCAAAGGGGGCAAGCTGCCATGAGCAGACCATGCCTTCCTGCTCCACTCCCGGACAGATTGCCTCTGGCAGTGATGTCCTCTTTCCATGGTAAAGGGAAAAGCCTGACACTAACTTAAAACTGTCGGATATATTCTTAATCATCAAGTGGAAATTAAGTGGCAGTGGCCCATGAATAAAAACAAAAGGAATTAAAGCCCTTGAGTGTTTGCTTATTTATTTATTTGAAGCCAGAATTCAAGCCAAGCTAATGGCAAGAATGGGAGATAACACACCTTCCACATCGTCCTTTACTTGGCTTTTTTTTGCAGTGTAATCACTTGGACACGAAGCCTGTCAACAGCAAGTGACCTTTAGAGTTCATGGAAAACTCTGATCCCAAAAGTTGCACGGGGAGCTTCCATGAGCTGCTCCCTACCCAGCCCTCCACAGGGCTGCACCACAACAGCTTGTTTAATCAAGTCCCACACAAGCTTTTTTAACCTACAAGAAAGGTAAGCCTGTAATTAATGAACTTATTACTTATCTGAGCCGGCTGCAACCCTCCTTATGCTCCACGAGTTGTGGGAAGGGAAATTAAAGCACTAAGCACAGCTTAAATTTACAATCTAATAGTTTTGGAGTAAGAAACAAGACATCCCACTCAGATGGTTATATTTACCAGTTTGGCAATTCTGGTAATTCCCTCCCAAATAACTTTATGTTTGTCCTAAAACATCATTAAAGGATAGATAAGGAACAAGAAGAACTAAAGAGCTGGTTAATCTGTGCAGCATCATTATGTATTATTTAGTTTAATATCTTCTTGTAGTAAATACAAAATCATTATGTGCCATTTTCTTCAAGAGAACATTGTAGTAAATTTGATGTTGCAACAGAACCATTACAGTATAATAGTGTACACAGAAAAATTCTACTGATTAGCAAGCAAAAATATGTAATTATAGCCACAGTGTGGGACTCAGTTGGCTGGTGTTTTATTGCATACAGCTTTGTAAGACTACTCTGCTGCCAAAAATAATGAGGAAAATACCGAGTTGCTACTTCCAGTTGTACTAGAGGTTTTTGTCTTGATTTTATTGACATTTATAAAGTGATTGTCACATGTAACAAACAAGCCCCGGTGCCAGCCCTGGGAGCTGTGGTGATTAACAAGCAAACAGCACCAATTCCATAGCAACATCCCATGCATCTGGATCGATAGCCACTGGATTTTGAAAGAGGTAATTCTGACCAACACTTTGGCCAAAGCATCTCAAGGGCTCTGCCGTTTGAGCACTATCTTGAAATGATACAAGAGCAGCGAGACACGGCTTTAGACAGAAAAAGCAGCTCAACGTTAGCCCATGAAAGTTGTAGCAAACATATTCAAATGTTCGTATTTCCAATATGTAAAAATATAGCTTTCAAAGAAAGCACATGTGATCATGAGTAGAAAGACTGAAAAATATCTATCTTATGATATTTGGTATTATACTTAAGCCTCCAGATTTTCCTTTCCAGGTTTCATTAAAGGGAGGAGGGGGAATGAGGTACGTTTATGGCATAGTACAAAAGGGATGGAAAGTTACAGCTTAAAAAGTTTGCAGAGAAATTAAAATCACAGGGAGCTGATCTGTTTCTGAAAAGTTACACTGGAATGTTTCAGAGTCATTAAATTTACGGAGTTCTCACCCACAGGTGGTTCATATATCCAAACTGCAACCCAATACCATCAGAAAGGAGCAATTACTCTGATATGTCAAAGAATAAAGTGAAAGAAAGGGCAACACTGGCTTAATGAAGCTCCAAAGCCCAGTGATGGAACCTGGGAAAAAATTCTACTTCAATATCATCCTCCTTTCTGGAAACATTTATAGCACAGAATCTTCACCCATATTTAGAAAACAAACAAAACAAAATCTTAACAGTTTATGTCAAGGTGTCAAATGCAGAATAAATTTCAACATAACTCCTAGTATTAATCCACCCACTGTCAAAAAGTAAACTTTTAGAATTAGCTTTGCCTACTTACTTTCAGAGCAGTCAAAGGCTTGCAAATAGCAAGTTGTACTCCGGATTATGGAAAGAGACCATGGGGAATTGGGCAAGGCATTGTAAGCTGCCATCTATACAAAGGGCCTATTAAGACTCATCTGCATTTTTCCATTAAAATTTACCACTTTGGGTACATCTTCATTAGCAAACATAGCTGGTGGGGAGAAGCTGTTGTATAAATACTAAGCACAGTTCGGGTGCAGTTTGGTGGTGGAGAGGGTTTTTGTTCGTTTGAGGTGTTTTATTTATTTTTATTTTCGGCTTGGGCTTGTCTGGTCCTAGGGCTGAACACCAGTTTTCCAGTGGAATGCATCGGGGACACATTCTCCAGTGTACTTTTACCAAAGAACCTCAGCTTATGGGCTCCCAGGTACCTGATAATGTTGAATACCAAAGCAGTGAGGATGAGCAGGGGATTTCCTTCAAAAGCACATTCAAGGCCTTAATAATAAACAACAAGGTAAATGCACCCTTTAAGTATTGGCTTGAGTTGAGACTTATTTTATTTATTTGAATTTTTCAGGATTTTTAGCAATACCTGAGTTAGTACTCCTGCAAATAAAGCGGGAAGGCCCACATTCTCACACCCAAATACACCAAATTTGTGCACTGTAGGAGCAGCAGTTTGTTACTGATCCCACAACCTGCACAAATCAAAGTTTAAAGATCAAAGCAACAACTCCCATCAAACTCCAACTCTGTCCCGGCCACACAAAGTCAGCATGGTGGGATGTTCATCCCTTAAGGTTTTAGTTATAAACAGGCACAATAAAGAGACTAAGCAGTCACCCTGGGGTACAGGCACAAACAAGCCCTGTCTACAGTGACTAATCCCTTCTGCTTCCAGTGGGGATGGTGAGGAGGAGACCGAGGCCATGGTGGAGAATGCTTTCAGAGCATGGAGATGACATACACAATAACCTAATGCCACAGTTCTAGTTGCTTCTGATGGCAAGATGGAGAAACGTGGCCCTTCCCTGCCTTCAGTGTTATACATGACATTTTCCACAGCTAAGTCCTCGTGAAATGCACATCTCGGGGCAATCTGAACAAGCAAAGCACGTGAACGTGGTGGTGAAACATTTTACAAGACAGTCTCCAGAAGACCTGTGGTTAATTTACAGTCCCACACCATAAATACCCCACGTGTTCCCGTGGCATCAGCATCACACTGTAAAGACAAGCTCTTCATGGTCTCATGGAAGGATGATGCCTTTCACTCCAGTAAAAGGACACCTTAGATTTACTACCTTTAAGACCATTAATGCATTTTGTTTTCGAAACAGGTCTTTTCACAGAGTCAGAGAATAAATCAGGCTGGGCTGGACCCTGGAGGTTATGCAGTCCCACCCCCTGCTCAGGTTCCCTTTACAAAACAAATGCACGGTTGAACCAAACCTGCTTTCCATCCTCCTGAAGTGATGAAAACCTACAGAAGGAGTTGAGGAGCACTTCTACCACCTCAAATCTGTTTATTGTTATTATTTTTACTAATTATGTTTATGCTCCAGGGTAAAACAACACCCAACACCTACATGTTATTGAAAGTAAATGCTTTTCAGTTATTAAGATAGAAGAGCGAGAGCTAAACAATAACTGGCACAAAAGGCTCACACAAAAACAGTCCCAAGACGACACCTCTCCAGGCTGGGAAGGGGCCTGTTTGAGGTGATAGCAAGAACCACCAAAATAGGTGGAGCTGAAGCACTAAGGAGGATGAAAGGTCTGAGCTGACAGCAAATAGAACCCAGATGTGAATTCGCCATGTGGGGAGGCAAGGCTATTGTTTGTTATCTGGGGATTGAGGGATGCACAACACAGGGATGAGCCCCACCATCCTTAATGAGGGACAATCTGAAGCCTCAAATCTCTTCACACAGAACTCACAGGGTGACTCAAAAAGGAGAGCGCTGACTTTTAACACAGCTTTCAGCAGAGAGCCGGGCTCTGAGTTCTTTTCCTCACATCTAGATTCCTTTTCTTAATTTTGCTACTCTTTTGCAACAAGAACAAGTTGGGGGTTTTTATATCTCTTCTAATTAGAAGGCCAACTCTCTGATCTATTGACCTATTGCACAATATGATTTTAATTAGTTCACAGTGACACGCAAGGTCTGGACTTACTATTGCTTTTTCTGAAGAAACCTATTTGCCCACTGAAATAATTTATACAAACAACCCAACAAAAGATTTTGAAAAATATTTTGAAAAATATTATTGTACAGAATTCAGTGGGATGAAGTTGATGTTGTAAAGAGTGACATTCCCAACCTTCTAAAAGACAGTTTTCTCTATTGAAATACACTCCCTACACAATTTGTTTAAAATAACTAGGATTTTTTTTGGTTGAGTACAAATATATCATTCCTTCTCTATTAATGCCTTATGTGCATGTCAGCACAGATACAGATATCACAACAATATTTGTTTTGAATAGAAATCTCACTGAGCAAAGTTTTGAAGACCAGATATCATTTGAAAGCAAGAGTTTTTATCCCATCAGAAAAACTCCTCAAGGCTTCACACAGTTTTTTATGTACTTCATAAAGGAGATGGACAACAAATAGGAAAATACAGAGCGAGAAACCAAGGGTGAAATCATGGGTGGTATTTTCAATATCTTTCAGACCCTCCCTGTAGCTCCAGATAGCCCCACTCTGGTCTCCCTTCTTTTACTCTACACTCAGTTCTCCCCCACCTCCAACCCAGACCTGCGGGATTTGATGGCAGGGTAAAAGCCACACATGTTAAGACTGAATCTGAAGTACTGCCAGGCACAAGATTCCAAACAAAATATCTAATGACTGAGTCTCCCTGGATTTCCCCACCTTAACAGAGGCTTTAGCTTCTCTCAGCACAGGAGTTTTCAGATATGTGCAGAGACCTACTTGTTTTGAAACTTGCAGCTCTCTATCAAACACATCTGCAAATAACCCTTAGATTAAATAATGTGTTGGGAATTAAAAGCAGGTAACAGACAGCATGAGGAAACTGGGGTAAGAGTGTTTCAAAATCTGCAGACTGCTCATATAGGATGGGGCAGAACCAAAGCACAAATGGATACCATCACATATTTCCTTTCCAGTTGGACAAGAAATCCCTGACAAAAGTGTCTTGGGCTTCAAGGAGTCCCAGGTTTCACTACACCAATCTGCCCATCTGGGAATGCATAACAAGAGACGTGTGTGCTCCTGTGGTCAGGACACTTATGAAACACAGGTAAGATCACGGACACGACTGAGGAGATGACTCAGGGAACATCAGGGCTTGAACTTCCACCTCTAGCATTTATTGGTGGAATATTGACCATCCTTCCAGCGGAACATTTTCCCATATTCAGCAGATTCCCTATCAAACATGAGACGAGGCAGTGTTGCAAGCCTTCAGACTTGAAAGCAACAAAATAGCTCCACCAGACAGCATTTGCACTTTTTTTAGATGCCACAGTGTTAATCATTGGGAAACTAATAATGTTCCCTTGCTGTTTCAAGCAGATACCCAAGGAAGGCACAGAATAAAAAGAGAAAAGAAAAAAGAAGTTTAGATAGCCATGCTCAATCTTTCCCTTCTATTATTCATAAACCTGCAGGTTCTAGGGGAGAACGCACTTGTTAGGGGTTCTCAGAGAAACCTGGCCTAATTAAGTTTTAATTCCAGCAAATCAGGAGGTGTACTTTGTCCCTGTCAAACACAGAGCCACATTTTAGCAGCGTTTTCCAAAAAGACAATGTTCCTTGGTAACTCCACAATGGATTTAGTCCAAAATTTGTCACCATCTGTGGATCATAAAATGTCTTTGTGATTCAGGAGTCCCACCAGACTCCTTGTCTATAAGACTCCAGACAGTCACCCTGGCTACATCTGCCTCTGGAATCCTGGCAAGGATTAAAAATCATTGCAGAACAGCTCCAAAAGAGCCCCTTCTTTCCTCTTAAACCTCTTTCTACTTACTGGCTTAGGATATGCTTAAACTCACATTGATGTAGAAGCGTTTTCATAGTAAAATTATATCATTCAGGGAACAATCCCTAAAAAAACCAGCAAAACAAGTGAGAGGCGATGCAGTAGGGGGAAGGAAGAAGTGTAGAGATTGGTATGCAAAGGTGTTTGTAGAATATCACTGCTAGGATGAGCCAGAAGATCCTCCAGTCAGTGTCACTATTCCTATTTCCATCGATGCATTTCTAAATTATCCTCCAGGACAAAATTAACTGTTCCCACAATGCAGAGGGCAGTGAGGAGAGCAATTTCTTGCAGTACACAAGACTCCTGGACTCAGACGAAAATTCCACCCATTGCCATGACCCTCGTTAATGGCCCTTTCTAAACATATTCGGGTCTCAAGCTTTGGGAAAGAGTTAAAATCGAAGCCTTGCTAAAGCACACCCCAGAACAATGTCTGTGCAGGCAGAGCCATCACTCCAGTCAGTTTGGTGTTCCTGGCTCTGCTCCCATTCCTGCTGCAGTCGCTGTGATTGTTGTTCTTCCCTCTTCCTCCAGTTCTTGCGCTCCATTTAGTGACACCAGGCCAGGCGCACCAAAACAACGCTGGGATGGAGCGAGGCAGAAATGGGTTTACACTGCACAAGACAAGGCAACATTTTATCCAGAACTCCCCAAATTGTATGCAATGCACGTGGTGCACCGCAGAGGGTAAATGTGGGTCTCTGAAAGGCCTCAAAAAGGAGGATTCTGGGAGCATTCTCCACTTGGATGGATGCACAAAGCACCACGCGGATGGCAGCACGTCCCATTCCTTGGCACAGGTATGGGAAAACAGCAATTAAGCTTTTGTCAAATATCCTTTTTCCAACAAACAAACAAATTCCTCCTAAATACCTGCGCTGCCAAAGTCTCCCTCCCATGTATAATTATATAGTCTTTCTTAAAAGACGCCGAACAATCAAATGGCATTGTTAAATAACCAAATGTGCTTTCTCTGCCTTGCTTTCGATTATTCAACATTAGCACGTAAATTGACAGTTATTAGGCAAATGATAAATGTTATCTGTTCATACAAAAAGTGCTTTACTGAATCAAAACTATTAACAGTTCCCAAGAGCATAAATGTAATTCTTTTATACTATTGAAAAGGAAAAACAAACAAACAAAAGATGTTTTTACACTCAGGAACATATGCAGAGATTCCCCAGAAGAGGCAAGTAACAGAGCTGACCTAACAGTGTACAGCTTAAGAATCACTGTAAAAATAATTTAATGGGTGTTAGAAAACATGAAATTTGATTTCTTTTCCTTATGCCTCAGAGCTTCTGTTATGCTTCCAGTTGATTTTACCAAGCTGAGGAAATACTACAAATTCTAAGCATAAATCTACTCCTGTACCACTTTTTTGTTACATAATAAAACAAGTATATCCTTTGTCAAGCACAATGACCACAGTAAAGGATGGAAACACAACAGAAAGTTGTTTCTGTTCAAATACCTTTCATTTACTCAGGAGATTCAGAACCAAGGCAGAAACAGGAGATTTTGGAAATTCTTCCAGGACAGGTGTGGGTGAGAAATAATTGAAGTTACAATTCAGAAGATGCCTCACACTGCCCTGTCTTTTCAAATATGGGACATCCCTGGCCCTCAGATGACTCCCTGACCCAGCAACACCAAAGTTTACAAAATGCCCGTCAGTAAAAATCAGCAAAGCCACAGAGAAAACCCTCTGTGTTGGTTTTGCTCCATCACACCTTTGATGCAAATGAGCGACACGAGGTCTCAGACTGTAAAGTGAATATCCTACAAGTACATGGTTTTCCCTGAGAAAGGGAACAGAGGTACTTCGGGATAATGAGACGGGAAATGTGCAAATCCCATCCCACTTTCTCATTTAAGCAGTTTAATAAAGCAGCCCTGTCTTGTGGCACACCAATACATTTTGGCAGCATTTGGAAAGATAGCACCTCCTGAGCTGTGAGCACCACATTTCACTCCACCATGTCACGTTAGATAAAAGCTGTCTGCAACTTTTATATTTTTCCTAGACAGAAGAGTTATACAATATTGCCAAGAAGCTTTAGAACCATGCAGGGCAGCCTAGCACTACTGCCAAACAATGTTTTTTAAGATTTTATTTCTCCCTCTGTTTAAAAGGTGCTCTGGCAACTCTACAACCATTCAAGAAAGCAGCACATTCTCCAACTACTCTGCAAGATGCATTGAGACAGGGCCTTAGAGAGCCTGGCTTTAGACACTGACCTCTTACAAACTCTTTATTTAGAAAACTACCTTCCTATGAAATGTTTTGGTTTTTTTCAGTTTTAGAGTTAGAAAATAAACATTCTTTAAAAACCAAGTTACCTCCTCCAGAACTAGTCCTAAGGGAGTAAGGTACGAAGTAAAAGGAACAGGGGAAATAAGGAAATAAGAGCACACAGTAAATATGTCGATGATTTCAGCATGTTAAATGTGTCTGGAAAGGAGAGAAGCTTCAGTTAATAGCAGCTGATTATTCCAGTAGGGCCACTTAGTAGTAGTGATGGAAAGATAACACTTTTTTTAACTGATGTTTGTAGAGTGCTTTACATTCCTCAGATAGAACAGCTGTAGATACGCCAAACACCATCATCATTACTCGGCTGCTCCTCTGACTCCTGTAAATAATTAAAGGCTGGGACTTTATTCTTGGTAAGCACATCCTGATGTAACATCTGGGGGTGGGAGGGGCAGACGTGACCAATCCCTCTGTCCTATACTTTATGTATGAGGAGTAAATACATCATCGTGTGGTCAGAGCCAAGAGGGACAGCCTGGAGCTGGGGATGCTTCCTGGAGACACTGCAGAGTTCCTTTTGGGAAGGCAGGAAGGGATGATAAGTGTGAGAGGCAAGCTGCAGTGATACTGGTTGGCTTTTGCTTCTAAAGAAATTTGTTTGGTTTACTTTGTTGGAAGCTCTTAAAAAAAATAAAATCTTCCAGCCCAGAACTCGATACCTTCAGGGCACAATTACACCTTTACCAGAAGCACTAATTAATTTTAATTATTCCTTCTGACAAATATTTTGTACAGAGTGTAATGTAGGTATGTTTTATTAATGATCCAGGAATTTCACTTTTTACATTAGAAAGAACCCACCTGTTCTATTATTATAACAACAATAATTAAAGCAACAAAGATACAAAGCAAGGTGTGAAAAATTCTGACTTTCAAACTAGGGAGGCAACTTTGTGCAACTCTTTTTTTAGCTCATTTAGAGTAAATACAATTTAAATGGACTTTTTCCTGCCCAAAAGGCTTTGGTTACTCATTTATCAGATCCCAGGCAAAAGTAGCATCCAGTGGCAACAATAATGGTGCCGTGAGGATGGAAAGGCAGGAAGTCAGGAAAAGTTCCAGCACAAAGACAGACAGAGAAGTTCCAGGACACTTTAGTTATGGGAGATGGCCATTATTTTCGATGGTGAGGTGATTCATTAAATGGTCTTGGGCAGACACATCTGTCAATACTGGAACAAAGCTACATACAAACCCATCATTTTAATTAAGGACTTAGAGGATGGCCAGTGAGTTAACTGCTATTAAATCACGTACCAAGAATGTTCTTATTTCATCTGACGTGTATGTTTTCTTACAGACATTCATCTCACAGGAGGAATGCTAAACATAATGATAAAATGCTTTCTGTCTTTCTGTGTAGGAAGAGATTACCAGCAAGCAAGGAATTAACCTTCACTGGATAATCACTGTACAGTAGTTAATTTTATATGGTCCACAGGTGGCTGTATTCCAATTAGATATATATTTCACTCACCTAGAAATTCTAATTTCAACACGCTGCTTTCAAACATCTAAAAATGTGCATGCTACGAAATGCTATGAAAATACCACCAAAAAAAGCACCTTGTTAACTGTATCACAAACTTAATAGTTTTAATGAAGCTGGTGCCACTCAGTGTGTCAAAAAGCATCTGTTTGTGCCTAAGGTGACCTTAAGCCGTGGCTGGAGACTGAAGAATTACTACGAGGAAAAGCAAAGAGCATGATCTACACTGAATGCCACCCCACCACAGAAACTGGTTTCATTCCACAAGCTGAGACTGAAATAGGGTGCCCAGCAATCAGAGATAGGGGTGAGGAGAAACCTGCAGTGCAGCCCGTCCCTCAGGGCATGGCAATCTCCAGACACCGGACCAGGGTGCGCCTGTGGCATCCCAGGTGTCTGGACGGGGGCTGGTGAGAGCCCCACTCCTCCAGGGACTGCAGCTGCTGCCTCTGTTTGCTGCTTCCCCTCCGAGGTGCCTGCACAGCCTCTCCCAGCCCCCTGGCAGGGCAAGGAAGAGCCCAGGAGCAGACAAGGCAGGGAAAAGCTTCCCCACTGCTTGGAGCAGATGCCCCCCAGCGTGCTCCCCCACACACCTCATTAGCAAGGTGTTTCAGGAACCCTACTCTCCACTTAGATAATGAGGAACATTCATCAAAACTGCTGTCTTGCTTTGGAAAACCGACGATCTTCCTGCAAATACATTTTCTTCACCTTCCCACAACATTTGTGCATTACTCATTAACATGGTGTTTGCAGAAACTTTTCTTCTTGTATTAGCAAGATCTGAGCATTGGTATTGCGTTCTGTAAAATGACAGAGGAGTTTTTCACACATTCAGGTAGTTTCAGTGTTTTTCTGATTCCAGCCCAAACTCTTTCTTGTACACACATCCTTCAGAATTAGTCATTAGCTCATTTAAACACAGGTATCACCTCCTTTCAATGAACAGACTGAAATGGAGACAAAGATAATAATTTAATACAAGCTGCTATAATATGATGAATAGGACATTTTAGAAGAGCATGCTAGGAAAATAATTTATATTGTATACTAAATAAAAAGGATCATACTCTCAAGAGCTTTTGAAATGTTCCTTTCCCCTTGATGAATTACAATGCAATTTTCTAGCCAACTAATTTCACTAAAGAAGATAATGACTTGAGCAAAAGGCTAATCAACTGCCAATCAGGATTCCTTGAAGCACAGAATGTCAAACATCGAGGCAAGTTTTTTACAGGTCATAAAAGCACTTAAGTTCCATGATATGTCATAAAACCTGGGACGAAACTCTGAAGTTGATGAAGCATTCTTATTCCTCCAGTGATCCTCCTAAACAAACAAGTTTCAGCTTTAACCAGATCTTCTATTAATATTCAGACCTATTAAAGAAGCACCATCACTACACAATTAGCTGTGTAAATGTCAGTCAGGGAACTAAACAGATTAATCATCCAGGTTGTTTTCTCTACCAAGTGTCTGAATTGTCAATGTTATTTAATTTCTTCAGGAGTGGAGGGTGAGAAAGGAAATATTTTTTTTTAAATCTTCACTTATTGGATTTCTAACACAATAGTGAGTGCTAATTGATCACAAAAATTTACTGTTAATTTAAATCCACTTTGGTTTTGTGTTTTTAATATTCCACTTACACCTTTTTTTCTGTAATTCAGCAGAAAATGTTTCAGAACAAAACCTTTGTAGAAAAACATTAATTGCCATCATCTTTTCTTCACAAGAAACACAGGTCATTACTCTTTTATGTGTGGATGAATAGTATTCTCTGAAGGCAGGACTTAATTATTTTTATGTAGCTTGTCTCTTTCTATTTTTAAAGTCAATAATTAATTATTTCTCTGGGCTTCTATTTCTCATGTATTTTTCTGGGAAGAAAGAAAGGCAGCTTGAACTTCTATCACCCACTTGATCTTGTTGTGATGTTGTGAATTGGATACATATAACACAAGCAGAATATTATCACTGATAAATACAGGAGAATGGAAAAGAACATCTTTAACCAATCTAAGTCAACAGGGTTTTCAAACTCCAAAACTTTTACACAAAGAGAGGGAGAAGAGCAGGAAGCCCCATCTTGCTTTCTTATATCCTAAAAATCTATTTTGGAAAATCAGGTGTGCTGCATAATCTCAGAAGACACTGGGGAAAAAAAGGGGTTATATATTATAGATTATATCCAACATTTGTGAGCCAGCTAAAAGTAACCAGTTCATTGTTGATCCTTACACAACCCAGCTCAGCCCCTGCTCATCAGCTTACCATCGCTGACCCTCCCTTTCCTACAAACTGGGCATGAGTGTCAGAACAGCCAAAACACTTTCCAAAGGGAAAAAAAAAAGGATATCTAGGCAAAGACAGGAAAATTTGAGGTTTTTTAAGGCAATGGGCCATGCCTCAGCCAACACACCATGAATAGTAAAAAAACACTTCATTTTTTCAATAGATCTTAAATATATATATATATATATATATATTCATTCATATAAAATGAGGAAGTCAACACACAAAAAATCCAGGAAGAAAAAAACATTAAAAAAAGTCCTTGGCAAGACCCTAGGTGTTCCTTAGGCCTCCATCTGTTCCTGGAAAAATTATCTCTCAACAAAACTACTTAATGTCTTGTTAAGGTTTACCCTTCTTTCTATCTATCAATTACTTTGGAAACAATCTGCCCATTTCAGGGAGGGAGGAGGAAGAATTAAGATTTGCTGAGCAGCCGTTCCACCTTCAGACCAGCCCTCCCAAATCCCGCAGGCCTGTGGAAAGCTATCAGGTGATGACAGAGTCAATCAGCTCTGCATCCAGTGAAAGGAAATGTATTAGTAGGAATTCTCACTGCCAAACAAGCACGGAGAGCACAGCTGGAGAGAGCCACTTCTGAACACTGACCTGCCCAATGAACATGCTCGTACCTCTGGAATTCAGATCATGGATTGAGGGAAAAGCCAAGACTGGGGGGAGAAAAATAACTCTACAGGCAGCAAACTATAAAATGAGTTACAGCAGTGTGAGTGCAGTAAGACACTACGTGTTCTATAGTCGTTGGCTATGAAGTCCAAGAACATCCTTCGTCTCGCCAAACACTTGTTGAGTACTGAAGTATTTTAACATATCAGGTTTATTAGATCACTGTTTGGAAGTCTTTCCAAGAACACTGATCTGGCAAAGCAATCACTGTTTCAGGGAGCGTAGCTGAGCTGTGGAAAGCCACATGTGCTAGACAAGCTTGTTTTAGAGCACTCAGTGGAAGGGCAGGGTGGAGGAGTAACTTCCACAAAAATCCCGATCTCAGGACATCAGCAGAGAAGCAAAAAGGTTCACAAAGCCCCATCGGACAAAGGCCTATCAGACCTAATAAAATCAGACTCCGTAAGACTTGAATCATTTTCTAAACATGTATGTAGACAAAACCATAGCCTGGGATTTTCCAGAGCAGGGCACTGGCTCCAGATTCTGGTCTGCTTTTCCTGTATTTTGCTCATCTGTCTTTCATGGGAACATTTGAAAAATAAATATTTGAACAAAATAGCTAATCTGTGTGTGGTGGTTTAGTTTTCTTGATTTTGGCTTAGGCCTTCCTTGGTAGCAGGGTCATAATTAAGGAAGTATTCCACACCATTTCCTTCATGTAATCAGGGGTATATAAAGACAGGAGGAAGGTTTCCTTCCTCCTTTTTGCTCTTTTCTCTTGTTCGTGTTTTTGGAGGACATCAGCTCTCTGTGCTGGCTCAGCTCTTATCTCTGTGAGTTGAGGCCTCTTGGAGAAGCTGCTGTCCCAGCCATACGGAGGGGAAGGACCTGCTTTCACTCAAGGGGAGTTTGGTGAGAATTGATTGTATCAGTTACTTATTGAGCTTTTCCCTGAGTTTACGAGTGTGTGTATTTGTTTGGTTTGGTTTTACCCATTTTTGTCCCACTTCCCTTTCCCCCTTTTCCCTTTTGGGGTTGCCCTGGGATTTGTTCTGTAGATTCATAGTGTTTGATTGTATATAATTGTAATATACGCGAATATATATACTTCTACTAAAATTGTCTTTTTGGGTACTTTTTTTCCCTTCTCTCTTGGGAGGGGGGAATCCGTGTGGCCTGCAGTTGGGCTTGGCAGGGAGCCAACCCAGACCTCCACACTGTGTCACATAATCAGGTTGGAAAAGACCTCTAAGAACAACCATTTTGCAGTTGACTCAGAACAGACTGATTCCCAGCTCAGACCTTCCAATATCCCTGCTGAAAATTACTTGCATGCAAACAAATTAGAAGGACTGTGCTGAGACTGGTTATTAGGGAATCACTGAGCATGTTTACTTATGTGTGTATATATACATATATATATATAACTGCTCTGTTCCTGGATTATTTTATAAAAAAGTGAATCTCAGGTGAAATCACGCCCAGGAGTGATGGAGTGGAACACTGAGGTGAGGACTGCAATGGGATGGATGAGGGGCAGGTTTAGGTGGGAATAGCAGGGCAGGCACAGGGAGCTGTACTGGCTGTGGGCTCCTCACACCCATGACACATTGCAGGGCTGTCTGAGGGGTTTGCAGTCTGATATTAGGGACGAGACAAAGGTACTCGCTCACCTGATGACCTGTGACTTTGTTTTCCATGATAGCAAAAAAATAGTAGAAGTGGAATTTGCCTGAGTTTATATAACCACATATACAGTGTCTCAATTTCTGACTGCTTTTCCCATTTCTAAGGAAAATGCTCCAGGCTCCCTAGAACACTAAGGGTTGATGCTGGAGCAAGCTTTATGCACCAGGACACAGTATCTTCACATGCAGGACATTTTAGCTTAGAAGGCTGGAAAGAAACAGAGACAGTGAGAATAATACCATCAGAACACCTGCCTTCAGGAAAAGGAGCAACGAAAAACTATTTGCAGGAGAGATCTTCTGAAATCAATGGGATGTATTAACCAAGAAATGGGACACTGATTTTTCCTGCTTTTTTAACTCCTATAAGCCATTGTTTTCTGTCATTCCTGGTTTCTCACACTTTCTCCTTTTATTTCCCTGTCTACACCTCAGCTTTTCTAACAAAAGAATGGTTTTTGCCATCTGTCTCGCTCTGCTTCTGCCACCAAGGAACAATGTCACTGAGTAAGCCTCATATGAAAGGCCATAAAGATGTAGGGATCCCTGGGACCCCGATGGTTCAGGGATGTGCACCCCATTAGCACGACAGAGCGGCCAGACCCCACAATAAACCCACAGAAAGGGCACAAAGGTCCCAAAGACACATTGTTGGATGCCCTGTGACTCTGTTGGAAATAACAAGCTTCCACAACAGCATGGAGGGATGGGCTGTCATAAATAAATGGCATTCAAGCGAAGGGGTTTGATTTCAGCCCTAATACCAATTTGTTAGTTACTCGTGAGGCTCTTTTCTCTTGAACGTGTGGCTGCACAGAACTCATGACCGTGACACCAATACAGGCCCCGTTCTGGACTCATTTAGGATTCCTGTTTGAGCTGACCCTGTCAGTGCCCCAGGGCTGTGAGAGCCAAGGCTGCAGGATTCAGCTTTGCTCCCCTGAGAAGTGGACACAGGCACATTTGGTAAATAAATGGGAGACAGATCTGACAACAACTTCACCAGAAAAACTGTCAGACCTATATTCAACATCAGGCAATAAATGTTAACTAATACAATTTCTATTTATTACTGCTTTTCTAGGCTATGGCTTCAAATTCCTTCTATTTTGAGGTGCATGTTACCCCTGTCTTTAATCAAAACCTAACTATATTGTACAGAGACACAAAACTTGTTACAATGGCCCACTGCTGAGAATTAAATACTTAATAACCTAGCACTGCATTAATTTGTGCTTAAACTGCCTTCCTCTTGATGATCAAACATCTGGGTAGATAATTTTAACCAAAGAGCTCTATAAACAAGGTGAAATGTTGAACAAACCTAATGTGCTTTTGAATTTAGTTTCATGGGTATAAAAGCAAGAGATTCACATGCTGCTGCCAAGAGCCCACAAGTGCAGTTCTTCCTGCAGATAATGGGTTCTTTTCTGCTTTCTAAAAAAAATCATTTATTTAGTTTATGATTCAAAGTCTAGATAAGTGCCTGAATATTCTGTCTCACAACTCCACACCTCATTTTAAAATGTAGGCAATTTAGGAATAATGAAAATTTGTTAAGTAGTCAAAACATACGGGGTATAGCAAATCAAAACACTTGGGATCAGTGGTGGGTTTATTCTGAGAAGCTCTGTAATACTGTCTTACAACATAATAGGGCAGAAATGCTCTGTGAGGCCAAGCAGAGGCCAGGGCATGGCAACAGTTAAACTCTGGATTTAGAATAAGCAGAAGATGTCCCAACTATTCTCTCTCCCTCTTACACATTCCCTTGGTAGGTGAAGAACCAACACTCGACATGAAAATTGGAATCGCCAGCACTGAATTCACCCCACATCGTGCAGGCTGGAACCACAGACATTGGGGCAGGCGGGAGTGAGGCGGGCTGGGTCTGCAGGAGGCTCTTGGAGGAGGATGTCTGTGAGAAAGGGGAGCTGCGAGTGGGCACTGGGACACTCAAGGCTGAAACAACCAAGTAAAACAGAGACTGGGATTTCATTCAGGAGGCAACCTGTGCTGCTGTACCCATGCTGCAGTGCATAGATGCTGATGCCAGCCTTAAAACGCCAATGGCAGAGCTGGGCCTAAGTTACCCAGTCTGGGGTTTATTCTTCAGTGGGTTTTGCAGGCTGCACTGCACTCTGGGCTCCAGCAGCTCTTGGTTATTGCTAAGGCCCAGACAGGACCTGCAGAAACCACAACCCACGTGAATCTTCACAAAGAGGCAAGAACAGCAGATTTAGTGCAGAAAAAGGAAAACCACAACCCTGTTATGAGAAGAAACTGATTTTAACGCACATCTCAGTACCTAATCCAAACCTGAAGAGCAATTCTGCTGCAGAACAATTCAGGCAAACTTGCAATCTGAAAGCAGTTTTATCCCACAGAAAGTGCCATTTTCCCCATCTTCCATTTGACCTGAATGGAATCTCCTTTGAGAGGCAGTGTTTTATCCTGTTTAGCTGCTTGGTAGCACGTGTTGTCCCTGGGAAGGTGCGTGGGGAGCGGGGCAGACGGGATTGCTGCTGGAAGGGACTGGCCCTTCCCCAGGAGGTCTCCCTGGGTGACTGTGGCAGACAGGAAAGGGGGACCCCCAGCCAGACGTGGGGAGCCCCTGCTCCCACAGAGGCGGCGGCAGGAGGCACGGGGTCGGCATTCTGCTCCACAAAACCTTCTTCCCATCACCCTGCTGCTAGCCAGGGCAGCGAGTTGACTGAAACACAGCCTGAAAGCAGGAAGCTGCCAGCCAGGACAAAGGGGGAGATTGTCTGTAAAACCTCTTTATTTTTGTTCTGTCCTGCCTAATCACTTCAAGTTTTCTCGGTGTAACATGTGAGATGTCATAGTTCACATCCAAATACAATGTGGCTTTTTGAGTTTAAAGGCTGATCCCCTTCCCAGCTCCGGCCAGCTCTAGGTGTTGTAACACCTCTCCCTTCCTCCCAGAGTTAACCCAATTTGCATCCATCCCCACAGTGTTAAATAGCATATTTTACCACCTTTAAAGGTATTGTCTGTCAGCTTTTCTTCTATTCCAGACAATACTCATTTAAGGCAAACTAGTGCCTTTCTCTCTTCCCATTTGCCACCAGTCTGGAATTTCCTAGTGGACATAGGAGGTGGGATGCATTTGTAATGTGAAGGCCACCTCCAAATTAAACATTGGCCAGTGGGTGAAACTTTTGGCTAACAGGAAAATGGAGAGGTGCCAGAAGCAAAGTCTTTCCAACCCCAAGAAAACCTGCTTTGCACCTGTACTTTGTTGTCCAAGGAGCTGTTGTGCCTTAGAGACTGGAAAAGGAGCCTCACCCTGTGAGAGGAAGGAGAAGGGCCACAGCACCAGATGTTACAAAGCCCCTTGACATCCTGCCTCTGATAAAAACAAGCCCAGCTAACACTCAGAATGGCCTGTCAGGGGAAGATCAGGAGTCTGCGAAAAGGAAATGCATTTTGCATCTTCCAGAGTAAAGACATTAATAAAAAAATCACATTTTTCAGGCTGAAAAAAGGCACAGTAAAAAAAACATTTATCTCTGCAAAAATGTATGTAACCCTTGCTTCAAATAAATAGCAATCACCACCCATTTTGATTTGATTGTTAAGAGTAACAGTGCAGCATAACAATATTTTAATGCCATAACATATGCAGAAGAATTCTGCAAATATTATATTTATAAGTTGGAGCTCACCTCATTACTGCCTGCAGCTTTGCTTCAGTTCATTACTTGACACAAACAGAACAAATTCATAGAACTGCATCTAAAATTACAAACAGGTACTTCTATACTTCCCTGACTACTTCTTAAGCAGTGGTATTTATGCAGCCATGAATAAAGTCCTGCCAGCATTTTGATTACAAAACTGTACTTGCAGGATTTATTTTTTCAAGTTGGTTGGGAAAGTATGTTTTAACTTCAAAGTTGCTATTAAGATTTTGTCTTTAGTGACTTTGTACAACAAATAAGTCCTTATTATCTACAATAATTTTACATAGTCTCAACTTAAAGGAAGGCAGGAGTACAGGAAAGCGATTATTTCTCAGAGAGATATTGACAAGTTCACTGGGACAGAAATTCTAACTAATCACAGATTTTCCAAATCCAAAATGGTCTGTGGTGGAGCTGAGGATCTTTTTTGGAAACGGCAGTGGATGTAAGGGTGAGAATCCCTACAGAAATATGGGAACAATAGAAATAACTGCTATTAAAATGGCAAGAGATTAAAGGCTGGGGTTAAATATACATACAAAAAATATTTATATCTGCAGATGTTGACACCAGATCAGTTCACAGCTGTACTCCTTTGTTGTCTTACAAGAAAAGAAAAAGACAATAAAAAGAATCAGACCCTACAACTACTTTTTGCTTTCCCAACAACAATCCCTTTTGTCTTGGACACAGAAGCAGCAGTGGGGGGTACAGTTTAGTGAGGTTATAATTCATCTGCACTAAGAGTTTTCTGACAAAAACAGCGTGAAGTGTCATTCTTCCCTTCCTCTGGGAGCTAGGGAAAGTGTTTGTGTCTTGGTTTTTGTTTTGTCCCTTACAATATAAGATGTCAGAAGCTTCCAGTCTGTTCCTCAGCTTTTTCTGGCATCCCTTGTCCGTCTTTATCACTTGGCATTGCACCCTCCTCTGAGTTTATAAATCTTTGATGAGATCATATGCTGCTGCTTGCTGGAGGTCCCTGTCTGGGAGGTGCCAAGGGTGCAGCATCCTGTGATCCTGCTGTGTCCAAAGCACCCCAAACATCACTTAATCCTTAGGCCACTGCCATTTACTGGCTCCTGTGGAGCTGGACCACAGTGTGGTGACAAAAACATTGAATTAACTGCCATGAACATGCACACAGAAACCACAGTGCCCCTTCCCTCTCCTCTTAAGCATAATTCAAGTATTTTAGGCAAGTAGTAGAATAAATACTGTGTAGTTTTGCAGTACCTTTTCAGAGCAAGTGAAAAAATTAAACAGGACTATATGCCTGGTTAAAACCAACTGTGACTGCAGGACAGGCTGAGATGTCCAGTGCTATGGATCAGTTGTTACTGCTGGGATGTAACAAACTAAGTGTGGCTTCCCAGCCCCAAAGAGGAAAGAGGAGCCATCACCCTAAGCGTGACCCAACCAAGACACCACTGCCTGGAAACCACCACATCTGGAGTCAGGAGGAGGAGTGGGCAACAATCTGTGAAACCTTCTTCCCCAATAGGTACAAAAATTATAAAGAAACAGAAAACAAGCTGCCTTCCCCCAGTGCCTGCAACACACATCAGCAGAGAGACCTGACAGCAAAAACACTCTTGGATATCCCCAGCACAGGAAGGACAGGGATCTGCTGGAGCAAGTCCAGGAGAGGACACCAAGGTGATCAGAGGGATGGAGCAGCTCCCCTATGGGGAAAGGCTGAGAGAACGGGGATTGTTCAGACTGGAGAAGAGAAGCTTCAGGGTGATCTAACTGTGGCCTTCCGGTACCTGAAGGGAACCTACAAGAAAGGTGGGCAGACTGTTTACAAGGGCCTGGAGTGACAGGATAAGGGGCAATGGATTCACACTGATAGAGAGTAGGCTTAGATTGGGTATTGGGAAGAAATTCATTCCTGTGAGGGCCCTGGCACAGGCTGCCCAGAGAAGCTGTGGCTGCCCCATCCTTGGAAGTGTCCAAGGCCAGGCTGGATGGGGCTCTGAGCAACCTCGTCTAGTGAGAGGTGTCCCTCACCATGGCAGGGGATTGGAACTGGATGGTCTTTAAGGTCCCTTCCAATCCAGGACATTCTATGATTCTAAGTTATCACAAACAATCAAAGGTCCAGCAGTTAAAATCTGAGTTCAAGAAAGTTCAAACAGAAATAAGGTTCATAACTAACATATATATAATTAACCATCTGGAACAGCTTCTGATACAGGATGCTGTAAATTACTTGGGAGCATACAAACTAGATTTCTTTTCTGGTAGATTTCCATTTAAAGCTTTCTACAGAAAAGCTATTTTCACCCCCCAAAAAAGAGAAAAAAATGCTACCAATCGAAATGGGTTGTAAGGATTAGGAGGGAATTTTTATTTTAATGTGTGACTGTGAGATGGCTTTTTTCCCAATCTGAATTCAAGGGACACAAACCTCTAAACCTTTGCAAACAAACTAATTGTGCAGTTCAAGTATTGCAGAATCTCTGAGGGAAACTGAGCAAGATCAGTCCAGACTCCATTGATCTGTTCATGCCCTGGAAATTGTTCCAACGAGACACACAACAATAGATTACTAAAGAGGGCTGTTTTTCACTTTTTAAATTGTTATTACTCATCCAGGTGAAGTGTTTTAAATATGAATCATAAGCTGACGCAGTGCATTAAAAAGTCCAGGCACTTCCATGGCACATCTCTCAAAGCAGTTGCCACTGAGATGCATTAGACCATCATCTGAAGTCTCCTCTCCAGGGGGAAGTGAAGCACTAAATTGGACAAAAAGCTAGCATTGCTTTTGTAGGACAACCCTGAACGTGCCAGGAGATGGAAGAGATGAGCTAACATGTTTCATCTTCAAAGTGAGAGCCTCAAGGGATTTAAAATAGAGAGGAAAAAAAGAAAGGAAAGAAGAACTTAACATTTACTGTTCGAAAATTTTAAAAAAGTATTTGTTTGTGGAAGAAAAAGGTTAATGAGAGAAACACGATAGGAGCTGCTTCCAGGAAAGGTGATGAACAGATTTATCAGGGAATTATGGTTTCTTCCTGTTAGCTGTCCTTGTCACACAAGGGAGAGGGCACAGCTGCCAGAGACTCCCTGGGGCATGAGGAATGAACCCTTCCTCCCAGAAAGGTGCCCAGCTGAGGAGCAAAATGTGCACCTCCTGGCTTCTGTCCGTGGTGATCCCCCAGACAGAAAACAAAGAGGAGGCTTCCATTCGCACCCTCAGGAACCCTTACCTCTTCCAAATTCCCACTGAAAGGAGCCCTGTCTCAAATTCACTGGAAAACTTATTTCTAAGGGCAATGTGGCCTAAGAGGGCATCCAGCACCAAGGGAGAGCACAGCCCCCAGAAAACATGGAATGTCATGGAAAAATAGCACCCTCAGCAGCCAAGAATGGGTAAGCAAGAAGCATTTGAACACATTTTAAACATCAAAAGTTTAAAACCAAACCAAGCTTGAAGACTAAGTAATATACCATAGAATCAGAGAATGGTTTAATTTGGAAAGGACCTTCAGGATCACAGAATCAGCTTAGCTGGAAGGGACCCACAAGGATCAGAGTCCAGCTCTTGGACCTGCACAGAACCATTTCACACCACGTTCCAAACTCCCTGCCATGGGCCGGGACACCTCCCACTAGACCAGGTTGCTCCAAGCTCCATCCAACCTGGCCTTGAACACTTCCATTAACGGGCACTAACAACTTCTCTGGGCAACATATTCCTGTGCATCACCACCTTCACAGTGAGGAATTATTTTGTAATCCGTAACCTTAACTACTCTGTTTCAATTTGAATACATTCTCATCCTCCTCAGGTATTTTCAAACCATAACTGGCATTTCTGTCTGGAAGGGAAATATTTTCCCCATGCCAGCCTACTACCTATACCCTGCAGCTGTAACAAGGAGAGTTTTCTGGTTACAGTTCCCCTTATAGAAGCAAAGGACATTTTCATGCTGCTGTGGGCTCTGTTATCAGAAGTTTGGATTTACCCAATACAAAGTCAACGATATTTGGATTCTTCCAGGCTTACAGGAGAGGCAGCATTCAGCTTGATTTAACAAAGCTTTTCCAACAGTGAGGCAACATTTGGCTCCGAGTCTGCCATTCAAACAGCAGCTTACCTTTGGGAATGAGGAGTACATTTCTTTCCCAGAGCCAGATTTTTGTGGTGATGAAAACGTTCCTGTAAAGCATTGATGCATATAACTAATTTAGACAAGTTAGAAAACTCACTCTTTGCTCATTACCTGGAATTTACACTATCTGTGGGAAAAATATCAGATTCTCATAATGTCATCTGTGTTTCACCAGTGCCAAGCTAAGAAGTTCTTAGATAAACCTGCTATTATCTGATAGCAATGGGTCCTCTTCGAGTGCTGAACTACATTAAGAGGCACAAAATACTCCTGCAATATTTATTTTCCTCCTGAGCAGTGGCTGGAGTATTGATAAAGCAGAAAGGTGGCACACAAAGTCAGAAGGGGAAGGCATAGGATGAAGTACAGCAAGAACATGGGCCACGCTCTGCAAACATTCACAAACGCTTGACTTGAAGCACTTAGAGAGTAACAGGATGTTCACAGACATGTTTTATAAGGGCAAGCACTGCATACAGAGTGGTTTAGGGGGAAAACAGACTGAGGTTATGAACAGGGGCAAAGCAGCTAAAGATGTGTAATAACAGCAAATTATTCTGCACTTTCAGGTCCAGATCCTCTCAGCACACAGGCTGAGAGTGATATCATTAGTCATGTTTCTTCTACAGCAAATGTATGTTTAAGACAATTATTCTATGGAGAACCACTTGAGAGTTAGGAAGTGTTAGTTCGAACTTTATCTGTACAGCCTTAATTTGGTCTGTTGTATTTCACTGCATGGGTGGCTGCTTCTCCCCAAATAACACCTGCTTGACTCAGTACAAAGAAGGGACAATGCTCCAACCACCAAAAATTTTAATTCTTGCTGTTCAGCATGAGGACACTTCTTGTTTACTTTTTGCTCAGATGCATCTCAAGACCAGCCACAGAAAGCAATTTATAAGAATATCCTGGCAGGAGTCATGACATTTGACATGGAATTATCTGTGTGCTTAATAATGTTCCCCAGCTTATTTTCACACTAATGAAATAGCACTATTATTTGCATTTGAGAACTGCATGGAAACATATTTGCCTAAAAAGTCTCTTTCATCTCTGAAGCAGCCCAGGTTCCACATGGATGCACTCTTTACTGAATGTGTTTTTGAAAATATTAAGAAGTCTGAAAATTCCATTATTGGTTAAAACTTGTCTAATAAAATACTATCAGACGGGGGCAAATGCTCATCCTGTAGCCTAATACCAAATCTGAACTCCAAAACTCAGGAGTCTTAGAGCTATTTTAGAAAAAGAACGAATCCAGTCTTATTCTTGGGAACTGGAAAGCCATTTTACCTGAAAAATATGAAAAATGAATAAGCTTGGCAAACATCCTGTAATGAATATTTCATTTTGCACAAATAAGTGGGTAAATTTACAAGCTATAAAAAGATGGCTGTATGCAAAGGATCAGTCCATCTCCAAAGTATCCAGCTGGGGTGGTTTGCCTCTGGCTGGATGCCAGGTGCCCACCAGAGCTTCTCTATCATTCCCGTCCTCAGCTGGACAAGGGAGAGAAAATATAATAAAGACAGGGACAGATCACTCACCAATTACTATCTAAGGCAAGACAGACTCACTCCGGGGAAATTTAATTTCTTACCAATCAAATCAGAGTATTGTAACTAGAGAAAATAACCCTAAATCATAAAACACCTTCCCTTCACCCCTCGCTGCTTCCTGGGATCAACTTCACTCCTGATTTCTCTGCCTCCTCTAGATGAGCACAGGGGGACAGGAATTGGGGGGAAAGGGGATGGCCTATGGTCAATTCATCACACACATGCTGTTTCTGCTGCTCCTTCCTCCTCAGGGAGGATTCCTCACACTCTTCCCTTGCTCCATTGTGCGATCCCTGACATTGGACACAGTCCTCTGTTAAATATTCTCATGTGTGTCCTTTCTGCATGCTGCAGTTCTTCACAAACTGCCCCAGTGTGGGTCCTTTCCATGGGGTCAGTCCTTCAGGAATAGGCTGCCCCAGTGTGGGTCCTTTCCATGGGGTCAGTCCTTCAGGAATAGGCTGCCCCAGTGTGGGTCCTTTCCATGGGGTCAGTCCTTCAGGAATAGGCTGCCCCAGTGTGGGTCCTTCCCATGGGGTCAGTCCTTCAGGAACAGGCTGCCCCAATGTGGGTCCTTTCCATGGGGTCAGTCCTTCAGGAACTGGCTGCCCCAGTATGGGTCTCCCATGGGATCACAAGTCCCGCCAGCAAACCTGCTCCAGCATGGGCTCCTCTCTCCATGGGTCCACAGCTCCTGTCAGGACCCTGCTCCAGCATAGGCTTCCTATGGAGTTACAGCCTTCTTTGGGCACCCACCTGCTCCAGAGTGGGGTCATCCATGGGCTGCAGGTGGATCTCTGCATCCCCCTGGATCTTCATGGGCTGCAGGGGCACAGCTGCCTCCCCAAGGTCTGCACCATGGGCTGTGAGGGAACCTCAGCTCCCACACCTGGAGCATCTCCTGCCCCTCCTTCTGCACTGGCCTTGGTGTCTGCAGGGCTGTTCCTCTCCCATACGCTCACTCCTCTCTCCAGCTGCAGTTGTTCTTGTGCAGTATCTCTTTTTCCCTTCTTAAATAGTCATCCCAGAGACTCTGCCATCGTTCCTGAAGGGCTCAGCCCTGGCCAGCAGCGGGTCCATCCTCTGGCTGGCTGGTACTGATCTATTGGACATTGGGAAGCTTCTGGCAGCTTCACAGAGGCCACCCCTGTAGCCCCCCACTGCCAACACCTTGCCACACAAACCCAACACAGCAGAGCTTTACCTATAAACACAACTGCAACGATTTTAACCATTTTCCCTTTGGCATCACTCAGGAGGGAGGACCCTTGTCTGGAGATGAGAGAAGCAGGTTTAAGTCTCCTCAGCTGAGACTATGCTTGGTCTTCGCCTTCAGTTCCCAATGCAAGAGATGAACATATCCACGGCACTGACATTCCACCAGGCTGGGCTGGGAGCCACAAGGGCACCTAAGACAGTTAGAGATCCTCTGTGCTAACAGTAAATGTTAGCAAATGTATTTTTAAAATAATTCATAATAAACCAAGAGGAACTTCTTCCTTTAAAGAGAATATGAATGATTTAATGCCCCCCCAAATCCATTACTTTCATGCATTGTAGCAAAATAAATATTTTACAAACAATGAACTTCCACCTCTATGCCTCTGAATTCCTTTTCATCTCCAATTCCAAACTGTTTAAGCCTGGTTTCCTCTCTTACAGAGCTAGAAAAGCCAGAAAGTTTCAGCACAAATGAAACGATCTTCTCACAGTGTGCTTGCTGTTTAAATTCACTTAATTGAATATGCAAATCTAATTATTTGTCTCAAAAGTTTCTGCATATGCATTTTAAAAATCCAATATACAGAAGTCTATTTGTGATGCTGAAGCCAAACCCTACATTCCCATAGAAGAATCCATGACCAAATAAACGGACATGTGGAACAACTAATTCAGCGAGTGAGATCTGTTTAATTAGCCCATTAAAACAACTTATACAGTTGTGAAATCTGTGTCATTAGAAGCCTTTTTCTCTAATCTATGCTGAACCATTTTTCAAATCTTTTCCAAGAGGTATCAGCAGGTCTTTAAGATCAAGTATTGTTAGCAAATGTTCTCCTGATACAACCCATCTGTTGGGTGTTAGTGTTGATCTTTTCTCAACATTCATAAAACACTCTTTTCTCTATTGTAGATTATAAATATCAGCAGCCGTACAGAAACAGCTTTGCTTAAATCTGCCAAGACCCTCAGCCCTGCAAATTGTTGAGTATTAATTTCCAGTAAAAACAAATTCCACAGGATTTTTAGTAATTTTTTTTAATTAGTGTGTGCTTTTTACTATCATTAACAGTATAATCAGCAGCTCGTTTGTCAGATAAGCATTAAAATTTCTGTATATTAAGAACAAACATTAATTTTTTACTTTGTAATATTAGTAAATTTGGAGATGTTGGGTTCATCAGAAAAGCTGCCAGTTGACATTTTAGACACTCGCAGCCTTAACGGAGAATCTACTCAGACATAAACTGCTAAACACTGAAAAATGAAGCTAAAATGGCCATAGAAAAGACAAATGAGGAGAAGGAAGCACGTTTTCTACATCTGAGGCAAAGCAAACAATTGCAGCAGTAATTATAGCCCTTTTCTTTAAAGGAGACTTTAGACCAATTGTCCCGAGGCCACCGAAGGAAGAACAGGATTTAGTTACAGTGGCCATTTGATACTGCAATTTATTGCTTGCAGTATTTTCCTTGAAACAAGATATTTGAGAGAGCCAGTTGCTTGGTGTTAAAAGCTTAATTTTCAAAGCAAATTTGAAGAATGATTCCAGATTTTGACATGGCTGGTCTTCTTATTACTGCTCACATATTTTCCTTGGGCTATGAAAACAATTCCTGATTCTTTTTTCATTTTGACCATAGCAAATGAACAATGTGGCCATGCAAGTGATACAGTTAGAAAATCAAGGTCAGGCAATTCTGCTCGTAGGTTCTTTCCTGATACCCTATATTAACGTTGGTTTATTATTAAATTACATGCTTAAATAAGCTGACTTTAATGTGTATTTTATATGCTTTGTAAAATGTTATAATTAGAATATTTTCCCATTATTACTTCTTCAGATAATAACTTAGAATGACCCAGAAGCATTTTTTTAAATATGCAGTTTATATAATGAATAGACAAAAGAAGCCCAAGCCAGGACTATCTATAGGTACAGCACAAACTCACATTTTTAAAGACTCAATATTTAAACACATGACGAGGATTAACACTGGGAACCCAAGCTACTAAAAATACGTATTTAAAACGTTATGATTAATACTGATTTGACTTTAAACCTGTGGAAATAAATAGTCACAGTGATCTGATGTGGGCCAGCCTAACCTGCCTCCTGCCCTCCAGGCAAGGAGAGCTGGGAGAGCTGTGAGGCTTTGTAAGGAATGACTTGGCACTGCACAGGATGGAATTTTTCAAGTGCTTGCGTGACAGAGGATTATGGATAGGCAAATACACACTGATGGATAAAGCCTTTTTCAAAATGATAGCTCCCTTCTCCAAATGTTCAATATATAACAGTCAGCCCTGCTCCCAGGAGCTGACAAAACCAACAAGGATTTGCTAATAAAACATGGAAGCAGAGGGAATGTGATGGTCAGTGAACACTGAGCGAGTTATGCTTGTTCCCTCCTTACAGCTGGAAGGGGGCTTTGCAAGGAAATTACTGGGAAAGTAAAACAGCAAAGATGACATAAGAAAGGGCATAATCAGAAGGCCAAGCTAAATGAAAAGAAATTAAGGAAACAAAGAGGAAAGGAAAATAGTAATAAAGTTCATATTAGCCTAAAAAGGAGCACCTGAGAGAGGACAGAAGAGCACACAGCTGCAGATCATATAGGCTGAAACAGAAAATGGTGGGAACGGAGAGCCCAGGAACATCTCCAGCGTCTGAGAGCTTCACACCCAACTGGTTTTACAGGCTCCTGCCAGTCAACCTCCCTTCGGAGCCTGTTCCATCTCAGTGATGTTGCCCTTTCCTAAACCCACATCACACAGGGACACGCAGCAGGCACAGCCTCCTGCTCCCTCTCCTGCTCCTGCCTTATCTCTGCTCCAACTGGTCCCATGCCACTTCCTGCCCAATCCACACCCAACAGCCTGCTCAGTGTCCGGGAATGCTCAAGGGCTGCGTTTTCCTCCATTCATCCATCTCTGCTCTCCACCCACAACTGGGGGAAAGAGAAAAATCCCCGCACACGCAGCTGCGTGAGGAACAGATGGGAAATAAGGGAACTGATGAAGCAAACGCCAGCTCCCCAAACATCTCATCATTAAAAATGGACTAAAAATTATCTTGCTTAGCTTTTCTTCTCCGCACACTGGGATTAATGTTTCCAACCTGTTTGTGCACAGTATGTTGAGATATGATGATGGAAATTCCTTTAGCAAGGCTAAATATTGGTGCCATTAATGTCACAGTGTGGCTGAGAGTAAATGTATTATTCAGTAAGTGGTTATGAGCATTTGTGAAGTTCCCATCTCACTCAAGACTTCTGAATTACTGGAATGGGAAAATCCCTGAAAAATAGAGGGAAATGATGATGCTGCTCATTTGAATAAAATGAAGAGTTAAATGTTAGTGATCCACGCTCAGTTTCTGACAGTCTCTCAGAATGTGCAGCTGCTCTTGATTTTCCTTACTGTTCATGACTAATAGTAAATGTCTTGCATGTATCAGATGAAGACATAAAACAAATTAAAATCTAATTTTCCCATCAAAAGTAATTAGCACTTTTTTTTTCACATCCCAGCCAGGTATTTCTCTTATTACCGGTTATTCTCTTTGGCACACACTTTGGCCAGGGAGACAAAGTTTATATTTCCCACTATCTGACAAGACTGATTTAATCTTCAAAGACTACAAGCTAAACCATTTCATATATTTGTTAAGGAAAAAAAAAACCAGCAAAAATAAATATGCAAAATCATCATGTAACTGACCATGAGAAATTCCAATGCAACTATTTTTGGCAGAATCACCACTATCTGAAAAGAGGAAATTAAAAAACGCTGCTGACATCAATACTACCCAAAATAAAAGGTGGAAATAAATTTGTGAAACGATGCTGTAATTAACATGGACCTTGGGGTCTCGAGCTGATGTGCCCAACTGCAGAGAAGAGGGGAGAAAGTTAAAAGACACCCAAAAGCAATTTCAGCCTGACACCGCACTGTCTCCAACAGCAATAATTTGTGTGGATGGCTTCAGAATGACTGTTGCTGAGCTGGACTTCATTGTGTTTCACCCCTCCTTCAGCAGACTGTCAGTGCTGTGGAGCAGAAGAGGAGCTGGGTCAGAAGCAATAATTCCCTACACATAGTTTCATCTTGATAATGTATTAAAAAAAGTAATTACCATTTCAGTCTATTGAAAATATTTGAAGAATATTTTGGTATCTCCAGATTCGCTCATCCTAACATTTTTAAGACAGAAGGGCAAGGAAAACATCAGTAAGGATCCAGTTCCTATCTCCAGTTCCTGAATCATTCAAGGCTTTTGGTCTCAGGGAGTATTCCAGATTGTTCCAGATTTTTTTTTCTCAGCATCTACAGCTTGGTTGCTTTTTAAGCTTTATTCAACCATCCACCCAAACCAGCTACACCCCAGGCTGATAGCAGGCTAGTCATAAACATTTGTTTACTCCTGCCTCCTTCCTCTATACTTAATTTATGTTACATTTTAGAAGCTTTTAATTAGGGAGCATCTACTGATAACAGGAAGGAAGTGGTTTAAAAGTGCCAGAAAAAACTCATAGATAGGAATCAAGTTAAAAAGAACACATGAAAATGTTTTTTCATTCTAACTCACAGCTGTGACTTCCTTGTACTTTGTATCACTGACTACAATTTCTGCTTTAGAGAAACGTGGACTACAAGGAGATAAAATCTTTTATTCCATCAAACAAAGCCTTTGCTTGATATATGAGAAAATAGTAAGACATGCAAATTAATTTGTATGCTGAAAGGTTTTTCCACATTGCTACAGCATTGTTCAAGTTGAAAACGGCAGTCACCAGGTTTTGCCACACAAGTTTTTCAAACGCAATTTGAGTCCAGCTATTTCACAAAGGATAACAGGAGAAATCGAAATTAAAAAATAAAAAAGGACTGTTTGGGCAGAGATCCAAGGAAGCAGAGGTTGGAGCAAGGGCTGTGGACTCACAGCTCGCCCACGGCAGGTCGGGGAAGCTCAAGTGGACACTCCACTCTGAATGGATCCCAGAAAACCACTTCTCACTATTACACATGGAGCTGGTCCACAGCCCAGAACAACCACTTGGAGGAGATCCAAAGCTCTTGGCTCTCACATCTGCTTTCTAGACAGTGGTCTTGCCCTTGTTTGAATATATTTATGATCTTTGTAAATCAAGGAGAAGGTCAAGAATATACCGCCCTTAATAATGGGCTTTAATAATTATCTTTAGAACAGATTATTAAAAAATTAGCATTATTCCTGCAACACCATAAATGAAACCCTCGTAAAACTGAAAACACACAAGTGAGTAGAAAACTGGCCCCCACACTTGTGAAAGTGTCTCTGACCTTTCCAGCTGTACTTTTCTGTCCTCCTCCTCTCCCCTCCCGGCGCTATTTGCTGTTCTCGAACACGGCTGTTATTTGTCTGAGCCTGAGAAGCTCCCGGGACTCAGCCTGACCTCTCAAACGAGATTCCCAGAACGCAGCCGTCACGAGAAATCAAAATAGTGCATCCACAACAAACTGGGTTCCAAGTTGTGCTTATCACAAGCCTTTTTAATTATCTTACATAGCTTTGATTCCTTTCCTTAGGGTACTAATTACACGAGTGTGTTCTTTTGCTTTTAATGTTATGAAGTAACATTCACTGTTCCCAAATTTTCAAGCAATATTCGGAGTGCAAACCACTTTTAAATGCACAGCACTCAATTCGAGCCTTAGCAGTAGGTTGGCTTTAATCATCTGAAACATGCTATGCCATCTCTCCAGTGTCAGAGTGAAGCCTGACTTACTGGGTAACCTAAATCACACTACAGCACGTTTGGTACATCAATTACCACCTGCTTTTCAAGTTCAATTACTGCTATAAAAACCTAAAATGATGCAAAATGGGTTGTAAGATGCAAAGTAGGTGCTAGGTGTGACAGATTTGAGTTTTCGGATTAGTTTACATAATTTGTCATTATTTTTCATCCACAAACCAATGATTAACTAAACCAAACCAGCCAGGATAGTTTTACTGGAGACGGATATCCTTCACTGTCAGAAGTTGTTACAAACGCTTTTTGCTACATAGATTTTTATTTTCTTTAGGAGCTCCCAGATTTATTTACATGAGAATAGGGAGGCTTCTGTTCAGCTCATAATCGTAAAATAAGCCAATACTAGACTGTCAAAACCCACAGCTGCAGACAAAGTGATAGAACTAAAGGGATTAAGGAGTTCTCATGTGTTCCTCTCAAGAGCATAACTTCTGCTCCAGGTTCCCTGTTCCACTGTGCTCTCACTCTGTCCACAAAACAAGTAAGCCCAATCCTAACAAATGTTCAAACCAAGCCTATTCATTTTTTTTTCACCTTCAGTGGAAAAAAAATCTAATATTAGTTAGAAAGCAAGATGCAGTATTAGCAGGCAGATAAACTGGAATGTATGTTTAAACTGAGGGTGCTTTATATTATAACCCACTGTATGTTTAGTTTGGATACTTTGCAATGCCAGGTTTTACCCTCACAGAAATGCTTACAGACTTATCCAAGAAAGTAACACCAACTTGTCAGGATATGCAGAAACTATCCTGGGTGTTGGATGATTTAATCCAGATATCTTTCATATGGATGTGAAGGATCCGTTTCTATCAAAGTGAATATTTTCACTCAGATAATGCAAACCAACTTCGGCTTTATTATTCTCCTCAAACCTCTCTTCAAATGACAGGGAAAGCCGCACATTTGCCAAGCCTCAAGCACCTTAAAAACCTCTGGTTTATACAGAATGCACAGTGTGCCCCCAACAACACTATTCTCCATTTTCTTGCGATACTCTCCAGTCCATGGAACAGGCTGTGTAGCAACAAATGTTTTCCTCAAGAATACTTCACAAAACCAATGAAAGAAAACTGTTATCTTGGACTAAGTGTTTTCCTTTGTTCTTTAATCACAATAGTAAGAGGGGAAGAGAGGAATCCTCCACCCTGTTTATACTTCAGTCAACAACAAAGAAAAAAGGCTTTAAATGAAGGGAAAAGTAGGGATTGAGTAAAGCTGGGTCATATCTACATTCCACTGAGAACATTTGTAGGCAATTCTAATGTTAGTTTGGCAGGTAGAAGTGCTCCAACACTTAGCCACCAATAAGAGAAAGACAGAATGGCTTAAAATCAGCAACAGCACAAAGCAGGAAGAGGTTCAAATGTGACACTCCAGGGATCAGATCTATAGGGTATTGGATGCTCTCACGTCCTGTCCCCTTAGGACAGTCACAAGAATCCAAGAACTTACCAAACCAGACCCAGAAAGGATGAAACAGAACATCTCAATATCACTTGTTTTACATTTTAAAAATAAAAACAAACAAAACAAAACCACAATCAACACCCTGAATCTATCCACCATCCATCACTGGATACACACAAGCAGGAGTCCAATCTTCCCAGCCGTCGCAGAATGTCAGAAGCACGGACACTTTAAAGCTTTACACTTCTCAGAACAGCCAAAGTGCAGCCTAAAGAGGGAATTTTTCATTGAGCCCCTGAATGGAGGAACATGGAATTCTCACAGAAAGTACATGGCTCATTTCCCTCAGAAAAGAAATGTATTGTTATGGACATTAAATACAAACTACCTAAATGCATTGCATAGTTAGATCCAATTGCTACTCCTATTCCTTCATAAGCAATGCCAGCTAGAAGGATGAAGCCAGGGTTAAGACCTTCATTTAAACTAATCAGAATAAATGTCAACATAAGCATCAGCAGAGGAAGGCCTGCCAAAAATAATACAAAAACAGTAAAGCCATAACGAACAAGGAAGCTAGTTAAAATCTTAGATGCTGATTTATCCTAAGATGCAGCACAAAATACTCGAAGGCAAAATAAAAAATTTACTCGACTTTCACTTATTTAAAGGATCTAAATATAAACACTGCTTTTCACTGTTCCTGTGATTCCTGCAAACAAATGATTTTGAAAGGAGTCCTTCAAGTTTCTTTTAAGGAGCTCTCTGTGCTAAGCTGGAACATTTCTGCAAACAAGAATATGTTCGGTCAGGGTGAAATAGAGAAAGGATTTCTGGTGCCCAGCTCCTCTTGGGCACGGAGGCAGAGGTGACTTTATGGCCACAGACCAGGTGATGCTGCTGGGAAAGGCACCTGCATTAGTGGGGGGCTGCATTGAGATGACTATTTCCAAACCCGTTTATTTATTTGCCTGTTATTTGCCTTAAACGTCCAAGGCTACAGAGACAACACTGTACCTGGCAAACCTGTGAAATTATAACTGAAAAGCACAAGCCAAAACGAGGCAGGTGATAAGGGACGCTCACGTTGTTCCAGACTCTGGCTGGCACTTTGTAAACACTCCTGCCAGGACTCCAGGATAAGCCCTCTCCCTGATGGATGCAGTTCACATTGCTCAGCGCTGACCTTGGCTCAAGGCGTCCCCTACGGCTGGACATGGCCTGAGTGGGGTCACCAGCCCCAAGCACTATAGGCTGCCTAATGCACTTCTTCTCTTCAAACAAAGCAACTGAAATGCTAATAGGCCCTTATTAAGGCAAGGAATAAAGCAAAGAGGATGACTCTAAGATCATTATGAAGTCTGACCAACAAATGATGCTTTTTTCCCAAGGTCTGGAGTATTGACAAACTGATGCCCTGTATGTGTGACTACACTGGCTGGTGGGAATGGCTGCTCAGATCCAGCATGTCACGATGCATTTAATCATTTCCTTTAAGCACCTAGCACTCATTATTGAATATGATGACACAAACTTGGCCTGTAAAATGACCTACTGCAGGCTCTTTAGTCATGCTCCTCTTCTGCTCAGAGATGCAGTGGGAATGACTCTGCACAGAGACTGAAAGCACGCTGCTTTTGGGAACTGTTCAAACACTTTGCAAAGCCTTTCTCTCTCTGCTTTCATGGCTACCAGTGGTCTTGCCCTTCCTTAACAAAACTAACCCCAATCTAAGGTATTTGTTGCTACTGGAAGTGACTTACCAAACATTAATATGATAAGCAAGATGTATAAAAAACATTGAATTCGGCCTCCTAATGGTAAACTCACACATGCAAGACATCTCTCTTTCTATAATAGCAGAATAAAGTCAAATTAAATGAAGCAAGAGACATGAAGCCTCTAACCTATTTCTGCAAATTGTACAAAGGCATTCACCTTTTTAAACCAAGACGACTTCAATTCCACATCTACAACACATTTCTGAAGCAGACCGTTGCATCTGGTTGGAAAGGCCCTCTATTTGGGAATAATCAATTGCAGGATCAATAACTCAATTTGCAAACTGGAAAAGCCAGCACCATCCCATTTTCATTAGAAGTTGTGCATATTAGAGGTAATGCACAGGGCGGTAAAAGACTTTTGGAATTCTGGTGATGTAGAAATAACAGTGTTCTGATCGAATGAGACCATTTTTAGGCAAGTGCCTGTGCTCACACAGCTCCCTCTATTTACCACCACGCCGATTGACTTGAGAAGAGACATGTATTGGTTGGTAACTCAAGTTTGAGTGCAGAGGATTTTACCAGCAAAACAAAGGGGTTAACACACTGTTGTCACCAAGGGAAGTCAAGAAACACAACCTTAAATGACAGAACATTTCCCCAAGGAGAAAAAGGATTGTGTACAACTTCAGCAAAGTGGTACAAATTGTAAAATAATCATCCAGCACTTTTGAAAGCAAAGCAGAAGTGAGAATAAAGGGCTTTAGGTGGTCTAATGCTGATCATTCACCAACACCTCGAAGGGCTTTTGGCAATTACAGAGATTTCAAATATGAACAACCACCTTTTTTTCTAAATTGCTGAGCACATACAAATGGGAATTAACCATTTAGTGAGACAAGCAATTAAGACAAATTAGAAAACAGTTTCATGTGCTTTCTGCACTACAAATACCCTATAAATGCCTTTCAGTGACCCAAAAAGTGAACAATAAGACTATGTTAAAGACTATTGTCAGACAGACAAAGAGAAAAGACATGCCAGCTTTGTCTACACTCATCCAGAGAAACTCAGCAAATTGCTCTGTCATGCATCTTGTACCCTCCCCAGCAATCATAAGACCCTTTGCCCTTTTGCCCTGACAGATTAAATCGAAGCATGAAGGAGTGGGATCTTGGCCAAAGAATATTACATTTTAAAAGCTGACCTAAGCTCTTTTTATTTGCCCTTTCATTTTGATCTCATGACGATGTTTCAGTACTTTCCTCAGATATTGAGTTCATCAATCTCTAACCCTCTGCTGATGTATTTTGGGTTTGTGCATATCTCCCATTTCAGGGAAGGGTGAGGTGGTTTGCACTTTCCAGACCAACTGCAATAAAAGGGCCTATATGATTCAGATCTACAGTACCTGGTCTGAAAGAAAATCTGTACTCTCGACCTTTTTCATCTCTCAAATTAGGAATATTTTTATGCACCAAGACTTAGAATAGCAAAAGAATTGTTACTTGTTTAAACAGTTACTTATCCCTAGGGACAGCATCTGTGCAAAAATCCCTTCCACCCACCTTCACCCTTCCTTAAAGAGCTGCCTTTAGTCCCCTGAAAATACTTCGCAATTGGGTGTTCGGCTTTTCTTAAACCTCCAGAACTGACACAAAGATTAATGACATTTGACACTGTGAGTGACAAACAGCACAGCCTATCATACCATTTGATCTGAAATTAAACTTCTCTAGGCTGCTACAGTTACCTTTTAAATGTGCCTCTGGCTTAAAGCTTTCGGACCTGAAAAGCAAGGGTACAACCTGCACAGGTCAGGACCAGGCAATGAAACACTGAATCTTCTACTTCATCACTCCCAAATTTTTGAAAGGCTAGAGCACCTTGCAGAGGTTAAAGAAATGTCTGCCTCAGTCTAGCTTTGAAATGGATGTATCCCTGTTACTAATACCAACAAAGGCTCACGGACATTTGAACTACTCTCCTGTTTTAAAAACATTCTCCTAAGACTGAAGTTTGTAACACCACTGTATGAGCTACCAAAAGACTTGCCTGGGCAATTTGACTTGTGGAAACATGTTCAAGTCATATAAAGCAAATGAAAACACTATTATGGGAGAATAACATTATAACAATAAGAAAAAAAAGTCAATTTATGAAGCAGCAGAGTAGAGCCAGAGATACCAACTCGGAATTGTTCTGTGGGACACGCTCCACACTAAGCACAGAGAGGGAATTTATGTAATTCCTGATGACTAAGAAGCCAATGCCTCTTCTTTGTACACAATGATCTAATATTGCACACATCATCCGAGCCTTCCTGACAATGTAGGAGAAAAAGCACACATATTTGTACACAAAGGATCAATATTTAGAGACTGTGTAATTTTTTATCACTTTAAATGAAGCATCCTAGAAATTAGTCATCTTTAAAAATTATATTCCCACAGAAAAAGACTATTTTTTCCTTGCAGATTGTTGTGATGGATACAGAACTTGCAAGACCTCTAAATACACTGTGCTTTTTATTTTTTAATTAGAAAACTCAATTATTTCTATACCATTTTTCACAGATAACAGTATAGAAAAGTGGTAAAGTAATATTTCAGATAACAGAGGAGTGAAACTTGAGTCTGAGGAAAACAACATTCATACAGATTGTTTACTGCTTAGTAATATTTTATGACCAAATCTCTTTTAATTCAAATCCAGTGAAAAGCTGCAACACAGTGCTCAGCTGTTAATGAGCCCCTGCTCCCGCATTCAAAGGCTGAGAAACTTCACAACAGATGCCCAGACAACACAATGCTTGTAGTTACTACAATTTAAGCCAAATAGTCGTAAAGCAAACACAAAAAAGAAAGATAAAGAAGAGAAGGGGGAAGGATGAATGTTATGGAGGACACAAAACAGAGATGTTTTCCAGCCTTCAGCTCTTGGACAGAAGTTTCTCTCTGGTATCTTAATTTTCACACATTAGACCAATATTTCTGCAGCATCTACATCTGCTACTGCACAGCCAGCTCTAGAACACACCAGCCTGGTGCTGACACAGCCCAAAAAAGGGTTTCCAGGGCACTGTGGTCATGGGCTCCACTGGCTGTTCAGGTGTGTTTCCCAAGGCCAATTCCAAGGTGCTACAACATACCAAATACAGCATACTGTGGCTCAAAACAGTGACTCCTCTCTTATTTAAAGGCAACTTCACATCAGAGAACCTCCCTGAAGGGTTTCGGCTTCAAATGGTCCTCTGTTAACTGCGAGTAACATTATTAGCAAAGTTATAGTCTACTATCAGATTGCCTTCTATCATTAGGCAGGGGTCAGCACAGCAGAGGACTCTGCAAAATGTTTCTAATACTCATTGACAGAAAACCACTGCAATTCCACAGAGGATGTCCATGTACTCAGACAGAAAGAAAAAAAATGTTAATTATATGTGTGCTCAGAATAATGACTGAGGCATCAGCCACTTGTGTTGTGTGCAGTGGGCAGCTGAAGATTCCCAAAATATTCCTGTGGTTCTACACACTGCTGAGGACAACAAGGTTGTGAGTTCATGGCCTCAAGTGCCTACGCTGTCTATCAACAAGCTTTATACCTTGACTTTATATATTTTATACAGAAAATTAGCTTGCTGATATCCTGTGAAAATAGGTTTGGTGGGCCTGTAGGTATTTCGTTAGATTTCCTGGGAAAAACATGCTGAAGATGTGGATAGCTTTAGGGATGTTCCCAGACAAAGCATTCCAAGGTGGCTGCACTTCAAATGGTTATTGTAATTCTGGCAATCTCTTCATTTCCCTCCTTATCCAGCAGAAATAAGGCTCAATTATATAATCTGACACTTCCTATGCTTGGATGCCCAATTAAATAAATTGAAATAAGTGAAGGACTCCTCAGAAACTGTATGTTTTCTACCAAAAAAAAATAAATCTCTTGATCTGCTGATGCAAATAAGGAGATATTTCTGCAGACAGAACACACAGAAATTAAACACAGACTTAAAGAAATCACAAAGTCCACCATCTCCTGCTGTTTGATGCCAAAATATCCGTGCCATCCCTGCCAAGTCTTTACCTAGCTGATATTTAAGAAGCCTTCCTGCCTATTTCCTATTTCATGGTTGTGTAGCTGAGATTTTCCCTTAGTTTTAGGAGGAAATCTCCCTCCCTTACTACAGCTTTAAGCTGTTATTTCTGCTAAATGTAGCCACCAGGCATAGAAAACAACTGATTGCTATTCTCTTTTACACAAACCAAATCTAAGCCTGCCAACCTCTCCCCAAAGATCAGGTTTTAAATATATTTGGGTTTGCCACATTTCTCTGGACTCTTCTTTCTAAATCTGATTGCACAGGAAGGAAGCTGAGAAATACAAGACAAGGAAGGTATTTCACTCAAATTATCAAAACCTGGGGCAAATCCTCTGTAGCTGCTGGATGTGTGGAGGTTCTCAGATATTTCAGGCTATAGGAAAACCTTCAAGAGCCAATTAAGCTCCGTATCCCTCCTGTACTGGGGAGCTCAGAACTGGACACGGAATTCCTGATGGTTATATACTATTTATCATTCCTAAGCAAAGACATGAACTGGAGAGCACAGCACTAATTCTGTATTTTTTTTTAAAAAGTCTGTGTGAAACTTTGACATTTCTAAAATGACAAGTATTTGAGTTCATACATTTGGCAAGGGCAGAGAAAGCTTTTTAATTGTCACTGCGAGACCAAAGGCAATTCCTGCAAAGTCGTCTCTGTCATCTAGACATGACACACACAAAGCACCTTACAAATACTTCCTCCTGGTAGGATTATGGAGCTAATCTAAATATGCTGCTTATGGATTAGGCCTAGGCCATTTTATTAGATTTGAGGCCAAAGAGAATGTCTCTTCTATTTTTTCAAAACACAGGAACTAAAAATAAAAGTGAGGCTGACGGGTGTTTTATTGAGTGAAGAGCTCTTTAGTTATCAAACTCCAACCCACAGAACTGCCCAAACCATGAAATATTGCAATTCTGGAATCCCAATATTGTATGATAATATATGGAGAGAGAGAGTGGTCAGAATTGACAGGGCTTAATTATTCTAAGGCAAGACATACAGGCCAGAGATACGAATCTCTCTTCATTTCTGGAGCTTGTAATGCAAAGAAGGATGGAATGCACCAGTAAAAACCAAAAGAAAAGGTATTTAAATCTGTTAGAAGGTCCAGAGTTTTGTTCATAACTTCACCAGATTTTAAACTTTATACTTTAGAATTTAAAATAATAATAATTAATAAATAAAAAGGGAAGACGTTTCAGCCAAAAAACCTCAATATTTTTAAGAACATGTCTGGACTACTTAATCTATGGACTGAATCACAACAGCTTGGGGGCAGGGGAGGAAAACCAGACAGAAACAAGAAGCAGTGGAACTCCTAGTTGGAAGGAAGGGAAAATAACCTGGGACAAAAGGACTAAGAATGAGAAGAGGTTACAAGCGGGGAGGCCTGTGCACTGATTTACATTTTTTTGTGTTATGTTTAAGTTACTTTATTCTCCATTTATTTTACCTACATGCAACACATGTAAGAAGAAACACACTCTCACAGTGAAATCTGATGTACCAAAAATTAAATTGCCCCTATCTCAAAGTTAACATACATGAAGAGACTGATGAGAGGAGACTGACAAGACTCAAGAAAGGAGAAAACCTTTTTTCTTTCCTTTTTTTTTTTTAATGTGCAAAAGTCAGCAGAGAATAAAGCACCTTTATGTTTACAGTATGAAATACTGTATTTCACAAAACCTGATGCCTGAAATAATGGAGGCACTACAGACTTGGCCAGGCCTGAGTTAGAGTCTGAATGCAATAATTAGGTTTTTACAAAACAAAGCCCTCATTTCATTTCAGCGAAACCACAGAAATATTGTGTGTTTACATTATCTCCTCCAAAGTCTCATTTCCTTTTCACTTATTACATACATGAGACAGGAACTCCAAATAACAAGGCTGAGGTGCATTAATAAAACGCAGAATGACTTGTTATTTACAGCACTTATGGAGGAGATATGTGTCTGTGCCAGAGAAATTTGTGTGAGCATCAGCACTCTTTACCTTTTAGGATTGAAAAGAAATGACTCCAACACAGATTATCATGTTTCATGAAGTGTTAAACACTACAGGAAGGAAACAGAGGCATAACTGATGCAAAAGAAAACACACAGGAATTCTGTATCTGCTTTGGTCATCAAAATATCTGTATGGAGTGAAGGAACAACTTATATCCCCTGTCAGTTTTTCAAGGGATATTTTCATTTTTGCAAGTTGAGAGACATTTCTTTCCATGTTAGAAACTCCACCTTCCAGGTTGGCAAGGAAGATGTCTGCCATACTCTTAGTACACCACATTTATTTAAGGAAATGTCCTATACTACACAAAGGAAGTTCACTGCAGAGAGAAATTCCCACACACAGGAAGGGGAAGAGACCGGTTTTGGTTTGCCTGTTCTTGTTTGTGAATGTCATTAGAGAGCCACAGATTTCTTCAAATGTACCACATTTCATCCACTTGCAGGGCTGTGCTACAACCTTGCCTTGGCTGCAGCAACACCCTTTTGTTTGTCAACAAAGCCAAATGAAAACATTGATCGTTTCACCATGTCAGTGATATCGAAAGGAAGTTTAAAAATTGCTCCCTGAAATACATTTGCAGAGATCATTCTAGACCCGAGACAATGATCTCGTGCCCAGAAAGGCCGTATTGTCTCCCAGCTTCCTCCCCAAAGGCCTCCCTTTCATGCTGGGATCCAGCAGCAACCCAGATAATGTTTAAGTACCAAACATGCTCCCTTTCATCTTATTCATGCCTTTCTTCTAATAAGAATCCCATTTTCTCTCAGACCATGCAAACATCTCCCCTTTTCCCTACTCTACCCACAAAGCAGGAGGGGGAAGACACAGGATACTCCTTCACTTGGTCTTGGGGAACTCAGAGCATTAATAACATATCCTTTGGTATTCTCCTGTATTCATCCATGAATTATCCTAGCCTCCTAAGCAATGCAGGGTGATATATGGACACCACCAACTCCACCTGGAAGGAATCTCGGTGTTCTGCATTACCACTGGTGTTCCAAAAGGTACTGGGAGAGACTGTTACAAAACTCAGGCAGAACAGAAGAGAATTCTGCTTTCTACGTGGGTTCCTTGCAGCCCTGAGAAGGTAACCCACTGAGGATAAGTGGAATTTTGCCCAAGGAGAAGTTGAAAGTGGTCTTTTGAACTCCCAGAGAATCCCAGAAATTTGGCTTCTAGTGCGGGAGGAGACAATCAAAAAGGTCCCATCCCAAAAGCTATCCTGTTCTGAGACTTCAGAAGATCAGGCCCCTGCTGAGTTGCTTGTCAATCCCTTTCTTGCCCATCCATCACCTCAAAACACTCCTCAAGTTTTCTGTTGAGCTGTGTTTTTCACTTCTTGCAAGCCCCAGAAGTTTAGATACTTTCACCCAACAGTTCTCAATTTTTTTTAATGATGTGTCATTTCTGGTAACTCATCTTTCATGCAAGACTGCAAGTACAACAGCAACCCTTGGCAACTACAACAGTCAGAAAAGCGAGAGCATGAAAACTGAACTGAAAACTGCTAAATTCATATCTTTGTATCTATATTTATGACATATACATATAGATGGATATACACACAAACACATTTAGATGGATAGATATTCTTTGCTCCATTTGCAGACCCAGAAGTTTCCATCTGGTAATATCCAAGCAGGTCTCTGCCAAACAAATAATGATTAGTCATTATTTCTCAGCTTTCAGATGCCCAGCTGCAACTGTGAGCTGTGGTTGAGCTCCCAATCAGCTCAATCCCACAACTTCAAAGGAACTCGAGGTTTTATTAGTTCTACTGTGTCTAAAATAACTTATTTTTACTAGTGGCTTGATGGCAATAAAACTTACAAAACTATTATTTCTCTTCTGGAAAAGCAGTGCCACTTGTTATGAACATGTGTGATTAATGTGCAACAGAAAACAAAAAAACCCTTCCCACTCTCTGCTTTCACCGAAGCAAAGAGCTGCTGCTTAGAAATGAAACTGCTACACAAGAATGGTTTCAAATAGCTTCAAACTTCTAAAATAGTCTCCAAGATTAGCTCTGAAATCACAATATATCCACTTCACATCATAACAACTACTTTTTAAGGTTCTCTTATACCAAAAATCCTCTTCTGAATTAAAAGGGAAAAAAAATACTCATGGTATGTTATGTCTCAAATATTAGAAACTACTCTTCATGAAACTCATGTATGTTAGGAAACAGCAACAGCAGGAAACAGCACCCAGGTATTGCTGAAAATTATAACAAATGCCATCTTTTTTTTAGGTTTCAAAGCTTAAAATTGTGGAAAGCAGCTTTGTCTTAAGGGATTTTACAGATTCCCCAAGAGAGTAAGTTTGACCCTGAAAATAAAACACCGTGCTGATGTCACAAAGCGGATGGCAGCACCAAATGGGCAGCCAGGAACAAACCATGGCTAGTTGGGTCTTGTGGGATTTCTTCTGAGAGAGAAAGAGGACATTTCTGCAGGAAGAAGACCTCCTAGGATTCATTTTCACAGGAGCAACACCTTCCACAGGATAAACATGGCAACGAACCAAAATATTTGTGTAAAGCTCTTCTGGATAAATTGAAATCTCATGGCTTAGGTACATATTAGGGCCTCTGAGGTTGGAAAGGACAGAGTTACCCACAAAAGGCAATTAACTCCGGCACACGCCGATATTGTTTATCCAGAAACAGCTCCTTCTGGCCAACATTTAAAGAGCAGCATTCTGCCTTTTTCGAGTGCAAGGTCAGAAAACTCTGCCAAAGCAAAGCAAACCAGGAGATGCAATGCTGAATAAGGTCCTGAAAGCCATTCAGAGAGGTGATTTCTGTGTGCACATGCTCCTCCAATCCTCTCTATACTGCGGGAAGCTTCACTAGGGCATTGCTGTGGTGCTGAATACAAATCAAACTGTATGTCCCAGTATCTCATCTGAGCGTGTAATCACTTGGCAAATCAATCAGCACTCACTTCACTCAGGAATACAAAGGGACAGATTCACCTCTTAGTTCCAGGGGGATCTGCAATCAGAGGTTGTGATGAACAGAGCCCAGGCCTTGGCGTGTTCCTGTTCTGCTCCAGGCAGTTCCTGCAGGATACCAGCCACATCAATGCTGCTCACCAGCTAAAAGGCGGCACAGCACACCTTTCCCTTGTCTGGCTTTTTGAAAAATTCCAAGAAACAAGATGGGAATTGGAAAAGAACTGGAGTCCAACTCGGTGCTCAGGTCCTTGTCAGGGACACTGCCCTCTACTCTCCAGCAGTGGATGAGACACACACACCCCACAGCCAGGGAGGCACTGTATTCCTGCCTCGCCAGTGTCTTGGGATTACAGCAGAGAAGTAGGACACAACTACCAAAGGGAGAAACACTTCATTCCACAGGCAGTCCTGAGGGAAGACCCTGCCTTGTGGATGAACCAGACACAAGGCAAAACTTAGAGAAACATGAAATGGCACTGGAGAAGAAAGAGAAGTGAAAAAAGTTCTGTATAAAGGAGCTTTCTACCTGAACTCCCCAAAACCAAGGGGCTTCAGCCCAGAGATGAGTTCAACCTTGCTGCATGATTCTTTGCAGCAGGTTTCACCTCTAAATCCTGCCAAACACAAGAATTTAAGGAATTCACTTCAAATTCATTTTTACATTGCAATGGGAGAAAAAACCATTTATATTCTCAGTAATACATTTTCACAGTAGAAAGACTGGCCTGTACCAACACCAAAGCAGTCATTAGAGTACCTGCAGGGACTGTGCCATTTTCCTGCATGTTTCAAAGGCAGTGTCTGAGTCCAAAGCACTCGGGTCCTTCCCAGAGGAATTTTGTAGCAGGTGGTGTTAATAATCCCTGAAACAGGATTCTCTTTGCTGCACCAGCTAAAAGTTCGGGGAAAAGGGATTATGACAAAGGCTTCACCTGACCCAGTAATGCCTCTGTCATTTGTCACCTCTCATGTCAGTTTTAGAATAAGCAGGTATAACATTTCAATCATAACACTGCAGATTTACTTCCACACTTGCCAAGGTTGAAGGCTAATGTGCTCTTAGACAGCCATTCTCCTGCAGGAAAATAGATGGAAATAAGAAAGACCTACAATTCTACAGGGAACTGTCCACTTTCTGGGGGGCTTTTACAAACCCCTTCTCTGTTTAATCACAAAAGTAAAAAAAAATTTTAAAAATTATTAAAAAAATAAAGAAGAGAAGGAATGGTGAGGCAGAGGTCAAAGCAGAATGTCTCCAGTGAAATATCTTTGTGACAGTTTTCTGAAGTCACCTCATTGAAGGTAACACTGCTTCTTGTCTTAACATGAATGCTTTCTAGTTTTCATTTATGTTGATTGCTCATGCATTAAAAAATGTCTGGGGCAGCAATGTAACATCACATAAGGAAGAGTTGAAAGATATGAAACCTTTCTAATATCTAATCCCAATGTTACACATACATCAGAGCCATTATTTTGTCATTAAAGTCCTATCTTTATAATAAATTAAAGACCTCTGGACCCATATTATACGCTGGAGTTATGTAAGTACATAAGCAAAGCATTCCACTATTAAATATGTACTTTTCTAAAATGCAATAAAAATAATTCATTTCACGAGGGACATTCACCAGACACATTTTAAATGCACCATACAAATTCTTGGATGTTTTCCTATAAATATTTGAGGTGTAGATGAAAAATTATAGCAGATACTAAATAACATTAATTGGGGCTTTTTAAATTCATTTTAAACTGTTGAATAAACTTTCATACTCCTTTCATCTTTTAAATGGCAATTTAGCACTTTAAAATGCTATAAGATAGGTATATTCACATATTTGAAAACAACTCCAAGAGGCAAAATAACTGAATTAACAGCAAATTTAGACAATCAGTGCCTAGAGATCTAATTTACTGACTTATTTTTTTAAAGGAAAACCAACATTTTCAGGAGCTGAGTCATATTAGAAAGATATTTCATCTTCTGGTGCCACTGGTCAGAGCCAGAAACATCAATCTAAAATACCTTTACTTTGATTTGTCAACAATAACCTGGTAGAAGACCAGGGCACCATGTTTTACATGTGCCAAAAACCCCAATCAGCAGATATTCAGTTTAAATAAGAGCAAAATGTCTAAGGAGAACTGCACAAATTATATACAATTCTATAGGACTTTTTAAACCCTTAATCCCTCAGCACTTGAGAGAAATGCTTGTTTAAAATACTAAGCTATTGAGAAAGTGCCTTTTGGTGCTTTAGCTCTTCATTAATAAATGCACTAATATATCTCAGCACTTGTCTTAAGCAGATTCAGTATGTCAAGACATGATGCTCACTAAGCAAAGCAGGGGCTCTCTTACTGTAACCAGGCAGGTGTCCTTACAGAAAACAACAACATGTTTCAGGAGATTTCTCCCCCCCTCCCACTTATTCCTGCCCACAATTCCCCGTGCTCCCACATTCAGATTGCCTGTTCTTCCCACTCCCTTTCACACACTTGGAACTATTCTCTTCCCTTCCTTTTCAGCCCATCTCCTTTTGTCCTTCTAGCTCCATTGCTCCTATGAATCCACCTCTCCTCCCACTTCTGTTACTTCCATATTTCTTTTAAAGTAAAACAAAGCAAAAAGAAGTCCACAAAGAAATTCCTCCCTTGAAAAAGAAAAATAACCCTCAAAAAGCCCCTCAGTAAACCAATGAATAACCCTGCAATTGTACTGAGCTCCAGTGATCTTGGATGCAACATTAGACTCCTTTATCTCTTGCCTTTCTATTTGTTTAGACTATAAACCAAACAAGTTAAGATCAGAGATTTAATTCAGTAGGGTCACTTATTAGATTTCAGGATGCAAAGATGGCTGACTGGAGGACTTCAGGTGGCTTAAGCAACTACTCCAAAAAAAAGAAAAAAAAAAATTAAGCTTCCATCAAGGAGATACAAGATCCTTCCTAAACTCATCGTCTTAACAGCATCCTGGCTGCATCAACAGGATTACTTACATCTTGCACTACAACCAGCAGCAACCTGGAAGGCCCTGCAGAGCCTGGTTGCCATGTAACTATCATCTACATCCAAAGATACCTTCATGTCTGGAATAAGAACTAAGCTTTTCCCATGTTATTGGTTTAACCGGAGTGTGGCTTCCCCTTTATCCTCCCCTCTCTGCCTTGTGCTCTCCAGGCACCGAGATTAAGTGCCTATATATCAAAGAATGATTGCCAAGGAAAGCAAAAGTTAGATTCTAATCAACACAGAGCCGGAGCCTCAGCCCTTATGCTCCTCCTATGGCTGTTCTCAACACAATCAGTGCTCCATAGGCCTGCAGGGCACATTCAGCCTCACGTACTCTTGTCCCTTCCTGAAGCAAGTGTCACCAGCCTGCAATGAACAGTGCACATCCACCTGTACACAGCTAAAAACTGAACCTGAAGTTCACATTAATAATGAAGCACTCCAGGTGGTCCAAGAGCTGGGGCCATAATGAGGAACTTGCAGTGACACATTAGTTATTAAATGTTGAGCCAGGTCACTACACATGAATAAAGTGATCTCCCCAGAAAGATGAAAGGGGAATTATTTTTTTTTTCTTTTTAAGAAGGATTACACTTGCCTTCTGTAAAAAGTCTGAAGAAAGACAATGTGCTAAAACAGTTAACTTGATTTGAGTGGAACTGAATAAAACACAGCAAGAGCTATCAAAGGAGCAGAAGATTATTCTGAACTGTATATGCAACAGTGGCTAAACCCTGCCCAGTGCCCTGTGAGCCCCTGCTGACAGTAGAGCTCTGAGCTGGGATGCACAGCCTGCAAAACCAGTGTAGGAAGGATGCTCGTCTCAAGTGTGGCTGCTGTGGGCACAGGGAATGGCAGAGGTGAGGACACCAGCTCTGGGGATCAGGAGCACCTTTCCCACAGCCCGGTGTCTGCCCCTGCTCACCCCTTACCAATCCCAGGGAGCTCTGCAACGACAACCTTCAGGCAGATGCATGACAGGCATCAGAAGGAAAATCAGAGCCCCCATTTGCCCAGCTTCCCACCTGGCAAGCAGGAGGGATGTGGAAACACCTTGGGATGCTTCCCAAGGAACTTGCTCAGGTTGGAGGATGAGGGACAGACACTGTCTGCAGGGGATCATTCCCACTTCCAAGGGCCCAGGCCGTACATGTCTAGGGAAAAACAAATCAGGATACAAAGCTGGTGTCCCAGGATACAGAACTGCTGCTCCAGGCTGCCTGTGCAGCACAAGCCCTTCACACGGCCCTGGCTGGGAGACCATTCCAGCAGACATCACCTAAACAGCCACATAACAGCTGTGATGGTTGCAAATCCTGTACCAACCACTTGGTGTTTGTTCCTGGCTGAAACAAGGCTTTGCCCCTGCTAAGGAAGGTCAGGAGGAGGGAACTGGCTACAGAAGCCACCTCAGGCATCCCCTTTCACCCCACAAGGAGCAAACAGAACTGAGATCCAGAAATGAGGAAGCTCAGAAGTCTTAAGCTTTACAGAGTTTTCTAAATCTTTACTCCAGTGGCTTATCCTGAGGGGAAATTACTTTTAAAGCTTTGCCTTCTGAGAAAGAAATGACAGTTATTGTAGCAGGGAATATACACAGGAATACTGGATTGCAAAGTGAGAAATGTGTAGCATCACTATAGAGGAGGTTGATGAAATCTGGAAATGGGGAAGGGATGAGAGAAGAGAGCAGGATGGTCCCCAAAAACTTAGCAACACTAGCTCTGTTTGGACTCCTCTACATATTGTAACATTTCTGTGGCTAAGCACTAGAACAATACAATTATGTTATAAATCAAGTTCAGTCCAGACGAGCAAAGCTCTTCATTTATTCCACAGATGGGTATAGTACAAGGACATGGCAAAATAAAAGGAGTGAAGTCTTCATTTTGTTTGTACCCGACCCTGTAATGCAAGGCAAGAAAGCTTTTTCTGCTCTGCTTCTTCATGAAAAAGGTATTTCAGCAAGAAACTCAAAAATATAATCAAAAATATCACCAAATACAGAATAAATCAGTTAGCTTCTCATAATTAAAGCACTACATAGAAAATAAGTGTAAGTTCCCTTGCCAAGATGCACAATTCCAAATCAACAGCATTCAAACACCTTCAGAAAGATGAACACACATGAAATCATACCAGGTTGAAACAAAAGCCACCAAAACCCCCAACCCAACTCTAATTACTGCATGACTCCAGAAACTCAAGGCAAAGCTCTCTCCTCGAGAAAGGTGGCTCCAAACCTTATGAAGCTGTTTTAGCTTAATTGCTCTGAGATGTAAATGTAAACAGTGCACAGTGACATTCTTCATTTAGGAGAAAAACCAAAACCAAGGAATAAACACAGTTGCTGGATCTGAAGCAAGCTGTTCACTGTCCTGAAATAATATAACTTACTTCGACATGTTTTCATGCTGAGAAGCTGGAGAAGCCAAAGTGCTGCTTAAGGGCCATTTGAGACACTTTTGCACCTAATAAGGCCAGCAGATTTTTTGCAAGATAGTCTTATTTTCTTCTTTTCCAAGCATTCCTACATCGAAACAGATACCAGCTTCTGAAATTATGCAGCCTGTGTGTTAACACTGAAATAAATCATTGTATTCTGGGGGAAGAAAACACCACCTGGAATAGGAATAATGGAAAAATGAATCCAAAAGCCAAAAGCATATAGGAACTAAGTGACAAGTTGTTATTCCCACCAGTGTGCAGGCCTTGCTGCCAGAGTGAGTTAATCCCGATACTAATTTAAAGACTTCTGTGAACTAATACCAAACATACCTATTTTAATATTTTTAAATTAATTTCTAATAAAGCCTGACCACCAACTTCAGCAAGCTGTTCTCAGAAGTCAAGCTTACTATTTTTCACACCACCTGAAGCATGGTCTTCTGTCCCTGAAGGGCTCTTTCTGAAGAAACAGTATGTTAGCATTCATTACTGTAACCCATTGATGTATATTTTATTTGTGGTTTTAAAGTTTTCAACCACTTTTCTTTGATGCAATGCATAATCAGGAGTAGTTAAAAGACTACCTTAAAAAAAATGGAAGCCTCTGAACAAATTTTTGTGATAAACCATCAAAGGAGTAGAGTTGGAATTAAAGGCCTGAAGGGTAAGGAACAAACCAAACTTGAAACAACTGAGGTCTCTAAGAAACATGGCAGGAATGGGGGAAATCTCTACCATTAACAGCACTTGAAAGCTTAATTAAAAAAAAAAGAATCACCATACACAGCTTCTTTGTTTACATGGATCTAGAATTAAAACAATGGGTGCACCAGAATAAATGCGAACCTTTATGTTTCTATACTGAAAATGGTTCAGTGTAAAATCATCCTTCAGAGCCCAAGGCAAAGCAAAAGCAGCATACTTAGGGTAACTACCACTGACTTGTGATTCATGGTGGGCTTAAAATCCTTCTTGGAATGAATCCTTGGAGGGTAACTAAGAGAAGAAGGCATGCTTAAACTCATGGTACACACAGGCCATCCTTCTACAAGGAAATGTATAGTTCACAGATTCCAAAAGGCTGAAAAGTGCTTCTTTTTCTTCATTAGCAATGGGAATGTTGCATGGTACCTTTCACTTTTGAATAAACACGCCTCAATCATTTTTATGTTACACTTTAGGCCAAATTTATGCAAATAGAGATTACTAATGAATGACCAGAAGCTAGAAAATACAAGCTTTCCTTACTTTTACTTAATAGATTAAAACAATTATCAATCTGCAGGTGGAAAGTTTACTGCGATTCCTGTTCACTTTATTTAAAAATTAGTGTTACAATTTCCAACCCTTTTGAGACTCACTTGCTTCTGAGCAGCCTTTTTCATCATTTCAAAGCTCAGGTCCTTGAGCTTTAAAAATAATACTTGCAGGCAAAGGAGTCTACCCAAAACTCTTTCAATGTCTGAACAAGCATTGATGAAAGGGTGGCAAAAAGTTCACCGAGCCAGGCTGGGCAGGCACAGAAGCACTTTTGCCAGGGCTCCATGAAATTCAGAACCAGACAAGAGACCCCTGCGTGGCTGAGACCTTTTCAAACAGACAGGAGCAGATCTGTCGTGGAGCGTGGGAAGTCTGCCAACCCTCAAAATCAGCAGTGTAGCTGCGGAGAGTCCTGAACTATTGCAACACCTGAAACCAAAAATGTAGGGCTCAGAGATGGTTCTGAACACATCTAAGAGGAATATAAGTGTTCAGTCCTCATTAGTGTTTCCTGTGTGTATCAATCAGAAACGTTAATGTAACTCCTTGGAACAACCACACACTGTAAGCACTTTTTTACTGCAAAATTAAAGAGACAGGAATAAAGGTCTTGCATAGCACGAAGATAAAAGGTTTCCTTCAGAATTCAACTACTATTAACACTTGCACCTGGTGCTTACATAATTAAATGTAGAAAACAATTGTACCCTAAGAAAAACTTAATTAGATCAGGCATGTAGCAACAAATGCAAAATCACCATCATTAGTATGCCGGTGTACTACAAATGGAAATGTTTAACTGCCAAGCCCACAGCTCTCAGGTCTGATTTATTCCCAGAGAGGAGGAGGAGGAGAAAGCCATTTACTCCCTTTTGTGAATTCAGGACAACTGCACCCAGGTGAGATTTCCTCACAAAGGAGCAGGCAGGGACACTGCTGGCATCTCTGTCCCCAGAAATGTGCAAGGTGTACTTTTGTTTGCAGGTGTTTTGTGCCACCAAAGCAAAAGCAGGTTGGGCAATGTGGACAAAGTAATGAGTCTGCAAAGCTCTCGTGTGTCCTGAGCCTTTCACAGGCACCTGCTTTGCTCACAGATGAGGCACTGTGAATGGCACAACAGCTTCCCCCTCCCCACCCCAAAGCAACAGGAATCCTTTAATTTCAGGCTTAAAGCTGTAACAACACCCACAAAAAAGAAATGAGGATTCCAGGGAAAATGTTCCAGTGGTATAGATAGCGATGCAATGGAAAAGATTACCTACAGAAGCTGCAAAGTAACAAGCAAGAACACAAGGAAGAGTGTGACAAGTATCCACCAGGACTGACCTAGGCAAAAGTGATACTGTCTGATGCAGCTTTGCTGTCCCCTGATATATATAGAATCTTCGAAAATAGCTGGAATTCTCTTTCCCAGACCTGCTAAAGAGCAGCAGCTGGGATGCCTGTGTGCAGAGTCACATGAGGGAAACAAATGATCCCCACGGCTACAATCAAACAAGGACTTTCCCAGTTGTCTTCTACCCTCTTAGGGGGGACTGTTCTCCCAAATGTTCAGATCCCACCACCACGAGAGATCAGATCTAAAGACAACTCCATACATCACAGCCTTGTGATCCAAAGGTTCTCTTTCCCATGGAATGGACACACTGCTATAAGGTCCAAATTCAAATCACCACTACGTGTTTGTAGTTCTCTAAATGCCAGGATACTTCAATTTGTCAGGAATTACTGTGGGCTTAAAATGAGTATTTAAACGCTTTGTATATTTAATCAACTTTCCTCAATTATTAAATTATAAATGTTCCTTGAGTCTCAGGGCACTAATTCACCCTAAGAGGCTCCCAGAGACCACAGCAGCCTTCCTGGAGAGTTCATGCCTGCAAAGTTACTGAAACATTACCACTGAAACTGTAAAGCCAAACAAGTCTTGCTCATAGTGTCTCCCCTGGCAGGGCAGATATTTAACTAAAGCTCACACCTAAAGCTACATAATATTTAAACGGGTATTTGGTAGGAGTTCCAGAGGAGACCTGATACAATTGTTCAATAATAAGTATCAGGTTTTAAAGACCATAAATGGGAAAAGCACCTGGTTAAGAATTCAGGTGTTTCTTGGAAAACATGTAGATGTGTTGATGGCAAAGCATGGACTCTGCCGTCCTCGTGCTGCAATACTCAGAGCCTGTGACCACATCTGGCCTTGCAAAAGGAAAAAGCCTTCCCTTTATTAAGGAAACCCAGAGAATCACAGGGTCTGACCTTCAACTTTAGCATGTAGGCAAGAAACAAAAAAATAAAAGCCTGGTTTATGACTTTTGAAGGAAAATCCCCATTGAGACAGTATGGGGTATGGAGAGGATTGTTTCCTGAGAAAACTACAGATATATAAGGTTACCCAGCTATGCAGCCATGAAACATATTTTTCTTGATTAAATAAGGAACTATGGCAACCAAGGGTACCATGGCCTCACATATGCTGTAATAATGAGACATAATGAAGGGTCCTCTGGGAGCTCTCCCACTACTGTTAAAATTTTATAGCATCAAATTTGGGAACTAATTTTGAAAAAGAGAGAATCCTATTTAATATGTGATGTGCATTGGTACTTCTTTGCTTTATAATGAAACAATTTCCTCTAAACATCCACATTCTTTATGTTTAAAAAAAAATAAAAAATCAACTGCTCCTGCTGAATCGACTCTCAAGGGAGAAGCTAATAATATCACATATGAACTTTACAGCATTTGCTTAGTATCTCCTATTTGCAGATATCATCTTATTTGAATAATCATATGTTTGCAATTTTCCAGCTCCTGATGAAAAACTAACCTGTCATCAGAGCAAATTTCCTCCAAAACTCACATCTGACTGTTATCTGTACCTGGTGTTATTAAGAATATTCATTTTTTTGACACTCTTTCCACTAGTTATCTATATTTAAACATATACATAGAAGAGCTCCATGGTGAGCACGTGTGACTTCTATTTGCTGTAAAAATGACTCAAAATCATTGTCTGATAAACCTGCCAATTCTTTGTTCAGCTGCCATTTCAAGAGAGAAGTTTTCTGCTGCATCTTTTGTTCCCTGGGAGGGCAGGCAGTCCTGCCTGCGGCGCTAATTGCTTGTAAGCCTAGAGAAGGGGCGAAATTCCACCGCAGCTGGGTTATATCTGGATTGAACAGAGGCCCCAGCCTTGGACAAATAATCCCTGTGGAGGAATTATTGCCCAGTCATCAAGGGTGAAGAAATACAAAGAAGGCAGGAACACCAGGGGGTTTATCCTTTTACAGCAACAATACCACCTCCATTCATAAGAGCAATGGAACAGCAGACGGGTGACCACCGTGGTACAGCTGGGCTGGACTTAGCATCTTAAACCAAAACTGTCATGAGAAGATAAACAAAGATGACAACCATAACAGTAGGTAAACTTTTCTTCACTTTCAGCAGCTCTGAAACTGGCAGTTCTTTTTCATTTGGTGGAGTAATGAATTCATTTCACTTGACAAAATACTGCTCAACACACTTTTCCCTTAATCCCAGCACAAACCGGTGAGAGGAAGGAGAGGCAGCACTACCTGCATTCAGGGGCCGATGGTGCGAGTGAAGATGAGAGGCACTGGTGACCAGAGCTGGGATTAGGATATGGCAGGGAATAAAGCTGGCAGTGGAAGGGCAAATTCAAAGAGAGAGAATCTGGGAAATTGGCCTGGGACTAAAACTAAACCCTTTCCTGTTTCCCTTTAGAACTGGACAGTGAGCCAGAAGCAGAGAGAAACTGGGACTGGCTTGACACAGAGACCAGTTCTGAGAAGAGAACACTGAGGTAAGAAGTTGAAAAGAGGACACTCAGTCCTCACACCCCAAATGGCTGAGAACAGTGTCTCACATTGCCACCTGCCCAGCAGCAGAGAAAGGTCTCACTCATCTCTCCCCCTTCGTACTTGTGTCCACACCCATCACTCCTCTCCCCATCAGCTCTCTGCTCCTTAATCACATCAATGCAAACCTTTTTAAGACCACAGTTTGAAACTGTCTAAGTAAAAACGGCTCCCAAAAACCAATCCCTCTTTAATATGTCAATTTAGGCCAGCAGACTTGGGAATGGATGAGAATAAGGGGAGCAGTAAACTGTGAAAGGCAGGTACTGGGACCGGGAACAAGAAGGAGAGAAGAAGGTGGGAAACTCCAGTCTGGCAATTTATAATGTTGTGTTACATCCCGAGCTGAAAGACAAGTTCTGGTTTGCAGAATTGCTTGGAATTTATCAGATCTACTTTCAGAAACATAAGGACTTCCACTTCTTAAAAGAAATCAGTCTCCTGTTGCATAGCCCTGGCCTTAAAACCAGAATTCTGCCCTTAATCTCTGCTTTGCTTTTTTTTTCCACTCTTTTTCTTTTGGTGACGTTTTACTCTTGTTTTGGGAAAGACAAATAAACTACCTATGAAATCATAAATAATTTACTTTTGAAATCTTGACTTATCACTTTACTTATGAAATCACACACCAAACTGCTAAGTGCCATACCAAATACTGGTTTGCAGGCCAGAGCTGAGTTACACAAGTAAACCTGAGGTTTGCTTTGAGAGAAGAGGATGACTGAGATGGGGTTCCAGCTGGAAGAACAGTGCTGTTGAACACTTAGAGGAAATATCATATACATACATACATGCAGAGAGACTGTGAGCCTGCAGGCAACTTTAATTTTGGCACTTCCTAACTTTAAGTACTTGGGTTTGCACCTTAATAACATTCTTTTAATATTGTGTGTGTATAATGCACTCACAGATCACTCAGCCAAGACATAATTGATTTAATCATGCCCGTTTGTGAATGATTTGTGAAGCTCACGAGTTTGCTAAGTTGCAGCCCTGCCCAATAAAAATTACAGCAGATGCCTCTATGAAGCCCAGAGAAACAAGCTGATAACGTAAAAGGAACAGACTGAACTGTAACAGAAGTGTGATAAAAAATATTTTGTTCTTTGCTACTGTATATGTAGCCAAAACTACAACACTACAGATCTGTCAGTCCAAATGGCAAAACTATCATTTGGAATTTTAAAAAGGAAAATTAGCTTTAAAAGAAAGTTGAATTATAAACCCCACACATTACAAGGCATTTACATAAGAACAAGAGAAACTATGTAAATTAGATGACTTTGTAAAGAAAAAAACCCCAACTGTTCTACACATAATCATAAGGTAGTATTTTTAATGGGAGAGTCATTGAAATTCTGCTGCTGTTGAAAGGGACTAGATTTGATTGATAATAAAATTAGGTATTTTCTTAATCCAGAAGACTCTCTTTAAGTCATCAAAGATTTTGAAACACTTTGTTATTAATACTATACAAATTCAAATTAGAAGCAAACAGCCTTTCTCTAACTGAATGAAGAAAAGGCCCAAGTGAGAACAGTGAATTGCTGTGTATTTAGAATTATTAATGGTGGTAGCCTCAAATACATTCCATTTTCCCTATATTCTAATTTAATCCCCATTAGTGTAAAACTGGTTATCCAGCAGTAGCTAATTTCCAGTTGGTAGTCCTGCCATTCCCTTAGAGAATTTACTGTATAACCAATTAAGGTCTAATTGTCAGAAAGCTGCTCTCAGTAGAGAACGGTTTCTCTTTTTCCAAATAACATCCTGTTTCTACCCAGGACACTGGTGCAGACACTAAAATTTCTCTTTCTTCCAAATATGAATTAAAATTCCTATTTGCAAAACTGATCTAAACATTACGAAACCCCAGAGAGTTTTGCTTTGCCTTCAGAGAACTGATTTTTGCTCTTTTCTTTGAACCTTTGGCAGCACATAGGCTTTCCTTGTCTGCTTTTCCCAACTGGAAAAGGGAGGAAACATTACTTTGTTCCCAGAGCAATTTGCTCTGTGGAGCATTTGGATTCTGTGATGAAAATGCTCATATAGATGAAGTTCGCTGTGTGTTTTCTTTCACATCAACCAAATCAGCAGTTCCTGGCCCTGGTCACTTCACATCTCAGGTTCCCACACTACAACTGATTTTAAAAATAAAGTCTAAATTGTAGGTACAAAGTCATTCCATTTAAATTTGAAGCCCTAAAAAAGGTGGAGAGGGTTGGTGTTTTTTTTTATTTCTAGCCTGCCACACGTCATTAGAATGAAAACTAACAACCAGAAGCTGCATGACCACCCAATATCCTCAATTCAAAAAGATGAGCAACTGCAAAGACAGATGTAAATGCAGGTTTTCCACTGGTGTCTCTTAAAAGACATGCAGGAGTTTTAATCCTTTGCTAGCAATCGCCACATTTCAGTTTTTGTATTATGCCAAAAGCTCATTCCACTCTATACTGCCTGACACAGGGTTCCTGCAGCTGGAAGGAAGATATGCATGTGGAAAACAAAGCAGGACAGACCTTACCAAGACTCAACCATCCTGCCATCTACTCTGCTGGAGATTTTCTTGCCTTTTGAAAAGCTGCATGTTATAATCAGGTAAGCATTTTGCACAGAAAAGAGAACTTTGGGAAAATGTGATGAGCAAAGAGCGACTCATAAATGAGTAGTGAAGCTCTGTGGAAAGAGCAGAAAATCTGAAATAGGAGGTGAGAGGTGAATGCAGACCTGATTTCATATTCCTTCATTCTGTGCAGCAAGAAGAGAGTTGTCAACTCGTTCTATAATATCTGTAATTTCGATACTTGGGTTTTGCTTGCCTCTATAGTTTAATCCTGGGTCTTATTCAAGATCTTCTTTGAAAATGTAGTGACTAAGAAGTAATTACTTTCATTAGAAACAGAAAGAAGAAACTATTGTAAATTCTTCCCATTACAGGAGGTGGGGAATTAAGGGCTATGCCAATCTCCAGTCCCTGCCCTTTGGGTCAGTACATCAGCAGAGAGTGGTGCAGAGATCTTCTCTGGGCTTGGGGGAGATGTGAGTGTTATGCAATGGCCATATTCTCATTTTATTGGACATGTGCACATTTTAAAGGAATAACCAGGAAGAATCAGCAAATAGTTGGTGCTGTTTTTCCATGCCTTGCTGCTCACACCTGTATACACATTTGATGTAGAAATTAAGGAGCTTGGGGCCCAGAGATACTTTTAAGGAACTCTCCACTGCTTAAGGTCTTTGTTTTGTTTTCAGGCATACCAGCATGAAAGCTTCAGTAAACAGGCTGATATTCAAAAGTGCGTCTATGTCTGCAAGTCAAGTACCTCCACCACTCCTTTATTAATTTCTTCTATTTCTTTTAATGCCCACTGTAAAAACAATTAAAACAATGTTTAAAATTGCACTTGGCATTTTCCTCTTACTGAAGCCTGGTCTTCCTACAGCACCTCCTTTCCTGGTTCTCCTCAGGACCAGGAAAATAGCTGTAGATCTTAAATCTGAATAACAGATTTAAAAAACAACTACCCTCGTTTGAGCCTAACAAAACATCTTTCCTGCAGTGCTTACTTCATTCTTACTTCAGCAAAAAGGGCACTACAGACATTGTTCAGCATGGAACTGAACCACTATGACAGGAATCTCAATTTACAGGCTTTTCTTTAAGGAAACCAACCAAATGCTTAATTTTTAACATCATCTTCTGTAGCCTGGCACATACATCTATATAAAAGATGCCCGTTTGACTCTGTTCTCACTTCTTGCACTCCCAGACTGTCTTCCCCTGGAAGCTGTGCCCGTCCCCTTCACCTACAGGTGGAGAGCCCCAACAGAAGTATCTTCAGATGCTTGAGCAACACCTTGGTCAATGAAAAAATTGTGTTTTCTGCATACAAGACACATGGGAGACATATCCATTTGTCTGTATGTGGAAAGAGCGCTCCACATTTTTAGAGCAGGTGTCCAATGCACATAACAAACAGACTGTGAGTTGCCTTATACATGGTGTGATATCTGCCCATTAGGGAAGGGTTGGGATGTCCCACCCCCATTTGCAACTCTGTCCCACAACAGGAATAAAAAGGGAAACAAGAAAAAAAATACATTCCTTCCATAATTGCCTGCCTTCGGTTTATATGGAAAACAACTCATATTTTCAGTGACCATGAACTAAAGATCTTTCCCAGTCGAAGAAAATTAATGCTGTGTTTTATACATTTATGTATATACACACACAGCTAAGTCTGACTTTCTGAAGAGAAGACCCAGTCACTGTGCAATGCATATATATATAAGTATGCACACATATGAAAGTCATGTGTTGATAGATAGCAGAAAGGGTGTATGTTCATGTTTTAGCTGTGTGTACGTGGCACTCTAATTACCTCCTAATGAAATTAAACAAAACGAGGAGAGTCAGTGCCATGATCTGTCTGAGGCAGAAAAAGACCTCACAATTAAGTGGGAGCTCAAGGTGCTGTGGACTCAGCACTCAGTAACTGAAGAGTGAAAAATAAAACATCATTTTCTGATGCCTAATTAAGTCAACACAGCAGTGATGTTAAAAGGCTGAGGACAGCAGTGAGCCAGTTTGCCTGGACAGTCACAATTTTAGCCTATTTTCCTGATCAAAACAGTCAGTCATGTTCCTGTATCACCAGCTGGAACAGGAGCACCAGTTTAAAGAATTACAGAGTGAACATGTATTCACAAAAAATCCCCCCAAAATCCCAAAACTGGTCACATGTCTTGTATCAGTTCCTGTAAATAGCAAAACATAATTTATTTATTTTTAAAGTAACTGCTGGGAAAGTGTAATTAACAGGAAACAATTAGGCAACAACTAAGAAATACTTACAATCAATCCAGAGACTTCCTGTTTATGATTATTACCTATAGGAATGTATAAAAAGACTGGAGAAAGGAAGTTGGCACCTTATAGAGCCAAAGAGAAAACATATACCATGTTTTAACAAAAGCAAAAAAAGAAACTAGAGTAGAGCACACATTTTAAATACAGCCATGGCAGTTTATGTTAAGGGTCCTTTGAAATAACCTATGCTTATTTATTTATAGAGCTTTCATCATTATATCTCTAGATGCACCACAAAATGAGAAAATCCACTACTTTTAATTAGAGCTGAACTAAAACTCCACTGCAGTAACAGAAGGCAAAAGCAAACATATACACACAGATTGAAGAAAGAAAGAAAAAAAAACATTTCAAGAACAACTGACCTGTAAAGAAAGACTTTGCTCACATAGGAAGTTTGAATAAATTCTAAAAAAGATGTTAAAATACAGAGAAATCTTTTTGCTTTGATCTGATGCAACAAAAAGCTCATGAATATCAAGATTTTGGGCTGAACTAAACACCTGGGAAGGGTTACAGTCTACCCTGAGCTACTGGGCTACCAGTGGAACTAATATTATGGCTATACAGAAAAACAAAAATATTAACATTTTAATGGGCTGATGCACTGTTACAGTGGGGGAACTTGTGAATACAACCATCTCAAACCCCTCTATTTATAGAGATGAAAAAGAACAGCATGCAAATAGTAAAAGGAGATAAAACACTTTAACAACCCTACGGAATTGCGGCAGCAATCTTCTAGCAGAAAGGGATTAATTAGCAACAATGGCAAATGGCCATTTGCCTTAAATTATCAGTTCTTCTCATGATCATTATTGGCTCAGAATATCTTTGTACCTCCATAGCTATTATCTAAATACCTAAGAAATGAGGGCGCTCTGTACAAAGCCACTCAAAGCTTTTGAAGGTGGATGAAACCCCAGAAAAAGCACATTTGTTCCGTGGAGTCATTTGTTGTCAACACACCCCAATCTGACAACTGCATTTGACACGATACAAGAACATGCCAACAGACTGATATGAAAAAAAATACAAAATAATAATGCTTATTTTCTTGATGAAAGAATCCTGTCAGTGCTCCTTTCCCAAGCTCGCTCTTCTCGCTCTCAAGGGATGCATTTCATGTTATGTGCACATCATGCGCAAATTTGAACTTTGGATTTAAACCCTTGCTTCACTTGCATTTAAATTATGTAAATATCAAACCCAAGCCCTGTGAAATCCAAAACAGAGAGCATCTCGTCCTGGTTCAGGATAAAACAGGCTTGTCTTCTTCCTGTTACCCATTTCGAATGGGCTAGTGCAGGGCCAGGCTGGTATCTAAAGTGTTTTCCCGTTACATTGCCACAGGGTGCTCTGCAACTTGTCTCCTTCCTGACTCCAATTTTCTCTTGTACAACTTTCACTTCTCAGTGTCATGAATATTCATCCACCAGGTAAATTGATGTCAAGATACTATTCTGACAGTGCAAAACTTTTTTTTTTTTAGCTATCAGAAGGTGAGTCCAGTACCTAAGGCTCATCTCTGAGAATAGTCCCTGGCCAAGGGGAGGGATGTCAATATATTTGTGTCAGCTGTTCCTTCCTGCCACTATTGATGGGATAATCACCTGCTTTTTGAGATCATTAGCCTGCAATTAATTGACAAATAGACAGGGTGGCTGCAAACAGCAGTGACTTTGCAGCAGCACCTCCCCAGCAGTTCCCCTCTATTCCCACAGCATTAGCTCGGCAAGGGTGGTTGTGGTTGTCCTACTTTGAAGGGAAACAACTCCAGGATGGAAGTCAGTCTGTGGTAATCTCTTTCTATGGGGAGAAAACACTTTTTGATGCTATTATGAAGTAACACAGACATAAAGGTAGCAAATAGTCTATAGAATAATGTGCAGAGAAACCCAGTTCCCTGCGGTGACCACTAACACGAGTTCCCCATGATGTGAGTTACTTAAAATCTTGCCTACAATCCATATCTTGGCAGAGTGGAGAGGTAGATCTGGTCTGCATTTAAGATATGATAACATACTCATGGCTATATAGGATTCAATTTTTACCATGTCAGCAAAAGCCCTAGAAAAAACACAGTTATATTGGCCAAAAAAGAGAAACACAGAGAAACAGAAAAGCAGACAGATCTTTTGGGGCAACCAACTTAAACTGGGTCCAAAGCTCCCAAGAAAGCATAACCTGTCTTCTCTCTGAGTTCATAAAGACAAAATTACACAGTTGGAAAAAAAACTCCACTCATAACAGGACACACTAAAAAATGATGCCACCTTCTCCAATCTTGCATAGGCAACAAAATCTTATGAAGGGGAAAAATCCAAAATTAAAAATACCCTCCAATATAAGGCCAAAGAAATCAAGCCAATCCAGAAATCAACATGCAACAAGAACTTGATTACAGTCAGCAAATGAAGTAAAGAAAAAATGAACCATGATGAAAATAAGTGAAAACCAGGTAGGGATGGTGGGTTAAAAATCCCACAGACTGCCCTCAAGATAAGGGGGAGGAGAAATCTCAGCTCTTGCTCACTTAGCTTTAATAAAGTGCATAAAAACACATGCTTTCATTCCTTGACATAGCTGTAAAAGAATGTAAAGAAAATAAGATTGTCATGCAAAATGGGGCATTTCGAATTCTCAAGTCGAAACTTCATGACATATTTTAAAAAAGGCGTCACTTTTTCTCAAAATACCAAGGTTTTTTCCTCACTGCCTCCAAATGCAGGTGATTTTCTTAATAATTTTCACCTTTGCACTGTTGAACATAATGGGACGAATAATACATGATGTACAAATAAGTCATAATGCTCCGTGCAAGTTCTTAGCAGGGAAATGCTGAATGTGTGATAAATCTAGACCTGAAAGTGAAATATGCCTCCTAATTAAAAATCAATTATTAAAACCAGTAAAGAATGAAAAAGAAAAAAGGCTCACTCACCAAACTCCTAATGAAATCCTGGAAACTTCAGAGTTATTTGAAGAGCAGAAAGAAACCTTCAACATCTATATTTAACTAAAGACTCCATTGTGGCTTTCTCGATTTTGTGATTAAACAGTCCTGTGAAAAATTGTTTCTGGTAGCATTTGTGCTTTTATCTCTTCATTCCAAATGGCCATGGATGTGAACAGACAGCATTGAAATGGGGAATGCAAGACCAAACCATTCCTCTGGCTCTGGGAAATCAAAGGACACAGATGCCCTGATGTGGCTCTGAGGTGACACAGGGATGATAAACCCAAAGCCACCAGCCCCTGAACTCAGAAGCAAGATGTTTACATACCATGTTGTTCAGCAACAGCTCTCTTCCAGAAGATGTTTTTAACACACACAGTGAGCAATTTGCAAATGTTAGATCAGGGTGTGCAAATAACTCTTTCCAACTAAATCTAGGAAAGATTTCAAGCACAGAGCAGCTCAGAAGCAGCTCAAAATCACAACACCTGTTTGCACGAGCTTGGACAAGCGGAAATTTCCAGTTTTCTTTTTCTGTAAATCTAAGAGATGTATTCCTACCCCCAGCAGTGACAGAGAGATTAAATTAACGAGCATTACTGAAGAGATCTGAATGCCATTATTGGAGAAACTACACCGGGATTATGCATTATCATAAATATTCAGCATCCGCAATCAAAAGAAGGCTTTGGTGTTTACGTATATAATAAAGTTTTAATAATTCACTATCAATATTTCACACGGAGTGCTGCCACCTCTTCCTTCTAGATAAAGGAAAAAATACATCCAGCATTTAAAACCCACAACCATTCAAGTGGGAATGGAAATATCCCTTCTGCAGAGCAATGCCTGGGGCCAGTAACAAGCCATTTTTCCAAGAGCCAGGGGCTCCGGGCTCCCTTCACCAGGGCTGCCCACCCTGAGCAAGCTCCAGCCTGCAGATTCCCTTCTCCAAAACGTGCATCCTGTGGTGCCTGCCCAACATCTGGAATACTCTGACAAATAAATTCTCAGGGTTTTTCCTCAGAAACTCGGACAGCTCAACGAGCGTGCTCTGAGAAGGTGCCATCCATCCCACCCCAGGGCAGCTCATGGCACCTCCAGCATCAGCCAAACTCTAAACCACAAAACCATCCAATTTGGTGTTTTACAAAGGGTACTTTGTTATCCTTCCACCAGAGATCAGAGGATGTGGGATTGGGGTTCTGGCCCCCAAGGAACACAGCCCAAGCTGGCACAGCAGTTTCCCCATGGCCCAGAGCACACTGATGTTAAAAACAGTGGTAAAAACTCCAAAGGATGTCAGGGAAGGAGGAGGGAAGCAGAACCTGGGCTGCCATCACCTCAGCCTGCCCTGAAGGGTGGGAGACCAAAGAGTCCGGGGAGGGGAGCAGTGGGAATTTCAACTGCCAACATATTACTTTCAACACGTAAAACACAGAGAAAAATCCCAACTTGACCCACGGCATAGGTTCATCGCATCTGCTGCAGAGGGACAGCCACATTCTCAAGTGTCACACTGAGCAGACACCAACTTCTGAAGTACAGTCCAGCTGAATAAATACCATGGAAAGTTAATAGCCAAATCCTTTCAGGAGCAGCAGAGCTCCGGGAACCTGATTGGAATTTGAACATTTGCATTGATTTATGTTTTTTTCTTTCAATGGTACCAGCTGGGAGCAAGTGCTGGAGAGGAAGTACAGGAACAGCTCTGCAGAAGCAGGAACAGCCAGGGAAGGATTACCTCCAAAAGGATTATCTTTCAAACAAAGAAAAAATGGGGTATACTGCAAACAACTAACTCAAATAAAAAGAAACAGATTAATGCAACAGGATTAACAGGTAAGGCTGCCCTGTGCTGCAATGTCTACACACACAGTTGAGGAACGTGAAGGGTTTTATTTAGGGTGCAGTTCTGGAGCACCTTTTCACGGTCCTAAATAAGGGCTGCCTGTCCAGTTAAAACAAAAGCTTTGACAACTTCTCCTGCAGCCTCACAAGCAACAGAGATCTCCCGCCTTTTTACAGAGCCCTTTCCCTTACCCTTACATATGTAAGCTCTGATCATCCAGTCCTTTTAACTCCCGCCAGGAAGGAAGATTAGTCGCTGCCTGTACCGCTTCTGCGCTGTGAAATTTCCAGAACTGAGCTCTTTTACTTCCCTCTGGGACACAGGGCAAGTCACAGAAAACTCAGATCAAGCTCCTCGTGGGTTTTTCTTTCCTGAAATGTTAACACTCATGGAAGCTTTTATGGCCACGGTACTACAGTATTTAAACAAAGCAAAACAGCATCGATCTTCTAAAATAAAACAGCATCTTTGGGAACAATACACACTAAATGTGTCTGGGCATCTCTGCTTTAGTTGTAGGCATGTTGGTAGTATCTCTTACCTGCACCAAAGATTTGTATTGAAATCTATTTGTGTATTCTGTCAAAGAGAATGAGGTGAATAACCAAGTTTAAAACATAAAAATATTTTTTTAAAAGCACAAAGATAAAGCCTCATTCATTCACCAAAATTATTTTTACGTGTTTTAACAATTTCTTTTTAAATTGTTTATTTAACATACATTTGAGGTTCCCCTGGGGTAAATGAAAAATCTAGGTACTTAAAAACACAACATAACACAAGGCAGTTCAGTTCCTTTATGTTTCAGTCAGCCTCATACACAGGTCAGCCCCCACTCTAACCCAGAGGTGAAACAGAATTCATCAGCAGCACAAACCTGGCCTATTGATGACCTGAAAGATCATCAACTTCGTGCGTTTTCACATCTAATAAGTTTACATTTTCAACTTTTGAATTTATCACCTATTATTTTATAACCAACTCATCACTACACTGCTAATTTCACAGTTATTTAAAAGTTAATTCAGCATCAAGCAAAGACTCACCTCCTCCACCTCCAAGAAGGCTGGAATTAGCTGCAAGAAAAACAAAAGGAGAATCATTAGCATTAAGCTTCCAAAATATAGGTGGAACCAAACAGGAAGACGTTTCACATGAAATTTTTCCATTGTTTCAGTAACTTTGCTACTCTTCACTTACCCAAAAACATTTAATGCAGAAACAATCATTTCTGTAAATTGTAATCTTAGCCCTTCCCTTTGCAATATCTTTGAATGTAATAAATCAATAAAACAATAATACAATTCCTAAAGCTAATGTGTTGAACAGCTTATGAAATTGCCACCTTGCATTTATAATTCTATAACCCATATTCCTTTGTGATCACCAAGCAAATTAAAAAAATTCCATTGCAGAGAAACTTAAATAGACTTTGATGCAACTTTTGATTAGCTCTCCTTGTTCTCTCTGCCATGGGACCCTTGAGGATGAGAAACCCTGGCCTTGTTGATACAAAAGGGTGTTTTACCACTGTAGACAATTAAGTTGGGATTTCCCTCAGCCTGCTTAATTGCCTCTGCACTGCAACTATTCAGCTATCCAGGCCAGAACTTGATAAATCACTTATGGAAAGCCATTTTCGGAGCATGGTGACACAAGATGGCCCTTCAAATTAAGCTCGCACCATTGGAGCCAGGCCAAACGTTCTCCTTTCACCGCCTGGGCAGGAACAGAAGGGAAGCCTCAGCTTCCAAATCTGCCCTTTTTAGATGGGTGGGAAACAAATGCCTGCTGTGTTGGAATATAAATAACACGCAGAATAAAAGCAAGAGCGTAAGGGAAGGACACAGGTAAAGAAGTGATCCCTCAAATCATGTGCTGCTCCCGGACAAGGGGTGATGGCAAGACACATAGAATAAATTAGGTAATCTTCTGTATGTTATTGTATCTATGATTTTCCTCTGCTTTCTAAACAGAAGTCTATAAGCAACAAATTCCCTGCTGTTGTTTTTTTTCCATCACTTCCTTAAGCCTTTTATTTACATAAAATCCACAGTTTCTTCCTTTCTTTTTTCATTCTTTTTCATTTCTTTTACAAACACCTTTGACTTAGCATCCAATTCCAGCTCAATCATTTGCAGCCAGCCTTCCCTGACACTGCAGTAAAAATGTCTTCACCAGAAAGCTACATTTTCCATCAAAGTCCCACACCCAAGATTCATGATTTTTAAAAGAATATATACCATTAATACTATTATCTTGCAGTGACTCAAAAAGCACCTCCGTATTACTCAAAATGCAATGTTCTTTAGAGAAATGAATAAGCAGTTTTATATCCAGCATAGCTGACCATAACAAAGCAAGCTAAGTTAGTTATTCATCCTAGGATTAGTTGTTCCTACGCTCACTGAGGGAATGAATCATCAAGACCAGGATCTAGAGAGATGTGCTTGTGCATTTTTCTGCTCCAAGTCTGGTCCTAATACTCTGGAAGATTAGATGGAGGAAAATGGGGCAAACTGTTTGGGAAATAAAGTCATTTGAAGCCATTTTCAAAGAAGTGCCTGTTTGGAGATACAACAAGGTTGGAGCAACAGGCACAGGCATAAAATGGACAATTTTAAAAAAGAGCAACAAAATCACCCATATGTGATGAACGTCTTCTGGCTTTCCTCTCTAAAGTGCTAGCAGGGAACAAATATTGCCACACATAAACTGCTTTGACAAAGATATAATGACAGTAGTGATAAATGTGTGCAGACATCTTGCAAAGAAGGCCACTAAATGCCAATCTTCCTGTATTTACCTGTTCTTGCCCTCACTGAAATTCACTATTAAGCAAAGAAACAAATTTAAAACAACCCCACGTATTTTTAAAGCAGCTTCCAAAAGCCTCATGCAACAAGTAACATCAGCTTCCCTGCAGTAAAAAGGGTTTACCTGTGATAGAAATCAGCAGTTCTTATCAAAGGAAAATAAAAGTAACAAAGTGTCATCTATTGCTCATGGAGCCTGCTATTCCATGAGCCTGCTATTCCAGCTTCTTTTTTTGGCACTGCAGAATCCCCACACAACTACCATTCTAATTCCTGCATGAGTCAAATTCTAGGATTTCAATTCTTATGTTTGAGAGGCTTGAGACACAAAGCTAAAAACTGCTACACCTCGCTGGAAGCAAAGTTTCCACTGCTAAAGAAGTTTCTTGGGAGACCAAGCCAACATCCCCATTGCAAACTCTCATTCAACGGCTTCTCAGAGAATTATGGTTCTCTCATTAAATTTTCCTGACAATGTTCATCTTTCCAATATGTTCACAACCTTCTTAATAACATATAATATAAGTCAGCACCATGCACTTCTCTATAGAAACAGCAAAAACACTTCAAATAGATTTTTGGCTGCACTGCATCTACTACAGCTATTGAAATTGCAGTAATAATTCATAGGCCTGTTTTTTAAAGAGTTTTGCTTGCATAATAGAAAGAAAATCAAACCATTTCCCTATGAATCCAGGAAAGAATAAATTATAGTTACAGCTTCTTTTCTAGAAAGACAACGTTTTCTTGCCACTGAAAAAGCAATAACTTTCATTTTTGGGTTTTTCAGACTGTCCCTGAAAGGTTCAATAAAACACACCTCTCCTTCCATCTTTGGGAAAGCCTTCCCATGGCAGAAGTAACTTGTCCCTTAGGACCTAGTGAATATTCCCCCAGGCAGAGCTGCTGCAGGAGGTCAGCACAGCCCCATGGCTGTGACCACATCACCTTCTGTTGGAGCAAGAACAGCCTCTCTCAGCCCCTCTGTGTTTACCTACAGCTGCGGTTTGTCCATCAGTGCTCCCAAATGATCCAGCCTGGAAAACTCTGTGGAAGCAGCTCCTGCTATGGAGGCTCAACTATAGGTTGAGTCTGAGCAACCCGGTCTAGTGGAAGGTGTCCCTGCCCATGGCAGGGAGCTCGAATGAGATGATCTTTAAGGTGCCTTCCAACCCAGCCGTTCCTTGATTGATATTGTAAATCCATCTTGACTGAGCTCTTGTCCTTATTTCCCTCTTCCACAGCTGGACAAGATTCTCAGGTCAGAGGAGATGTGGGGTGGGAGGAAACAGGAAGACTGAATTGCCACCAAGTTACCAAGGCAAAGAACAGTAAAAGAAAGCAAACAAGCGAGGTTCCAAAGAAAGGTGAGGTAAAGACTTCTTGCACCTCATTTCATTCCCTGTGTTGCCCTTCCAGACTGACCTGCCCACCCTTTCTAAAACTGCCTCCTTATAAACTACAGTCCACAACAGATTCCTGGGCATTCACTCTGAAAATCCACTCACAATGCAAACCTTGAAATATTATTTTAATATGTATACAGAGTGGTCAGGCAGCCAGCAGACCATGGACTGCCTTGCCAGACTGAAACACAACACACACTGATAAAGCCCCATCAAAGCATCTCACTTGCAGATGGACCACAGGAAGCAATAGAGGTGAAAGCTCATCTAATTTTAAAGATTTTTGCCTGCACCAGTAACATAGGCTTCAACAAAAAATAGCAATAATTCATATTTTTTTATATAAAAGCCATGCGGGGGAGCAGTTCCTGTGGTGTGTTTTAAATAAGAAAATCACAGCCCTAGAGATGCTGCACATCAGCACTACTTTAAAAGGAGTCTTGAAAAGTGCATTTTGAGAGGCAGATCTCTCCTTCTGCATCAGTACAGCCCATGGAAATACACCTAGAAGGGGTAATATGGCTTTCAGCCCTGTAGTTCTGCGTTTCTTTTTAATGGGGTCATTAGAAGCATTCACAGAAAAGGTGTTTCTACAAAGTTCAGGCTCCTCTCTAACAAAAAATCCATGAATGCTGGTCTGCCGTACCCAGAGAACTCAACTCTTGCTTTAAGAAACAAAATTGCTTCCAAAATGCTTCTGTGGGAAGTGAAGGGGAAAAAAAAAGAAAAGAAAAGGTAAAGAAAAGACCTGGAAGGAAAGAATTTAAAGTAAGCTTAGTTGCTCATTATAGAATACCCACAATGAAAGCTCAGGTTGCTAAATGTACCAATTTTAATAATGAATACACCAGTGTATTTGACAAATAAGAACTGGACATGAATGTTTTAAATCTCAGCCTTCTTAATGAGTTACATGATAGAGCTTTCCAACACTTTTTTTACTGAACAAGCAGACCAGAAACTCTGGCACAGGTATTAATATTTTCCTCACTCTTCTCTTTACAATGTTCTTTGCCAAAAATGAAAGTTATTTGAAATTTTGTGGAACACAAATGAGTGCTGAAGAAGTTCACCTCAAATGAAACTGAGAATCTTTCTGTGCTGATAACCAGAAAGTACAAAAAAGGTGAAGAAGGATGTACGTATGGGTTGGTTAAACAGACATTTGCAGACACGGAATTAGTTCTGCTGTCAGTTCTGTGGAATTTAGAGAATAGGGAAGATGTGAATGGCAATTTTTGTGATGCCTCTGGAGACAACACACTTTTCACTTTGTTAACAACATAGCTGAATAACTCTGGTTACTTTCTCTTGGCATCTACTCATCTGACAACATTTTAAAAACGTAAATTCTTCTGGGAGCTTGTCTTTGTCAAGTATTAATGGCACTAGTAACTTAAATTGACATCTATGTCATGCAGCCATGCATCTGTCAGTATAATAAAAATATACTCTTAAAAGATTACTTGATATTGTCTGACTTTGGCAGCAGATGTTTGAGCTTATTTTGATGTAAAAAAGATTGAATATTTTTGTCAATACTTTCTAATTGTGAAATTTATTCAAGGAGACATCTTTATAACTGGCAGTATTGTAAGATGCAAGACATTCTATTGCCTCAGACACCATTTTTATTCATCAATAAAACATCATAACAGGCAGCTGGTGAGCAGAGTACCAGTAATTTATGGAATGGGAAGCTACATTTCTTCTACATGTTTTGTGACACATCCTTACCTGACACTGCATTTTGTTTCATCTTCTCTCAAGAAAGCAGAGAGAACAAAGGGGAGTGAGATAACAACTGCATCTTGTACATTCAACCATTTTTAACAGGAGATGTGTTTGGCTGCCTTAAAGTAAAAAGCTTTAGGCTCCAAGAACATGAAGGAATTCTGAAGTATGTACAGTAAATAAAATACAGCCATAAACACTATACCACAGTATAGTCACCACTCTAATTAACTTTACTCATCATGTTTCCTTGCACACAAAGCCACAGCAACCAGGAGAGGTAAAATACCCTCCTAACAACAGATTGGCAAAGTTATGTAAGTGCCTGATGATGCAAAGCAGAGACTACTGGAAATCAGAAAACTACTAGGCCTGCAAAAGAAGACTGGCTTAAAACATTCAGGACGACCAACAAGTGCCACCACGAGCATCTTCTGACACCCTACGTCTTCCCTAAATACAGGATATTGCCAACACACGCTCCAAGATTTGAGCTTCAGGCACTAAGGAATCTTCTCTTCTGCCCATAGAACCCCTCTGTACACAGAAGTGAACACCTACCCAGTCTTATTTTATCGCTTATAAAATGTACCAGCATCAAGCTCTCTTTGGAAAAAGGCAACATCTCCAGAAGCATGACCAAACAATTCAGTTTATCAAGCTTCCATCACTTTCCTGTTAGCAAAACAGAGGATGTGGGAGACAACAGAAAGGGATTGCATTTTCCATGCCTTACCTTTTTTTCCCCCCGCATACTGAAAGTGCACAGTACAAGTTTGTTTCACTTTAAAGATAAATAGAATCTACTGGAAGGCTCTGTGCAATTAGAAGCACAGGGTTTGCATTTGGAACCAATACAATGGCTTTATGGCTCAATTGTCACAAAGCCTGTGCTATTCTGTTCCCTCCTCACAATTCCTACATGGAGAACAAATTGTTAAAACCAAGTTCTGCCATCTCTGCAAATAAAGTAGTCATTATCTCCAATTTCAAGCTTGTAAAGGGTATTTCATAGGTAGATTAAGGGCGAAAAAAATAATCAGCACAGAAGTAAGTGCTCTGGAGTTGATCCTGTCAAGGAAATTGCCTTCACAACATTCTGAATTCAATAAGGAAACAATAACTGTCATAACTTCTCAGTTATTTTTCTTCTTCTAATACATTACCAACTCAATACATACTGTGCATTTATGCAACAAAGCTATTTTTAAAAGTTGTGCATTATATCCATTAAGCTTAATCAGTCATATGCAAAGCATGTCAGAAACCTGATGTGAAGAGTTTTTTAAAAAAAAAAAAACAACAAAAAACACCAAAGCCACCAAACCCAAGGCAAGGCAGCCCAGGCTGGAAATGAGCACACAGCTCTCAGGCTGGCATTTACAATTTACAGCACATTGGAGGCATAACTTCAAAGTAGAGGGAGCAAAATGACAGAGTTTTTACCATAAAGTGAAATACAGTAATTGCTCTTATGCAGGGGGAGGGAAAATTAACAAAAATTGAGGTTGACTAACACATCCTGAGAAAAACTCAGGAGAGAAGGTGTTTGGCCCAGGGTACTTCCTAAACATTGCTGTATAAACTTCCCCATGGACTGGAGTTTAGGCTCCAACTTTAAAAGAAGTCTAAAGTTTGCAGTAGCCTGAGGACTCCAAATCACCACAAATGCTTCCTGGAGGAGAAGTCAGTCAGACAACCACAACAAAAAATGTAACTTAAAAGAATAATACCAAAAAACAGATGAACCTCTTTTAAAGAAGGGTGTTCATCAGACCTTCAGCCCCAAAGGCAACTCCATGAGACATTTCAAGGTGAAATCCCACAGCAGTTCACGCTTTCATACCAGTGAAATTCACACTCATCCACTGGTGTTATTTTCAGCTAGACAGAAATATCTATTCCAAATCAAAGGAAAGAAAGGGATGCGAAAGGAAAAGGTTTCCAGCCAGCATCTCATGAAGGACAGTTACAAGAACCTGTTTGATGGGGCTGATCTCAACTTTGGGAGGGAGAAGGCAGAGCTGTTCAATCAGAACCTGCAGTTTTTGAAGGGAAGGATTTAGAATAGACTAAAAGTGGCTGGTCAGCTCAGAATCATCCAAGGCTATGGGTGGTATGAGCCCCTTTGCTGGTTTCCCACATTCCTCTCATTGTGCCTGGCAAATGTGAGGGAAACACAAACCAAGAATAATCTCATTCTAAAACACAGGTTGATAAATTGTCACACACACCACCAGATGAATTAAGATTTCATCCATTTTGTGTGTCAATTTGTGGTTTGCTCAACCACTTAAAAGTTGCCCTGCAGATCATGAAGGTATTTTACAATCTTGCTGAGCTGAAAGGTAAAGCAACAGGAACTTCTTTTAGGGCAGGAAAAAGAACAGTCAGGTCTACAACAGCCAATTCTTCATCTCACAGTTTGGGCCACTTGTGTGGTTTGGAAATATAACATTAAAGGGAATCAAAGTACTGCAGTACATAATTAAGCCATTTAAGTAGAATCATCATCAATATTTAAAAGCCTATGCAAAAGAGAGCAAGAGGTGGTCTCAGGTTCTACCTGCACAATTAGGAAAGCAGTTTTGGTAGTAATTATTTCACAATAATTAGAGACATTTATATAACTAATGCATCTTTTCAGTTTCACAAAGATTATGTTATCTGGAAAACAGAAATGAAATCAGAGTACAGTTCTTTGAGTTTTCTTTGCTTTTATCTTTTCAGAACTCTAGCCAGCTCTGAACCTCCCACAGTCTATCTGTACACAAGAACTTTACTTGATGAGCTTTTTCTTCCACTTTTAATTTTTAAAACATTGGGGCAGTACTTACAGCGCAGCAAAATGCCAAGATTTCGTTTTGATTTCCTTCGCTAGGAAATAACTGCCTAATATTTGACTTCTGGAAGGAAAATGTCAGGTTGCAAAAAGTTTTATTAAAAGCAACAACTACTCTCTGAAAACCAAAACGAAATCCAAAGCTGATATCCCTGGAACATTAATATTCAACATTCAGGCTTCAAAACAATACAAAACCCCTCTAGCTTGTTAGGAAATCAAAGGTCACAGCTGAAAAGATGCTACTTGGGGCCTTGCCCTGCCATTTTTCCATGGGGTAACCAGCAGGAAGGGTTTCCCTGTGGAGCAGGCACATCCTGGGCTGCTCCAGGTTTACTCACAGGCAAAACAAGGCAGGTCAGCCCTGGCTCCAGCTGCAGGCCTGACCTCAGTAGGGGTATTTGCTACTGCTTTGTATCCATACCACTGCTTTTTCTAACAGTATTGACACTCATGAACAATATTTAGCTTTAAAAAAAGGGCACACCTGATGCCCTACTTAAAAAAACAGCCCGGGTGGTTTTTGTTGGGGGGTTTTTTGTTTTTTGTTTTTTTTTCCCAGCTACACAGACAAGACTTCACCTGCAAATTTTGCTGCAAAGTTAGAGGAAGACAAGGTGTTATTGCAGTGTTTTTGCAAGAGCAGCCTGGAAGGAGGGTTTTGACAATGAATTACAAGCTCCTGCAAGCAACGAGCGCAGACATGTAGGATCTGAAGAGGCTGCAAAGCACTGGAGGAAGGTCTGCTTTAAAATGTGTCCAACTGGGTGAGGACAACTTGCTCTGCATATGAAAATGTTGCATCACCTCTCTAATAAGCCTTTCTTTATATAGCCTGAAAATTGAAGCAGCTCCCACTGTGGTCAGTGGGAGCCACATGACAGAAGAAACAGAGAACCTGGTTATGTGTTTGACCTTTTTTTTTGTTTTCAAACACAGGCCCAAACTGTTGCTATAGGGCTAAATATTTGTGTAACTATGGTCATGTATTCCTTTGTAAGGGAAAGTGGATCTTAATAACCTCAGTATTTCAGTCAGAGCAGCAATAATGCATTACAGCAAAATATGGACTGAGTATTGTACACTGTCCCTAAGAATATTGTCCCAAATATTTCCCTATGCTGCTGTCAAATATACTATCCATACTTTATCTTAACTGTCTGTTTCAAAAAGTTATAGCCTAAAAAAAAAAAGTCTCTCAAGAAACCATAAAAGACAGAAAGAATAAAATGTAGCTATCAACTAACTCTATCAGAGACATCAGAAATTGCCCCTTTTATGATAAAAGTAAGTCAGCTTAGTCAGAGGGAGATCGATTATCCTCTCCATTTTACTGCTCCTGGAACGTACAGTCCATGACACAGCTTAAAATGGAGAAACACAAACTAAAGCTTGAAAAATACAGGGGGAAAAAATACTGTTAGCTTACTATTTTCACATGCTCTGAGAACTTTCAAAACACTATTCAGGAACTTTAAAGAAAAGGGACATCACAAGTAATCGAAATGATGTGAAGGCCTGTAGATACTTTCAAAGGCGTGACAGAGCCCAGCTGAAATCCCTGGCAGTGACAGATTCTAGACTGTGTGGGACAATTCTTTGTTCCTGCCAGCTTGTGGAGGGTTTCTAATCTTTCCAAGCTGTAGATGCTCATGGTTCAGGATTCACCTCACCAGCCACTGGGTCGGATCCGTGCTGCAGTTAATTCCCTACCAAACAGTGCCCTGCACCTCATATCCCTGCTCCTTGGGCTGCGAGGAGTCCATTTGTTGTACTCTCAAGGTTGCTCCTTAACACTAAGATTACAGGCACTTCTTAATGATGAAGGAGAGTAAAGCTATTATCCAAAAAATTGCAGTAAATAGGTGCTGTTGTTATAAGGTCGTGCATTCAGGCAGGTAATATCTGGCAGAAGCAGCACTAAGGTTTGGACGAAAAATTCACTGGGGCCAGGCTGGACAAGAAGCCTTGAGTTTGTGGGAAGCACACCAAGAGGGCAGGATGTCGTGGTGTCCCACACCAAAAATGCCAAGCAGATAAAGAAATGATCATCAACACCTGATCAATAACAACATCCTTCATGCACCGCTGTGACATCCTTAAGCTTCCTGCTCTCACTTCCTGCTAATTCCACTAGTTAACTTAGATATGGGAATGCTGCTGCCTTGTCCTGTAGGGCTATTCCCAGTGAGGTAACACTCCAGCAGACACGACTTTTGGATGCAGACGAGAAGCCCACACATGGAAGGCTCATTTCCCAACACAATGATGGGGCACTGTCCAGCGGCAACAGGGGCCATCTGTGTTTTGTGAACACAAGAGGGATGATGTAAACTCACCCTCTGGTGGCAAAGATGCTTGTGGTTAATTCACCACCATCACCACAAGTGCTTCCACCACAAACCCTTCCAGCCGTAACCACTATGAGAACTGCTCCTACTTGCTGGATATCCTGATATTTTCTTTCATTGCCCCGGTAACAGTTTGACCACTGACTCCAGTGCAGTTCCACCATGTGAAATAAAATCAACACACACACTTGCCCCCTTTGCCGGGGCCACGACTCAGTCACAAACTGTTCTGTAGATCATACAAAATGCCCTCACCAAAAGTTTCAGTAAAAAGGGAGTCAAGAATCAGAGCTTAGGCCTGAGAAAATAAAGGGGAAGAAGTCCTGCAAACAATTTTTACAGATAAATTAGCCAAAGATAAATTTGGGAAAGCTGGTTAAGCACTGCTGCTTTTTTTTTTTTCCTATTTCTGAACATTTTTAAAAGGGCTTCTATGTCTGCCGGTGTCTTTTTCACAAAGCCAAGATGGCTGTTTTCTGCCCCTCATATGAAGACAAGATGATGGCTCTTCTGTGTCCCTCAAACAAACACAAAATGGCAGCTCTTCTCTGTCCCTCACAAGAATACAAAATGGCGGCTTTTCTCTGCTCCTCACACACAGACAAAATGGCGACTCTTCTCTGCCCCTCACATGAAGACAAAATGGCGTCTCTTCTCTGCCCCTCACATGAACACAAAATGGGGGCTTTTCTCTGCCCCTCACAAGAATACAAAATGGCGTCTCTTCTCTGCTTCTCACACACAGACAAAATGGCAGTTTTTTGCCCCTCACACAAAGACAAAATGGTAGCTGTTCTCTGCCCCTCACACGTAGACAAGATGGCAGCTCTTCTCTGCCCCTCACACAGACATAAAATAGCGGTTTTTCTCTGCCCCTCACATGAAGACAAAATGGCAGCTCTATCCCTCACAGAGTCACAAAATGGCGGCTCTGGCCCTCACACAGTCACAAAATGGCAGCTCCCCTCTGCCCCTCACACAGAGACTGTTCCTGCCATTGCCCTTCTCCTTCCCCAGCACGAGGCCGACATGACCAACCTCTCCACACTCAAGGCTCTGCCCTAGTTTGCCACCTCCCCACTGGCCCCATGGCGCCGCCCTCGCCCCACAAGCTCCACCCTTGGGGAAGGGCGAGTCTCCCAAGATGGTGACACATCACAACATCCGGCCATGGCCCCGCACCACGAATCCAACATGTAGCCACCAGGGGTCTGTTCCACAGCCGGGAACACAAACAGGCACGCCATGATCTAATGTGGGCAGAGCAAACCCTGCACTTCGTTATTCTAATAGTGGAGGAGTGCTTTATGGGGCAGCTGAGCACTTCTGAAAAAGGGACTAAGAAAATAAAGGCAAAATGAGGCAAAGTCCAAATGCTGTTTATATGAATACAGAGACCAGTAATGTCAAAGGATATTACAGGCATCTTAGGCCATATATAAGCACATCTGTGAGGCAGGTAAAGTATGTTTTTATAGCTGCTCAGAAAAGAAAAAGATGAATCATCTTTTAAAGCTCTATATAAAATTACTTCTCTAGTGGCAATTAATAGAGAGAGGCCCCAGAACACCAGTCACATACTCTAATCATGAGGGACAATAAATTAAATGACAATAAAACCCCCAAAACTTTACTTAATACAGGAAATCGTGTTTTCCCTTTAAAAGCAGCTGCAGCAATCTCATATCCTATAAGCACATTAGCACAGAAACGCTTCAGTGGAGATACAGAAGATATTCTGCCCCTGAAGCATCAAGTGGGTACATCCCAACCCGAGTCCCACATGACTGTATTACATAAGTTATGGTTGTTATTTGCAGGAAACATGTCCTGGTAATTTATCTATTATTTCCAGGGAAAGATGCCCTGTTAATTCATGCCCAGCGATGCCATGACCCAAGATCATCACTCCTGCCAACAGGTGTCAAACCCACCAACAGCCCAAAAACGTTACCAGGAGACGTCAGAGGCAGCAAAGCCCACAGTGTCTGGGCTGGAATAAGGGACTGCACAGCTCTTCTCCCCCACAAGTCTCAGGCAGTCTTTTCTTTATACTTCAAACAAATTAAATCTACTGCAATTAATGATTATAGTTTTTCCTTCAATCAGCCCATACTCCTCTAGGAAATTAACTTAGCTATTAAAAGCCTAAAGGCTGGAAAGGAACCTAGTTAGATGAGTTTTACCTCCTCTGTATTGCCTGTGTAATCAAATGCAGTTTCCCCACCAGTTTAATTCTAATCAGTTTAATTACTGAAAATTACCAAAAAAAATAAGGAAAGAAAAGGAAAGAAAAAGATTTTACTTCTCACACCAGAACAAAGGAGAGAAGGTACACGTGGTAGCACAAGAGAACCGGGTGGGAACACTTTGATACTGCAGGTGAGGCAGAGGAAATGATCCAAAATAAGGACAAATTCTAATATTCCTCAGTCAAAAGCTATCAGACTGAGGAGGTGGAGATGGAGCTCCAAGCCAAGAATAAAACTCAGCCCAGACGACTTCCAAGGTGTGAAAATGGGGGGTGTTACTTCAGTGCTACAACACCTTGATAACACCGGACTTGTGGGGATCCAGTGACTCTTAAATCTGTATTTCCTACTCACTCTTTTGGCCCAATATAAAAGTCTTTTTGCTGCAATATAAAAATAGTGAGATGAAAGGTGTCTTAAGCAAGTCTGTTTGACAAACATGGTGCTACACAGAAATATTTAAAAAGTAAGGACATTTCCTTCACTTGGTTTCCACAGCAAAAGTATTTCTTACTGTCATGAAACTCCCTGTTTAAAAACAAATTATTTCATGGTCTGTTTCTCTTACCTCTTTGCCACAAGGAACTTTCATGTTCATCAGAGCAACACAAGGCAATATCATGCCTTTATTTCTTTAGATAATACCCAAAACATAAAACAAATCCCTTCTTTCGTTGTATCTTATTTCCATTTACCATTTCTCCTCTGTGGCCATAATGGCTTTGCTGTCTACTTCCCAATTCTAAGGATCTCAATCAAGGCCACTTTAAATCGTCTCCATCCACATGACTAATCCCCATAATCCCATTTAAACTGCTAGTTTACATTCTACTAATACTGCAAAGCCATCTGATCTGTGCAAGGAAGGGGTAGGAACATGCTGGTGACTCTTACTGGGAGACATTGTGACCCCTGTACAAGCAGAACTGCCACAGATCAAGGACTGGTGCTAGTAAGAGAGATACCAGCACTTTAAAAATATGTAGAACTAATTATTTTATTTCTGATGAATTCACCTATCAGTCAGCCTGGCATTTTGTAACGTGCACTGCTGAAAATGGGAATTCTGGCTCACCACAAAAATTGCAGTCCTGCTCCATAAAGGAAACATCTTAAATTCAAGGCAGGTTTTTAACTAATTATGATCAGGAACTTTTAATAACTGGGGAAGCAAGGGGTGCAGAGAATGCCACAGCAGGACTTACTGTCCTAGAATCCTCACGGAATCATGGAAAGGTGAACTGCACAGGCTTTACCACCAGGCAAACCATGAGTGTTCTGAGACAAATAACGTCACCACACATGCCCTTCCCAAGGTCCCCTCCTGTGCCAAGATGTCTGCAGCCAGGAGGTTTTTAAAAGCTCCCTCAGTTTGGAAACAACCGCAGAAAGCTGCAGTATCTGGCTGAGCAAACACACCAAGCCTGGGAGGCTCCAGTGCTCTCCTGGAGGGACTATTTAATCAAAGGAGTTGGAGATAGGAACTCCTAGGGTGGAGAATCCTCTTGCTTGTGCTAAATGCAAGTCACTTATTCACCACCTTCATCCCAAATACCTGGCTTTGAACAATTTAAAAGCTCTAGTGTTAATCTGATCAAGTATATCTAAAAGGACAGTGCATCCCATCAAAGCTTTTAAAAGCTAGGCTTAGATAATAAGCTCTCCTCAAGTATCCCTGCCCACTCCAAAATGCTTTATCACAATCAAATAAGAAAATATTTTATAAAGCCCTTTCCCAAGTTTTTCCTAGACTTTCTTCTCTTAGAAAGCAGGGAAAGCTGCAGGAAGTGCCTTGCAAATCCCAAAGATCCTGACTTTGAATCACTAATAAAAACTTGCACTGAATAAAACAGGGAAAGAATTTCCGTATTCCAGAAACATGGATCTATTAGCAGTAACTTCTTACTAGCTGAGGGCTTTTTTCTCTGCCCCACTCACCATAAAATCTGGGGCTTCTGTGCAAGATCAGCAGTTAGAAAACAGAATAAGAAGAGAGGGACAGAGGAGAAAAAAAGCAAACACCAAAAAACCCAAACAAACAAAACCCAAAAAACCAAACCAAGAAACAATCACAAACACCTAAAGGCAATATTGTGACAGAAGACTTGCCAAAACCTCTCTTTTTCTGTCTCTTTCTTTCCCCTAAAAGATACACTAATATATCTATATGTTCACATTATACATTTTAAGTACACCTCTATGAAACACTTTATAAAATAACTGTGGTTAAAAGCTCTGCAATAGATCTTATAAAAATCAGTTGTGTGTGTTAGTGGGGGATTCTCCACGGGCACCTTTCCTGTAACAAAGTGCAGAAGACTCCATCAAGACATCCTACACAGGATGAAATCAACTGCTGGAAATGCAACCACATGACGTGTTCCACCATTACCATTGACAAACTAATCTTTAAAAGAATAAAACTGTATTTGTTTGAAGCATCTGAGAGAGTTCTTTAGAATGAAGGAAAAGGAGATGAGCTGGAATTGAAACAGCCCGTGTTAGTTTAATAACAGGATATTAACATCTCCTCTAGCACTGCCATCTCACTGAAGCTGAGACTGGAAGTGCATTACCTCAGTGTGCAAAACAGCCTTTCACAAAGATAAATTCACCCAGTGGTGGGCCCAAAGGACCCTGGAGAAGAATGAATGCACTTAACCTGCATTTCCTGCTCTTCACAATCAATAATTCCAGAAGATGTCCGTTTGGAGATGGGAGTCCCTTTCATGGAACCTACAAAGCTCTTGTGGGATCCAACCAAAGCTCGGAGCTGCATGGAAAGCTCTCATGCCACAACCACCACAAGGGTCAGCACTGACTAAACAGCCAGGCTTAAAAAGCTTAAGTTCCCTAATATGAGAAATACTGTTGAAGCAGAAGACCGGATAAGTCCTAAGTATAGTTTCAGAAAACAAATCTTGCAGCTCAGCAGTTCCACTTCTTACTGTAAGGGATGTTATGACAGCTCCACAGTGGATTCTTATTTAAATGGAACTTTAGTCCCCTTTTGCATCCTCCAAAACATCCATCACTGTAACTTCAGCCTTTTCATAATTTAAATGAATAATCTTCAGCTCCTAAATACTGCTTTAGTCTGTTTTGACAGACAGAATTAATACCTCTTGCAGTTACTATTGGAAAGTACTGGAAGCCCCAGCTATCAGATGCTTTGACCTTCCACCTCCAGCCACTTATTCATGTTGTCAGCCAACCTCCCTTGGTCTCCATCCCCAGCAACCTTTCCAGGAGCAGCCAGCCCAGCCCAGCCGCCCCTCGGGATCTCGGCATGCTGGCACAGACCTGCTGTGACAGCCTGGTCTAGGACTCAGCCAGCACTGATCTGCCTGGAACAGCACTTTTGGAAACCAGGCTTTCAGCCATGCTTTTGGCTCCACAGCACAAGGGGTTTATACTTCCAGAAACCGTGTCCATCAAGGAGGTGTTTTTACAACCTATATATGGAAAAATGTCCCAATGCCCCCGGTGGGCTCAATTTAACCTGCTACAAGAGAGAACTGTAGAGTTACTATTGAGGAGACAGAAGTTCTATGTGTCTTTCTGTCACATAGAAAGCTGGGTTATTTTGGGGGTTTGCTTATTTATTTAGCGGGAGTCTGTGTGATTCTTGGGTCTTTCGTAGGACTTTTGATGATCCTTGTGGGTCCCTTCCAACTCAAGATATTCTATGACTCTACGAGTTCCAGTTGTTCTAGTTAATTTTAATCTATGCATAATTTGTGTCTTGGGACTTTTGACCTACACTGAGCCTATAGATCAAGTGAAGTTAAAAAAAAAAGGACAAGCCCAACAAGGCTCAATTCTCTGCTTTCACAAGTCTCTCCAAGTCCCCAGTCCCAAACTGCTTTCCTGGCCAGGAGAGGAAAATGAGTGCAGGAAGAGCAGAGCTGTTTTGATACCGTTGCCATGGTGCAAAAGTATTATTCCACACAGGAACTTTCACTAGGTTTGTCATCCAAACCATATTCAACAGGTGAAGCTGAAGTGCAGGCACGGCAGAGGAGAGACCCTGAGACTTAAACAGGGTTGATAAAGAGTCGGTAATCAGGAAAACTGGCAAAACTGGCAATATTGCTAATTGGTTATTAATTAAGATGCTGGGTAAAAGCATTAAGAATCCTTTATGAACATCTTCTCTTTAATCATGGACAACAGTCATTTATGAGTGGCACTGAATTCACATGGGAAAGCGTCCTGTTAAAAAAACACAGTGAAAAAGGATGGCATGTTCTACCTTAACACTTCATTTAAAAAGCTCACCAGAAGGGACAAGATCCATGAGAAAAAGTGCAAAGTATTGTTTACTCATGGGACATCTTCTTAAAGTCTAGAAACCATTAAGAAGTTCCCTACATCCCAAGGGAATCTTTTTTAAATATAAATTACCAGGTTTTATTTTGTAAAATGAGAAATACTTTGAGCATTTACTCAGCTGCAGTTAAAAGACCTGTAACTATAAATTCTGTGTAATATCACCTACTTATTAAATTCATCAAATTGAAAAAAATATTAGTTTCTTTTGGTGAAAAACTATTAAAACTTAGAGCAGCTTTAAAACCTGCCGGGAACACATAATATTTTTCCCATCTGATATTCCTTTCCTTTTTCTTCCATTTTATTCTCTTTTTACAAATGGCAGCATAGATACCATCTCTAGAACACGGGGTTGAGATATTTTTATTACTCTTCAACCGCCTAATGATTTTACTTTTCCATGATTTACACGTGGAAGAATGTAATAGCAAATATACATAATGACAAAAAATGTGCACTAAACCAGCCAAGTGGAACTATTGCTGCTGGAACCACATGGGCAGAGAGCGCATTGGGAGGACGGAAATGACACTGTTTGGAATATTACATTTCACAGGGTGTTCACAAATAGCAATTCTCCATAATGTGCTGCTCCCCTTGGCTCCCCAGGTAGTCATCAGGCCTTCTAGAAAGCAGGTTGGAGCATGCAGTGGATGCAGCCCCTGAACTGAACTTCCCATCCCTCTTTCCCACTCACTGGAGATGGAGCCACAGTTAGCTTTTGGCGACAGTCTTCTTTAGGTCCAGAAACAGCATTTTAACCTATAGGCTTTACACCACTCACATCATGCATATTCAGGGCAGGAAATGCAGGAAAGGGCAGGGCATCTGCACGCTGGAGGAGATTAAGGGGCAGCTGAGAATGATTTTCAAAATGTTGAAGCATCAGAGGTCCCAGAAGTTTGGGAGCTCGTCAGCACGTTCCCATTGGAATGACAGAGTCAAACAACACAGGAGGAAAGTCACAGCGACACACTCCCATAAAAATGCAGGGTTAGGAATGCAGGGAGCCCTCCCAGGGGGAGGATTCAGGCACTGGGCAGACACTGTCACTAGTGGGAATGCATCAGAGGCTGACTCAGACCAGGTTTTCACCCACAAACACGAGTTCTGGTCAGCTTGCATGAACCCAAAGTCAGCAGCTGTGCTTTGGCATTACTCATGACATCCCTCTGGTCTGAGGCTCCTGAAAGGGATTGTTTTCTACCACCACTTTACCCTTCCAGGACTGCATTTATGTTTAACTGGAGACAGTTGCCCCCAAAACCCACAATGTGCAGTACTTAATTGAAAGCAACCCTTTGGGAGCTGCTGCTCCTGAGCAAAGGAATAACCTCGAGCCCCAGGGAGACTCTGTTATCAGGACCAACAAGCACTGTTTGTCCAAGATTTTCTATCAGAGACAGACTTTGTCTCCATGCTCTTCTTTCATCTCTGATTCCTCTGATGTCCCACTCACGATTCCCTCTCCCTGACCTAATCCCTACATTTCTCCTCTTTCCAAGGCTGTCCACATGACATTTTCTCACAACCACATCACCTACAGGTACTCCTCCCTCCTCTGGTTCCTCTCTCTGCTGCTTTCTCCCTCCCCAGGTCCATGTTATCCAACCAGCTTGCTTTCCTACACCCTTCTGCCCCATCTGCTGCTCCCTGGAGCTGCCCTCTGCCCATTTGCTGTCCAGCCTTCTGCTGTGAGATGACATTTTCCCTTCCCATTTCAGCATATGCCGCTTCCAGCAACCGGATTAAAGGGACTTAAGTTAGAAAGAAGGCAAATATGTAAACCAGCAGCTGTGAGATACGAGTGCCTAAAGCAGGTTTCATCCAAGCAACGGTCACGTTTGAGAAAATAACCTTTCTTTTTCTCATTACCCCAGTAAATATTTCCTGAAAGTTCCAGACTACTTTCTGTCTTTCAGGGTCATCCTTCAATAAAGACACCTCCACCATTTACCCCTGGGTAAGTCAAGGGAAATTTCACATTCAAATTAATTTATCAGGGCTTTCCCTCGAGAGGGCATGCAGGCTGCTAACCAGAAAACCTTATCTGATAGCCTGGGAGTTAAAAGGTCACAGGAGACCAGGAAGTACCTGACTGAAGAATAGCCATTATCTTTTCCTATGCATTATGGTAATTTTTTCCTCTCAAAAAATAAACCTCTTAAGAATAATTCACTGGGCACCATATTCATCATTCAAAGTTTGTCCCTCAGTGTCTCATAAACGTTGGCAATAAAATTCTGAAACTGTAAACAAACAGGGGTTGCAGAATCATCTTATTTAGTGAAAACCAAGTATGTAGGATATAAATGTATATGTACACTCTTAAGATTAGATATTAAGGCATTTTTCAGTAACTCAGATGTAGAAGCAAAAAATTTCACTTACCCAGATTCACCACGAATATTGAATTATTAAACAAACAACCTAAATTGGATATTGAATACCAATCATTACCACAATGTGGAAAAAAACCCTCTTCCCTTGAGAATAGGCAATTTAATCAGCCCACAGGAAAGAAATACTGGAAAAGTTAAATTTAGTGCTCAGTGAGTACTATTTTAACCTCCTTGCTTCAGCAAGATTTAAGATTTGTCTCAGAAGAGTTATCTCTTCTCAAATTAACTTTACTCTTCCCATCCTTTCTTCTACTTGCTTATGCAATTAACAACAAATAAGCCCCCAAAATCCTATATTGCAATTACATTCCCACTTTAGCAGGTCAAACAACAACCCTGCTCCTGCCATTAACTGGAAACTAACTTTTAGATTAAAGCCCCAAGTTTTTTTACTTATGGCCATTCATCTTGATTTTTATCTTATATTTCCATGATGGAATGCCCACGGCAAAGTCTCGTTTCTGGCCACAGAAGCAGGCAGTGGAAAGCTGAATTAAGGACAGAACTGGAGGCTTTAGTACATAAATTAACCTGCCAGTATCCTGCCACCTGCTCCCCAGGAGCTCCTCGGGGGTGAAGTTGGGCTCTGTAGCCACGTGCAGTTAAGATTGTAAGTGAAGTTTAAAACAGAAATTTAACACCATAATACGTCATCTGGAAACCAGAGGCTGGGCAGTTATAGCTGAAAAATAATTCCATCTAACAGCCATTAAATAAGAAGGCAAAGAAAACACAGGGCACTTCACAGTGCACATCAAACCCTGCCGAAAGTGGCACACACAGTTTAGCTCCAGGAAGGAATATGGTCTTGAGAGCCACTTCAGAGTCCCTCCAAATGCCCCAGCAGATCTGGCGTGTGGGTGCAGGTAGAGCTTGGATACTCAAGGGCCCAGAAGCTCTTCTGAAGGAAAACACAAGTAGCTCTTCCTTAAGAGGAGCTTACAAATTGTGATTATGGGAGAGGCAGCCTGTCTTGAAAGGGAAGGCCTCAGGAGGCCCAGTCCAAACCCACCAAAGTAGTTTTATCCTGTGTGGGTGGATATAAACTCATTATTTTCTCTACAGTGGGGAGATATAAGGATATTTCTCCCTTAAACACACCATCCAGAAGTAAAACTCTTGGGATACTCTCCACAAAACGCCACTTTACACAAACAGGGGGAAAACTTGGCATCTCATGGCACGTGCCAGAAGTCCCCTCACAGCTTTGTCCCAGAACAAGTCCCGAGTCATTCCTTTCCAGAGCCCAGGCTCACTTTTCTACAAAGAAAAGGTATCATGGGCCAAAATAGGATTCTTTAAAAAAATTTCGATGAGATATTTGGATGGAGATACAGTGAAGGTGCGTTTCTCCAGGCTGCTTAACCAAATAACAATCCTATGCTACTGTCCCACCAGGCAATTCCAAAGGGAATATCATTTCTGAGAACTTGCAAGCATCTTTATCTCAGCAGGCACAGAGCCCTTCCTAGGAAATTGCCACTGCAGATAGTGGGGGGTCTGGTTTCCCATTTATATCTTTCCGTTCTCCTTGGACAAGGAGAGAGAACATTTCTTGCTCCAAGGCCGGCATTCCTCCCTTCATCCACACCTGGAAGTACTGAAGGATATATTCCAGAAACTATGCCCCTAACATTGGTCAAATGCCAGCTATTTAGAAGTATTTACAGTATGATTTAAGAAGGATTCTGTTCTTATTAACATAATGTACATACATAAAACTAATCCAACTGAGGTGCTTAAAGACTCAATTAGCTTCAGTGACTCAATATTTAAGAGTCACTGTATGAGTTACCAGCCAAGTCCTGTCACATTCCATGGATCTTTGTTGAGGAAACCCCAGGATTATCTAGAGTGAAGTTCAGAAATTAGACAGAAATTAAAAGTGGAATTTATGCACATAAACTCTTAAAATTTTTCTACACTTCAACATATGATAAGGAAAATATGCCAGTCAATCTTAAATTCTCTAACTGAAATGAGTAAACACTGATTGCCAGAGTATGAGCAGTTTTTATAAACAGATATTCGTCCATACTTTTACAGCCACTGAGGAGGATTATTCACACACACAATTGTAGGAAATCTATTTCAGCATCTTTTATTATGGGTTAAAACTGAATCCGCGCACTGTAACAATGGAAAAATTGTGAACAATATTGTCTCTAGAGAGGGCTGGGTTTGGGGTTTGCTTTAAGACCCTAATTACTTGCTTTCCCATCGCACTGGTTTTTTTGCTGTTGGCTTCAGTGCTATCAGCTGTAATTAAAAACATAAAGTATTATAACCCAGCTTCTAACCCACCCCTACAAACAATCATCAGTTCCTAAATCATTGCAATGCAAGCCATTGTCCAAGTGCATATATCTTCAATATTACAAGTGTTATCTACGCTTCACTGGCAATCATAATTCTCCTCTGATTTTCCTTTCTAAAGCATCCCTGCCTTCCCAATGCTGGAAATAAAAGACTTCATTGCCTGTGGCAGACTCGATGTCGCTGCTGCTTATGCCACTAAATAGAGGTCCAAACAACTTCATGGTCTTAACACACTGCCAAAAATTGATGTGGGAAAAAAGTCCTACCCCAAACTAATGCTTACAATTAAGAGAATCACAGCCCTCTACGTGTGACCATATTGCCTGCTCCTCCACCAAGAAGACATATCCATGTGACAGCATCTTGGGACAAAGCAGATGACATTTTCATCCTTGGCAAGTGCCACTGGACCACTGTGTGATGTCCCCATGCTGTAGTGGCCCTGCACAGAGGGCTTGCTCCCTTCATTCAGTATGGTGAGGACCCAAATAAATGGGCAGCCTCCTCCCCATCCTGCTCGTTCAGACAGTGCCTCCAAGGGAAGGGCCAGGTCAGGCCGCACTGTGCCTGTGCAAGGAACTGTGGATTTCAGGTTCTGTGAAAATTCCAACTGAATGTGGCCTAAAAATTAAAATTAAGGGCCTCCACACATCCAGCTCCATCCAACACCTCCCTGATTTACAGCCTTGGGAACTGAGAAATAAAAAGATCCAAAAAACAGCCCATTGTTGCAAGAAGACAGGAAAGGATATCAATACCTATCCTGCCTCTACGAATTCAGGTCCTCCCAGACAAAGGGTCAGTATCATGAACCAACTGCCTGAAGTAAAAAATGAGTTTCCGTGTGCCATTTATTCCCAAAGGATGATCCCATGTGCATACTTCCTACTTTACTGCATGCTTTTTAGTAAGGCCCATTCTGGAGTAATAAGGAGGCTCACAGAGAGTTTGAAGTCCACGTTGCTTTTTATATACAACTCCTTCCTGGATCCAGTTTTATCCTGCCCCCTGCCACTGCCTTTTCCACGTCCTGCTCCTGCTGACAAGCTCGTGCCCGTTAATCTCAGCAAAAAAAAGACAGGCTGCCACTTCCTACAGAGGCAGCAAAACCAGATCTGAAAGCGCCTGCTCCTCCCCTTCCCATACACCAGCCCGGGAACGGAGCAGAGCAATGCCAAGCCCAGAGGAAGAGCTGACTCCGGCACAGGGCACGGACAGCAGCGATGCACGAGCTCTGGGAATAAGGACAGGCCAGCAGGAGCAAGGAATGCCAAGCCAAACGTTGTTCTGGGACCTCTCACTCCCCTCCAGACATTCCCACCCGTGCCTTTTGTACCGTGAGCCAGAGTATGGGATAAGAAACAGGCTGTGTGATCCCTTTCAAGCCTCCAGATGAGCACAGACTCAGAGGCCTTGCCCTAATCTTCCTTTGCCTTCTTGATGGAAACCCAGCCTTGTTCTGCAGAGAGGCAGAGACAGCAGCCAGGCAGCATGATGGATATGGGACTGCTCTACTGACCTCTTCCCGCATAACTCCATGGGGTTTTCCTAACAGGCTCTGTTTTCTGCCATTTGCTGCTTTGTTTTTGTCCTTTCATACGTGGCAGATGGTGTCCTGGAAGGAAAGGCCAGGAGAACTGCAGTGTTACTTCAAAGCAAAGACCCACCTGGCCTGAGATGCTCCTTCCAGCTGAGGCCACGAGAAGATGACCGAGACAAAGTGCAAGCACAGGATAATCAACACAATAATCCCAAATACAGTTATTCCTCTTAATACCCCGTATGCTTTCGAGCTGAGGGAATTCCTCGATTGCCTTTAGTTTCTAAATTACCCCCAGTGACTCTCTTGCCCATGAACTCCTCCAGCCTCTCCTTACACCACAAGCATCTGCAATACCCTTTGGCAAAAAGTTCCATGCAGCAAGCCTGACCACTGCACTGCAAGCCTGGCGCTGCCTCTGTTTGTGCAGGTGTCAGAAGCTTTATTTTTTATTGCATTTCTTAATAGCTTACTCAGAACAGCCAAAGCTTGCAGTCCTCAGCTTTCCCAAGCTGTGTTCCAGCTGATGATGTTACAACTGCCACCCCACACTCCAAAACTGTTCCAGCCAACCATCGACACCATTAGCAATTCACCTCTGTCATTCTTAGGGAGCATTTTTTACCTTCTTTTTGTCTCCATCAAGAAAGTTTCCTGCAGCACTGACCTCTCCAGTCGAGGGAGATGAGGAGCATCACATCACCTTGTACATCCCCACCCAAAATTCCACAGGAATAGCCACTGACCTCGCCATCCATAGATTAGTTTGCTATGTGCCTTATTTATGGCAATTACATTAAAGAGCTTTTCACAACCTTTCCAGCTTGAGCTTTGACAGCAGGGTTTGCTTTTTCTTTACTGATCTGCAGCCCTTGCATGGCACAGGCCTTATCCTGGAAGGCATCACAGGTGGAAAAACCTCCAGAAATGCTCCACTTAAAAGAAAGACGAGAAAGCCTGAGACACCTCCAGAAGAAAAAAGGCACTAAATGTAATCAGCTTAAATTCTTTTGGTATTTTTAAATTCATTAGTACCTGCAGGTAATGTTATCAGTACTGCTGAAGGGCTCTTGGGGAACAGAGGATCTTGGGTAAGGCGAGTATTTGCTATAATTTGATTCTGATGAGAATTAAATGGATGGAATTGTCTGGAATATATTTATAACAAAAAGACTTCACTAGTCACAGCATTTTGACCTGATTATCCTGGAACACTGGTTTGCAATTCGTCTCTACAAGCTCTTCTCTAACTGATGACAAAATGAAAATGAATGAATTTGAATAAGAAAGTACTCAAACAAAACTTTACTTAATTAAGAAAACCCCTGCTCTTTTCCTTTTGCAGGAAACAAATTTCAGCCGACATATAAGAGGTACGACTTTCATAGACATATAATTTTACAGACTGAAGAACCTTCTTTGAATATTCATGCTGAATTTTAAACATAAGACTTGCAAAATAACATAGAAGGGCAACTACTTTTCAATAGAAAATACTAATTTTTGTAAACATATTTTAATCTGTATAACTCTTCTTTGTGCATAGCTGATGCAAATTATTTAGAGTATATTAAATATTCTGTACATTCATCTGTAAGAAAAAAAGATTGTCTGATTAATCCTTTGAAAAAAGATTATGATGATTTGTCCTTCTTCAATATTTCAGGGCTATCACCCTCTGTGGCAAAGTCAAGGTGATGCAAACAAGTCAAAAATCCATTTCCACTCCCTTTTCCAAAGCAAAAATATCCCAGACACCAACTGAACTTATAAGAAACAGAAAAAAACCCCAGGTTAATAACTAAATTAGTCTTGTGAGTCAAACCAATACAGTCTAATCAACCAGGAAGAAGTAAAGAAGAATTACAAAAGGACTTTAAGGTAAGGTTGTGGATTTTCACGTGAATGTTCTGCCCGGGAAAATACAAAACCCAAGGCTGTGGCTACAGCCCCGTCCCCCCGTGGTTTGCACAACACTGAAACTCACACAAAGCCAAGATTAAGATTGCAAAGAAGCAGATTCCTCCTGTGCTGTCAACACTTCCACATTTGTGTTGCTTGGCTCACTCCTTGATCTCCAAGGAATCGTCCTGAAGATCACAGGCAGATACAGAACCAGAAGAGCAAAGAATATTTAAGCAGCAGAATTGCTCAGTGGGAATATGTAGGTGTTTGTCAGCAAATACATCCAGATTCTGACGGTGGTTTATTTTCAAGCTCCTTTCTAGCCTAAACAGGTTCGATTTAAAAACAGGCCTTAAACTAGCCATGTGATTTCAACTGAACTGATTATTCCAATCATTAAATGATTGATCAGGTAAAGTTTAACTTTTGGCATTTGCCTGAAAGCAAACAAAGCAAGCCAGAGAATTTTATGCTGCACTTTTCCTATTTTGGTTTGTTTGGGTTTTTTTCATTATCTATTTCTTGAGAGCAGGAGAGGTGTTGATCTGATCTCAAGTCACAAAGGCAAAAACAATATTGAGCTTGTACATGTCAAGCAGGCACTTCTCCTCTAAAGTCCACACTGGGCCATCTCTGGTAATGAAAATTAGGAGTGGAAAAGTCTTTGCTCCTCGTGGTTACCAGCATTTCAGTGCCAACCCCTTCTGTATTATACCACAGCACCATCATTGTACATGTTCTACCAAAAGTCTCCACGACACACTCGCAGGGTTAAGAGCAGACAAGTTCTGGTGCCAGAACACTCACTTGAAAACTGATTCCTGGTAACCAGTGCAATTTATACAACATAAACTCCTGCTGCAGCACTTGGGGCTTAATAAACAAACAGGGGAAAACACTGAATCCCTTTGGAAATGATCCCAGCTCGGTGCAAGGGGCTCTTACTAGAGATGAAACACTGTTTTTATCAGTATATCCTGGTCTGACTGTACTGTACGTCCTTTCCCGTTGGCATAAAGGGTCTCCGTGTCACACTGCATGTTTCAGCCCATTACACACCTACAACATTTGGACAGGTGTAATCAGCAATATTTTTCTTCCCCCTTGAGTCAGTCCCATCATTAAGAATAACTCTGAGAGACTGACTGTTTCCTAAATTAATTTCTCCAAAGATTCAGCACAACAGATGGTTTGTTCACTCCCAAGCCCCAGCGTCAGGCAAAGGGAAGACAAACAGCCACAGAGCAGTAACAATAGTTCAAACATCTTGGAGCAGCTCCTGAGCTGGGAAAGCAGCACAGACAAAGTACCACAAACATTAACAGTGCTGAAGGAAGCACTGGTAGAATCCAGCAGACCCAGCATATCACCTTGGAAATACATTATTTTCCTTAGAACCCGAAGCTTGTCTAAGTTACACCTTTTATTGCCTCAAATCCTCATTATAAGACTCAATCAGCAGATGCTTCTCTGACACTTTGTAACATGCACCTTACAAGGTCTGAAATTTAAAAGCTTCAAACAAAATTAGAATCTTTTATCTGACTGCTTTGCAGAGCTGGGATCCAGCTGGAATTATATTTTCTGTTATGCCAAATATTCCACATCTAAAACCCCTTCATATTCTGAGAGGGGAAAGAAAAGCCAAAAGACAGTCAGTCACAAGCTCCTGAAACTCATTTCTGGAAAAAGAAAGAACTCTTTACTTTTTTAAATTCAGTGTAACATTTGTTCTAGATATAGACACATATATATATGTTTAATATGAGCTTATGCTAGCAAAAATCAGAACCAGGAAGCTGTTTTAGATCCAAACGTGTCACGCTAAGAAAGTTTGGCTTTTTTCTCCCAGAAGCAAAAATTCCCCATCAGCTCCAACCTTTTTTTTCCATCAGAACTTAGTACTTGATCACACAACATTTTCCTACTGGAAAAGCAGTCCTTCAGCCTCTGTAATTCCAAACAGGCTCCCAGGCCATTGGAAAACCTGTTGGTGCTACTGTTGAAAAAAAAAACAATTCACTTTTCCTGTCTGATATAACCTAACCTGCTCAATTTCTACGTGTGGCATTCGGGAATTTAGCAAAATAGTTCCCATACAAATGCCAACATCAAAATGAATATTTGTGCCTCAAAATTGCACCTTCTATTATGCTTAGGATGCACAGATTTGACAGATCCTGCAGCCTGGTCCCAATAGGATCAGCCATTATACTTGTATTAACCCACTACAGCATTTCTTTCCATCTGTAATTCAGTGCATTAGGTAATGAGCTCTGGCAATTTGCAAAATGTTTTTTAAAACTGCTCTAAATCACATCAGAGACTACAGACAAAACCGAGCAACCTGCTTATTATTTCACAAAGCATTTCCATAAAATTATGAGCCCAACAACCATTTCATAGCTTTGGTAAAAATAAAAAATGATGCAGCCACAGAATAAAACCCAAGACCATTAAACTCTACTGCATTTTATATTTTTTTTCAGAGAGATTAACAAGAGATACACAATTTAGAGCTACTTAAACACAACTATCACTGCATAAACAGCCAGCATCACAGTTTCACACCGTTGACAATAATTTCTGTATACAAAAGAGATACGATCCAATCTGCCAGGATTTGCCATTCCAACGATTTGCCATACCACGATGTCCACAATGACCCTGAAAATGAAAAAAAGGCAAAGCTAGAACTGTTTAATTTGGTTTTGTCTGTTTGTTTTTAACAGAGCTGGGAAGAGTCCTGAGTTTCCAAAGCATTTTCAAAGGAAGACATCAACACAGTCGTGCTTCCCACAAGTCCACCTGGAAATCCTCGAGGTGGGTGCAGCCTGCGGGTGGCCTCTGAGCCCAAGCCAGCACTCAGAACCTTCCTGTTCCCTGAATTCTCCTTTTCCCCACCCCTCTTTACAATACCCAGCCCAGCATCTCCCCAGGCGATGTCCCTTCAGCCACAGACACGTCACCTGCAGGAAGGTGAGACACAGCCTAAGGAGGGATCACACACAATTTCTGTCCACAGTTACTCCTCCCTTGCAGCGTTAGGGATTTGTGGAATGGCTGGAGTTCCTCTTTGCAGCCCCAGTTTCATTCTGATCAACCTTTCTGCTCCGTTACAGGGAATTTGTCCAGCAGTGTTGTCACAGTGTCACCGCAGGGGACAGCTGAGCTGTCACTCTTACTCCCAGTTGCATCTCTCCGAGGGATGCCACCAATGGGACACTCACTCACAGCACACACCAGGAATTTTACATTCACTTCTGCCAGGGAACCACTTCTTAACACCCTGATAATATTTTGAAAACTCCCTTTGTGCCAAGACCCTTCAAGCAGAACAAAAGTCACTTTCTCACAGGCAAGAGCCTTGGTTTGTGTCTGTACAGTAGTCGGGCCTGAATTTCAATGCCTTAAAAGCCTCACTAGGAGATGTCTGTTCATCTGGACTGTGTGTGCCCTTTTTTTCCCCCCTGCTTGGAAACCACACTCAAGCTCATCTGCAGCAATGAAGGCACCCATCTGAATTCCTCCCCCAGCCTCCTCAGAGCAGCTTCACAAGTTCCCTCAGGGCATTCCCTCAATGCCCTGAGAAGGTGACAGTGTCTGCAACAACGACGTGCAAGCTACACCTCTGTAACCTTCAACAAGTTCCTAAAGCCTGCAACTGAGACAGATTTCTCTGAGAAAATGAACTTTCAATGAAATGCTCTTCACAATGTTTTGGTTTGCAACATCCTTTCCAAGGTGTGTGAAAGGCTTGAGCTACCTGAAATTTTTGAGTGGTACTTGCTTCTTCTTCATACAGGCAGAGCTTTGGAAAAACCATGGAAAATGGGCAAAAGAGAATCTTATCCTGGAGGAAACCTTCTCGCAGCTTCAACTCCGCTCCCTCTCGTGCCTGATGCTGAGAGTGCAGCACAAGGCGCACTGCCTGCGCTCCTGCCACACCGGAGCACGTGGACTTCCCACTGCAAGACCCACAGAAAACATGAGGAGCCACCAGCAGCTCCTCCCTCCTCCCTCCTGCGTCCCCATCCAGCCCATACCCATCTTGTTTTACTCTTCTCTTTAGTTCCGTGTTTTCCACTACTGAGCAAAGTTTTCCAATTCTGAAGGAGCTCTCTCTTCTCACCCAAGCAAAAAGGAAGCAAGCTGGATAGTTGGTGGATTCTGCAGCCATGAGCACCCTTTTGGAACATCTTATTTTACAGAAATATGTTATTTCCAACAAACCCGTTCTTATTGTTCATTAGTACACAACCAGCTTTTTTAATTGCAAAATAACACTTAGTGAGAAATAGTCCTTTTGCAGATCTGATTCTTTTGCTATTTTTCTCCCAGCCCAAATGCATACACACAATAAATAAGCTGTAATTTTGGTTCTAAAACAGCTGTCATCTCTCATAAAAACTTGCTGCTCACAAGCTATGTTTGTTGCACATTCAATCCTGTAAGGATATAATACCCATAATTACGCTATTGTTATTAAGGCAATCATAACAGATACCATATGGACTTTAAAGTGGCTTTGAGAACCATTTTTTAATAAATGCAACACATTTTCCAAGAAAAATCCCCGCCCCAAACTGCACACTGTTGGTAACATATAGAACTCGCTCTGTTTGGGGTGTTTTTGTGCTGTATGTACCAAGAGCAACAATACAACTCCCAGCTCCTATTGAGATCTCACTTTCAAAGCTCTCCAGACTCACTGCACATCATGTTTTTAATACAACAGTGACTGCGTGCCAGAATTCAATGCTCCTGCAAATATGCCAACTTGTAGCTACTTTCAAAATGAGCTGCTCACTAGGAATTAGTGCCAGGGTAAATCAATGGCACATTCAGCTAGATGTCCCAGCTCTACAAAATGAATTATACGCTATATACAGTCCTTTTGTGCACGTCTGTCTTTTTTGCATCTTTATCAACGAAGGCTGAAAAGACTCAAAATGAAGTTCCAGAAGGCTGTCAATTATCCAGCCAAGGATTAACAGAACAGGAAGCAATTTTGTCTACCTGTACGTTTAAACACTGCATTCATGCATTAGAATAAGTTCTCCACTGTCTAAATCATTTCACCCCTTCTGAAAAAAACCCGCCGCTTTCTTTGGATTGTTCCCGCTGTGACACACACACACACACACAGAGCAGTGGGATGCTCAGAGCTGCACCAGCAGCCTACTAATAGCTGAGGGCTGGGGTGTTGTTGGCAAAACCAAAAATCACTTACATTGCAAAAGCTGATAACCTGGGGGGAGAAAACCTGAACTTTGGAATGCTGGGACACAAACCTGCTCCTTGGCAGCTGCAGCTGGTTTGGACACGAGGAAGAGCGGCAGACTAGGAGGTGGGTCACATGTGCTTCTGGACATGGGACAGCTGGACCAGGAAAATGGGGGCCTGGGGAGATGGCAGAAGGAGGGAAGATGCTGGAGGGCAGGTATCAGGTGCTACCTGGGAACCTGACTGGAAACCCACCCCCTATGGCAGCAGCATCACTGCTGGGGAGGGAGCAGATCACCAAGCAGGGCAAAGCCTCTCATCTCCTTGGTTCTTCAATAAACCACAGCACCCAGACCTACTGTGGACTGTAGGGCTTTCGCCTGTCTTTTTTATCCCAGTGTTTCTCATTCATGACGTGGAGCCATTTCCTCAAATTCCCATAAGCCTGAGGGCTGTCCACTCTTAGAGCCAACACCCCTGACCAAAGAGCAGGCAAATTTTAGGAATAACTGAAGCTCCTGCAGATCAGTTTGTGATGGAGCAGAGGGCAGCCTTCTCCACAAGGCCAAACATCCATTTGCAGAAGACGTTTCAGCAGCCTGACTGTGCCTCATTTATAAAACTCTCTTATTCACTACCCTTTCATTCTGCTCTGACATTCAATCAATTCTCCATCCACATCCCAAACGTGCGACTGCCTTACGAGTTTTTGTGCATTTGTACCACGTGTTAATCATCTCCTCCTACAGAACCAGCTTCCTTTATCTACTCCAACCTCAGAGGAACATGTCTAATTTCACCTGACTCCACCATTCAGAGATAGTATATCGTATTTATTTTCGTATGGATTATGCACAGTGCCTTAGGTGCTTATGCTATGGGCATTTTATAAGTGTAAACGTGATTGATTGGTCACAAGACTGTTTTGGAGAGCCGTAAAATGGATTTGGCCCCCAGCCACGGTTTGCTCAGCACAGATATACTGTAGGACTGAGATAACTTCAAGAATTCATAACACACATGCTAAGAAATATTACAAAGCCCTATTTGTACGGTCCGCATTATCCATGCACCGCTAAACACTGCTCAATAGCAATGCACACTACAACATATAAGAGAATTCTGGCCGGGTATTTATCAGGAAAGGAGCCTTCTGAAAATGTGTTTTCAATAACTGGTGTGAAGTCAGCCCACTCTCTGCTGATGAGATGCAGTTGCAGCTCAGAAACAGCCTTATTCAGCAGAGTAGGAAGCAATCACTCGCTGTACATGGGCTTCAATTGGGAACTTCATGCTTTGTGCTGAGTGACTAAATGCAAAAAGACCAAGATGACTGCATTAATTGCCATCTTCAACTTGAATGGCGAAAAGAAACCCAAAATCTAACTCCACCTGCATTCTTTGTGACACGCTTTTCAAGTGCTGTTTCAAAAAGTCCCCTTTGTAAGATTAACTCGCTGTAGTAACACTGTTCTATCGAAGCACAGAGGTACCACCAGCCATGGTTTTCTTATATATTATACAAGTTTGGGATCAAGATATTTTTGTTTACATACAGAATAGCATCTTCATATCATTTTAAACTTCCCTTTCAAGTTACTGACTCAAGTTTTGGGGTCTAGTAGTTACAAGGGAGCCCTTGTGTAAGATGATGGTTCTATTCTTGAAATCTGATCTTTACTAGTCCTGAGAGAAGAACTGGAGTATCTTCAAAGCAGTTAAGTCATCAGCATAACCACTTCACATACGAGATAAAGCAAGATAAAACACTCTTATATTCCTAAAGCCGTAACTTTCTATAGCTCTGAAGTTTCCCAGTATTGAACTAACAATAAAAAGGTTGCAGCCACTACAGTCAACCTGGCAATGGATCATCCATTATTCTATTTCTGCACTACCTTCAACAATAAATTTCACTTTACATGTGTAATTGCCTTGCTTTAATGTAGTTCCACGCTAACACCTGTAACATGTGGCAGCATTTACAGCTACCTTGATATGTGCAGTCTGGGTTCTTACAGACATTTGAGAAGGAATTTACTTTTAATCTTTACGCTTTGAATAATCCTTTCTATATCAACTCACACATACAACTTTATTGCTACTATGAAGCAAAATATTTCGTTCAGAGGAGGGCTAGGTAAGTATTTTGGAGAGAGTCTTCCTTCTCTTCAAAGAAGGGTCCAACCACAAACAGCATGAAACTCTCATGAGCCTCTCAACTTTTGAGGTAGTAATTTGACCAACCTCAACCAAAGCCAAAGCAGCAGCTGCCCATGCCAGACACAGGCACCTCTTACTACATTTTGAGTCAGGTCAGAGTGGAATCATGAATCTTTTCTGCATGAAAATAAGTAAGATTTTTTTCCTCCCAAAACAAAACCTGAAATAACTTCCAGGCTCCACTGAACACTCCCAAAGCACTGCCAAGGGAAAAGCACCTTTTTCCCCCTTCCTAACAGTCCTGATCATAACTGATGAATGCCCCTGCAGGCTGATTCACTGCAGCACCAAAGCATATGTTCACCTTTAAGAACACATATAGCCACGACTGACGTCAGGGAATGAGGTCCATGGCAATGCTTTGCTGGATCAGGTCCTAGCCCACAGTTGGTTACCCACTTAATCTGCTGCTCATCATCTGTGTGCTCACAGGGCCTTGGAAGATGGCACAGGAAAACAAGGGAAAAAAGATGCAGAGACAAGACGGGCCATTATGACAGTTCACTGAATCACTGAAAGCGCGGCTTCCCAACCACAGACAAGAGTTAAATGAAACCCATGCTTGGGGATCGATAAAACCAGATTGTCGAGATCATGCTGTTAACTGGCACCTGAACATAAACTAACACAATCCAGCTACACAGTTCAGGCTGTCATTAAGGTTAAATTTCACTCCTTGGACTGCAGAGCTTTTATGACTGTCTTAACTTCCTTAAATTAAGTTGATTTTTAAGACAATCCATTAAACTGTTAAAGTCAGAAAGGATAATGCCCTCTCCTCAACAAAGAGCATCCTTTAGTGGCATGGCAATGTCACATCTCCAACCATTAAACAGGCATCATTTATACAGCCTTTAGTACCAGTGCAAGGGACAACGAAACACTTCTAGAAAATTGCAGGATTTTGTCTTTTCTACCTCAAGGGAAAGCCAGTGAGACATGGGCCAACATAGTTATATGTCATTTACAAAATGAAACCTGGCACTTGACAGGGAAAGAAGATCTTCCAGGTAGGGTGCTTGCTAAGTAGGTCCCAGCTGTCAAAGCATCAAAGACATCACCTCCTCCTCCTCCTGTCACTCAGAGCACTGGCAAGCCAAGCGTTCCCAAGTTAAGAGACACCACTGGAGTTTGAAAACCAAAGCAACACTGGAATCTCTTGGCTTCTGCACTACAAAAGGGTCCATCAAGGGGAGCACATGAAGGTTAACTTTCTTACTTGTGAAACCAATAATAAGAAAATATTTTTTTAAGAATTCAAATCAGATGTATAGAATCATGATGTTGGTTAGGTTGGAAGAGATCTCTAAGATCTCCCCACTGAATTCCCCATTTAAGTAACCTTCAATAGCTTGGCAACTACCAGATTTCATAGAACCATGGAATGGCTTGGCTGAAAGGCAAAGACCATCTCGATCCAAACCCCTGCCATGGGCAGGGACACTTCCCCAGGTTGCTCAGGCTCCCTCCAGCCTGGCCTTGAACCCTTCCAGGGATTCCATCTTTCCTTCCCCAGCCAAGCTACTCCCCGGCTCCTGCCAGATACCTCTCACAACACGTATCTTACAGGCCTCAAAACACTCGGTCTGCTTTCCAAGAGAAACCTGTAAGTCTTAAAACACACGCTCTGATAGACCTGGTGTGGTTAATGCAGTTAAAACCCATAGCCTGGAGGGAAGCAGCTGCCCTGGACCAGAGGAACACACCACGGTCTCTTTTCATTGAACTCCCACCTCCCTTCAGCTCCTACATTTGCTTTGGCCCGACACCGACACCATTGGTGCAAGTACAAAAGATCCTGTAACTCCAGACTGGCTGCTCTGGCTGGGGCTGCAGTCACCACTGAGATTTCTTTTTTAATCTTGGGCTAGAACCTGTCATCTTTTCAGGGAGCGCAGCAGCAAACACATCAAAGTGTTCATGGTCTTCTGGTAACTTTCCCGCTATTTGCCCTAAAGGACATGCCTGCTCCAAAACTGTCATGATGAACCTGGGCGAGGGGGAGGTTTGGAGACTGCAGGAGAATCTCAGGAGGAAGAAACCCATGACCTGTCCCAAGATGCTCCTGTGGGAGCACAGAGAGTGTGCTGACAGCAACACGGGTGCAGCTCTGCCTCCAGTGCCGGCGCAGCCCCGGGTTCCTCAGCTCCTCCGGGGAAACTCACCCCCCCTGGCACCTCGAAGGCAAACCCTGGCTGGAATACAGGTGCTCAACAGGGAGTTTAAATCAGGAGTCAGTTTAGGATTTCAGTTCAGCTTCACCACTGAGGTTGATGGGCTGAGGAGAACTCGCACAAAGGTACTGTCTCCAAGCCATGGCACGTGTATGGTGCAGGTAATTTTATTGACAGAATTGTTCTGTGAGCCGCGTAAAGAGTGGTTTAGGTGAGCATTGCTTACTGCTGCTGTGTTCTCCTCCGGGATTATCAGGAAGCAAGTCACTCACTCCCCCGTGCTAAGCATTTCAATGCCAGTATCCTCATCCCGCAGCCGTGGTGAAACCCATTCCCAAAAAGCCATCACCTAAGATAGAAAGATATTTCTATGGAAGTTTGCTAGCTTATAATAAAACAGAAATATATGGGCAAAAGTATTTTTTTTCCAAATCAAGCTACTGAATAGCAGAAGTGCCAGCAAAATAGGTTACCTGGGGAAGAAAATGTGGGAACAGAGGGCGTACAGGAACTGAGCTGCAGGGACAGCACACAAGGATGCTTCTGCAGTTAAAGATTTTGAAAACAACTGGTGGGACAAACAGTAACCCAGCTAATCCTTGGTACTGGCACGCTGCCTATTTCGGGAGAGCAGCAGCTGGTGAATCTGACGTAAGTCTCTGCATCCAAAGCAGGAACTTACTGTAATGAAACCACAGCCCACACTGGAGAAGAGACTGTAAACTCGACAAAAAAAAAAAAATCAGGATCTCAATATATTCTGTGCTACACTGAATTATTTCCATGCAAGTAAAATTAATCACAGAATGCCCCAATTAAGCTGATTCAAAAAAAAAAAAAATCAAAACCATCACTTGGACTGACCCTAGTATTTAAAAATAAGTAAAATTTTAAATAGGGTGAGAGGGTGAGGATGAAGAAATGACAAAGCTCACATCTTCTTTGCTTTCAAAAGTGCAAATGTAAGACCTTAATGGCATAAAACCAGCGTTCCAGAAGCCCGAGGCACTAGGCAGAACTACTTGGACTGGAAAAAATAGGCACATTAGTGAACCACCTAATTCGGGATCCAGTTACTCTTCTAGCCCCATCAGAGCACAGCAAGAATGTCAGTCCCTTTATCCTGGACACCGTGAGAAAAGCACCTTCTGATCAAAACACCCACACCTCTCCTTCCCCCTCCTCCTCTCCCTCCCTCTCCCTGCCCTCGTTGGAGGGCCGGGTTCACGGGAGGCTCTGAGCATCAGCAGGTACCTCTGCGTTTCCCCAACCAACTGGTTTCCAGGATTATTTTCCCCTTTCTTTCAAGAGGATATAAGGGGAGAGGAGGGGAGGAAGGCTTTGAGGCACTCCCTTTTAATCTTTCTCTCTGTTGTTTGGTAATAATTAGCATGGGAACAAATGACCATCTGCATAATGGCAGGAGCGGTCACACAACACCCCTGAACCTCATTTCAGGAATTCCAGTTGCTGCACCTGGCAAGGGTAATGGAAGGTGAGGATTTTGTGGACCAAAAAAATCCTTAAAGGGTTTTTGGGTGAAGGGATGGGCTGAGAGGCACACGAAGGGGTGAAGAGGTTTATATTTCATTTAGGGATGACAGAACAGGAAGTCACCACATCATTAACTCATTTAATTTGCTCCATAAGCAAATGTGTGCATAAACACCAGCGTTGTGGTCCTATTATCTCTCATTGACCTTTGGTGTCAAATATGCTCAGATTAGAAAGAAAATGTTTTCTTTTGTCTTTACCAGCCAGCCTTGTAAAAATAGCTGCGGAGCTGAAAGTCAAGCTCTGCTCTTTTTTGTTCCTGCATCACCATAGAAATTGGTGATGGAAAACTTAATAGAAATTGTCACTGGAGTCAGCAGATCCCGACTTCCAATAATCTTTGGCAGCGTCGTCGAGCAAGGAAGGGGATGTTTTCCAGAGCAGAGATCTTGGAACAGCCACTCTGTGCCTCCAGGGCTGCACGGGAGGAAAGGGCACATTAGGGACTGCAGTGACTCGCTTTTCGCCCCCAACTAGCAGATTTTAATGCAGTGCACACATGTGGCCCCCCTCGCCCCCACCCCACCCCTGCGCAGGGTTTGGTCGCATTGTGAGGCTGGGATGAGCTGCCAGCAGTTCCCTGCCTTCTCCAGCACCAGCGCTGTGAATGTGGCTCCAAAAACACAAGGAGTGCTATGAAAATTTTAGCTCCTCTGCTCAGCTGCTTCTTAACCCTTTGCTAAATGCCTCCTGCTGCACTGTTCAGGGAGATGAACCTCAGTTTTGGGAGGGGACTTTGCTGAAACCAGGTCGGCGTCGCTCGATTCCACCTCCAGACTGTCTTGATGCCGAGCCCAATTCTGCTCAGCGTTCAAAACCTTCACAGATTTCTCTGTGCAGCCAGAAGAACCGAGTTAAACTGAGGAACTAAATCTGCTCTGCTTTCTTAAGATTAAGATCTTCCATTTCTAGCATTTAATTCCCAGCTTTTAATGCATGAGAACTAGCACTTATCCGAATAAGCTCCTCCGTTGCTTTTACAGACCATATCACATCGATCCAGGCTCCCCCCATGCCATTTGCTTTGGGATCACCATCATCCAAAGGGAAAGTTTTCTGCAGGTGCTCTTCAAAGAGGAGTTTCAGGACGCATTACAGAGCCAGCCCAGCCCCTTCTCCTCCCATGTAACACAATAACTTGCGCAGGTTTAAGGAAAATTTATGCAGCTACCAAAGGAGACTCTTCTTTCCCTGGAGAATGTCTCCATTTAATTTCTGGAGTGCTTTACATACCACTAGTGTTATGCATCTCACATTTTGACTCCAGAAAGCTATTATATCATGGAAAAACGTTATAAATAATAAGTTGAAAACAAACTTAGAAGGATAAATTATAATCACTGACTCAGAAAGAGCTTTCTCAGAAGTCCCAGGCCATGGGGCCACCACTTGTCTCTGCTCACTGTCCTCTTCACTTTGTCTCCCACAAGTGTTATCACAGGGAAAATGGTGAGATAACTCGGGATCTCACCAAGTTTCTAGTTAATAAAGTTGTTTAGCGTGGATGAAATTATTTCATTTTATAGCAATTGCAGAAATCTTGCATAAAATAATTTCTTGGCTTAATATTCCCAGAATTTCAGCATTCTATACCCAGGCTTTGCTTTAATTATCTATAATGATTAACTCTTGCCATTTAAATGGTAATTTGAATCATTTCTGCCACTATGAGAAGGGAAGAAGCTTTATGCTGATGTAATAGGTCAATGAAACATAATAACTGTAACATATTGGGCTAAGAGTTGTCATTATTTTATTCAAATATTTAAGTCTACTTTATAGATTGATATGAAGATGCACTGAAATAACACTTGTGTTGTCCCTCGCACAAGATTACAGAGTTATCTGCCTGGTCTATGAGATGCTCTGGAGGCTTAGACACACCAGGACACTCAAAAGTGTCCTATATTTTGAAATTTGGTCCTCCTAAGGGAGGAGCAGGTTGCTAAATGTTACACTCAGGAATGGATGGCCTCCTTCTCTAGTGCTGTTTCTCAATCAAATGATTTTTCTTCCAAGACATCTGCTGGGAAGTTTTCCTGGAAGGTAGCAGGAGTGGCTGGGGATTTGAATTCTGCAGCAGGCTTTGAAGTCGCACATTTCTGGAATTGAAACCTGGAGACAAATCTTCCTTTGTAATAAGAAATTTGGGGTGGGGGAAAAGGGAGCACGGCAGGGATTTTTGAAGGGGTTTAAGTGATCCTATTACTTCGAAAGATGTTTTACCTCATTCTGCAAAACAAGAGCAGGTCTCGAGGAACACAGAGATGTCTAACACCAAAACTAAAGTCTACATGTACAAAGGCACAGCAGAGAGATGGCAGACTTTTGGCAGACACTTCTCCTTCTGGACTTCCCCTCTCCTTCCCCTCTGCAACATGCTGGCCCTCAGGCTTCCCATGCAGTGGGAATTCCCAGGGCACAGGAGCGCAGGAGCTCCACACACCGTCCCATCCTTCAGACCCATCCCTGCTCTGACAGTGCCTCCATCACCCCCGAGTGAGTCGGAGCCACACCGGGTGTCCGGCAGCACAGAACTCCTGTGCCATCACCAAGGACTGCCCTGAGCACCAGCAGATAGTTTGCCAAGATGGTTTTGCTGCTCTGTAATTTTACAGCGTGTTATTTCATTTCTATAGGAAGGCTTCCCTTAACACAGAAAAAGTCTAAACTGCAGCCTGGAAGGAGCTTGCCTGCACATTCAGGAGAGGAAGATCTCCGCCACAGGCACCCCAGGCCAACATTTCTGAAGTAGTTTATGAAATCATGCCCAAAATGTACACAGAGAGAAGTTCAGAGCCTTTCAAACCATACTGTATTTCACCCCAACTTCACAGTTGTCCTCTTCCTGCAGTGTAATGGCCCAAGTTTCCCATCTTGCCAAAGGGTCTCTTCTCGTTCTGTGCAGTAAAGCCATGGGTTTCTGCCTAATAGGCCACTCAGGATCCGAAGAGCGAGAGCATTTCCAAAAAGTTCTGACATCCCTTCATTAAAATAGGTTGTGTCCCTGGCAGACTAAATGTTAACTTGAGAAGTCTAAGCAGATGCTGTAGAAGAAAGGCATTTTTTGGAGGCACATGGTGCTGTTGAGACCAACTGATCCTGTGACATTACAGGGAGACGATGCTGCGGCCGAGAGAAACGTCAGCTCCATTTCAGCCCCAAACAAGTTATAACCGCGTTGGCTCAGGCCATTTCTAAGGAATTAATAACCAGCCAGGGTTAGTAGCCTGAGGCAAAGTCAAGGATTAAGCACTATGAGGATAAACATGTACAGCAGCTTCAAATAATGTACTTGACTTCAGTTTAATCATTTTGTTTCGCTTTCGAAAAAACTTACGATCTCCAGACAGAAAATATAATTCAGATCAGCAAAAGAATATACACATACACACACACACTCCCCCCAGGCAAGAGCTGAAGAGATAAATGGGAACACTGGAGAAAGTAAACATTTCCCTCTTAGCAACACAACGAGAAAGCTTCCATGGGATACAGTTAAAACAAACGGGAACTCCAGAAAACAGGCACATACTCCCAAAGGAGGCTGCAGAAGAGCTGGAGAGGGACGTTCTGCAAGGGCGTGGAGTGACAGGATAAGGGGAAACGGCTTCAAACTGGAAGGGAATGGGGTTAGATTTGACATGAGTAAGAAATTCTTGGCTGTGAGGGTGCTGAGACACTGGCACAGGCTGCCCAGAGAAGCTGTGGCTGCCCCATCCTTGGAAGTGTCCAAGGCCAGGCTGGATGGGGCTCTGAGCAACCTGGTGTAGTGGAAGGTGTCCCTGCCCATGGCAGGGGATTGGAACAAGATGATCTTTAAAATCCCAACCCAAATCATTCTCTGATTCCATGAAAGAATAACCAAACTACATTAACAACTCTATGGAATAAGTGATCCCAAAGCTCAACATTTTCCCCCAAGGAGAATCATGGACCAACCTTCTACCAGAGCCTTCACCATCCAGAACTGCTCCCAAAACTGAGCTCATGCAGCAGACTGTTCATGCTCCTTTCTCCTGCACAGCTAGTAAACAATAAAAAAACATCTTTGCTATTTCTGTTGTTTGAAAGGACTACGTCATTCTTTTCTCTCAAATAAATCCACCTGAAAAACTTCAAACTAATCTGGAAATGGGTAGTCAGAACAAGACTCAGATTTCACTAACAGGTGAATTAAGAGCATCTTTAAGGCATTGCCAGGAGCTCTAAGTTTGCAAGAAAAGTTCTAGTAAAGAAACTAAACAACAAAACGTACACTCTGACTTTGAATAAAAATATCTCCTTGCATGATTCCAAGTCAGGAAGGAGTAACTGTAGGATAACGTGCTTCAGCATCTTTTTACTTGAGAACAAGCTGCTGCCCTAACTCAGAGAGCTTGGAAGGTTTACACTTATTTCCCTTCACAGACCAAGAGGAGAAAGAAGGCTCTTCTACCTGGGTGACTTTTTAACACCTCACATCCAAACACAGTGCGTGGCATTTGCTCTCCCGTCGAAGGTACTTTTTTCTCTCTCTTTTTTTAGTTTTTTGTAGCTTTTTTTAAGCAGGAAAAGGTCACTGTCTTACATCATTGAAGATGTTTAAAGGACATTGCGACATTCTGATGCTACTTAAAATGACTTTAAGACTCTTCTTTCTTAAACACGGTATAGAAAATTTACAGTCAGTAACTATGAAGATCCCAAGTTGAATCTTTCAGACAACACCTTTCACTTATTACAAAAATCTCTGGAGTCAGTTAAACATTACCATACAATGGAAGAGCTATTTATCTTTTTAATCGCTAATGTATATTGATAAGCTGATAGAAATGCATTTATTGTTATCAGTTTACCATTCAAATGTTTAAAAAGGTGGGGATTTTTAGACAGCTTTTCAATACTGCGAACACAATCTGATCTCAGTGAAGTCAGAGGCTGCTTTGTCATGGGCTGAATTAAAACCTCACTGTAAGCTTTTATGTGACCATTCTTTGTTCAGAAACATGACAGTTCCATCCTTGGAGATTGGTTTGACTGGAGTTGTTTCTAGTGCAAACACTCCTCCTGCGACCACTCGCCCCAAAAAGCCTGTCACTGCCTAGAACAGCATCATCCACCTCCCTGAGCACGAGCTTTCCAACACGGGGCTCAGGAGCTTTAGGCCACGTTCCTACAGGAGCTTCCCGTGGCTCCAGGGGGATAACATCCCTGAAGGCTCAGGCAGCATTCACGCATGAGTATCTCCCAGGCATGCTGGAAAGGTTAACATCTTGAGAACACACTTCCATCTGGGTGAAAGGAAGGAAACACGCACGGGGGAAAGGCAGACGAAACTTCTTGTGAGTTATTGAAGACAAAATGGAAAACTCCAACAGAAAAAAAGTGACATAAAACTTTAAGAGGCCTTACAGTCTAATATGGAAAAAAAAAATCAGAGTATTTTAGTAAAAGTTCCTCTCACAATTGCTGGTGATGAAGTATGAATGGGGGCAATTCCGAGCGCCGAGACATGTTTTCATTGCCTCTTACACAGGGTGTACTTGTGAATATTGAGCTATATTCTTGTAATGCTTTTCCACCTATAAATTCTACACTTAGTGCAGGGTTATCCATTTGGTGAATTGCAAAAGCACGTAATAAAATGCATTTCATCATGTATATGTGACAGCCTCACTTGCTATTAAAGTATCTTCCAAATACTATCGTGCTCTTGAAGAGCTCTAAAATAAACATCAAATCCCAACGACAAGTCAGAAACTCCTTCCTCCTGAACAATCGAGTATTCCCACAACTTTACCCCAATCTCAAAGCACTCACTTCGAGTCCAGCGTTCTGAGGGAATTATCTTATAAATTATCAGTGTCAGGTGCACCTTCTTTTCACCTCTGAGGAACAAGTGGGTCATCTCATTTTTCACTCCTTTAATAGAACAGTTTCTGTGCCATCAATCCACAAAGTTGGAAAAAAAACCAAACCAAACCAAACCAAACCAAACCCAACAAACCTGTACCAAGATCCAGGTTTCTACATGAAGTTTTATTTATTTCTGCCTTTCCTCCTGACTCCAAGGCACTAACCAGTCTCTGTGTTTCAGAGCAGAGGTTTGCTCATGCCAGCAGTTCAGGCAGTTTAGCCGCCTCAAAGCAAAGAGCAAAACCCACAAACTACCAAACAAACAAAAAGCCCCACGTTCTTCTCTTTGCAGGTCACCTGGTGTCTCCCCAGACACTTGAGTGCCAGCCCCTGGGGGGAACAGCTTGGCTCAAACCACTCTTACTATCCAGACCAAATCCAACATTTCACAAGTACTTATTTTTCTATCTTGCTGACATTTACATAGTCCTTGTGTCTGGCAATTCCAGAGAGCCAGGCACGAGCTGTGACCACCTTGGTGCAGTGCTGCATCCTTCCCCACAACTCATAAAACACCGATTTCTAGTTAGACAACGTGTCTGTCACATCAAAATACACTCCATCGTTGGAATTGTTACCCCAAAATCTCTCTCCTAAGCATCTCTGGCACGGAATTGGTGACATTAAACAGACGGAAGTGCTGCCTGCTAAAAGCAGCATCCATAATTAAGCAGGCAGAGCATATGAAGTGTGGGACAATAACAGGAAGGTGGGATTTCAGTCACCTCAGGTAAGGTTTCCACAGGTTAATGCAACCAGCTCCCATTTAACTGTCAAAGCTTCCTATAGACAATGGGAAGGAATAATGGCTTAAGAAAGCAATTACTCTAACTTATCTTCAATTCCTAATTTAATCAAGCTGAATCTCTTCCTGGGATTTATTTCTCCCCATTGATTGCAACAGAAACCTGAGAGAGGCGTAGCTCACATTTAGATGTTTAAAGGTTAGACATGTAAGAGGAAGTAAGATGGATCTTACCTTGAGCTACCATGTTTCATCCTACAGCCTGAGTCTCAGATTAGAGGTCTCCTCCACAGCAAGCTCAAGGGGTTTAGGAACGGTGAAAAAGCTGTTGCATGAAAACACACTGTGCATATGGCTAGGAAAAAACCAAGGACCTGATGCAGGATTCCTAAGCCTGGATGGTCATGGCTCCAGGAAAGAAAAGAACATTATGTGTCTGGTCAGCTTAGCTGGAGTCCAATCTTTCCTCCCTTAACGAAGAAGCCAAAAGAGCAGATGCAGAACAAGGAATGTCAAAGCATTTCCCTCATTGCTCTGCCAAGAAATGTCACACATTGCACACAACGTAACTGGACTAGTAGGGAACACCCTGGTGTGTGTTTACCCATCCCCTGCAGGATGTCCTGGCACCTGCCATCCTAGATTTTCATTAGCTGGAAATTCCAGGGAGACACAAGGCAAACCTTTGCATCGTTTGGGCAGCTAAGCACAGGAAAAGGTGGCCCAGAAAGGTTGTAGAATGCCCGTCCTTAGAGCCACTGGAAGCTGGGCTGGACTCTACCCTGAGCAACCTGAACTAACTGGACCTGCTATGAACGTGGGGTTGGACTGGAAGACTCCTGAATTCTACTTCAACTCCTTGTGTTCTGTGCCTGTCCTTGCAGCAAACAGCATGATGGAAAACCACCATCCACAGCCTGGTAAGGGAAGCAATCCCAGTAATACACCAGCCTGGCCTTGACAATTTTCACTCAGAGAGAAAAACCTCCCTTCACCCTGAAATAAACAAAAAAAAATTTGCAAAGAAATTGCAAAGCTACCACACTTTCGGCCAAGCTACCATTTTGATTATATTTTTGAAGGTGTAAACATCTTTTATTATTGAGTTTATAAACCTGAGTTTAGCACCTCTCCTCCTCCCCACCATCACACCACCCCCAGAAAAAAGGAAGAGTCATCACTACACACAGATCAACCACAAACAAAATCATTTAAAGAAACACTGAAAATTCATCTTTTATCATCTGTGCCACTTAGCAACACACAGTGCTGGATCCAACACATTTGCAAATCTGACACAGAGGAGCATCAGAATGGGGGAGAGAAGATCTCCTTTCCCATTCCAAAGCTTCCATAGCACCAGGGCTGCCCATTAATTTGGGAATATTGTCATGCTTACAGCAGAATCCACACATGATTTTTAAATTGGATACTCAAGTTCTGAGTAAAGTAAGGATTGGGGGGGGGGGNAAAGACAGAATTGGGGGGGGGGGGGGGGGGGTGTATGTGGCTGATAATTTCATCTTCTATAAATCAAAACCAGGTATTTCTGAGATATGGAAACTTTTGTTGAACTTCAAAATAAACGTTAACAGACTGCACACGAGAGATCACAAAACTGCAGCACGTCTGGGCTGGGCTCGAGGCCTCCTGCCTTCAGTGTTCCACCCCTGCAGTAAACCTATTTCAGCTTTAAAAAGCATTTAATATTTCAGCAGCATTACCTATACGAGCAATGCATTTGACTTTCAGTTCAATAAATGGCATGAGGTATGTAACTTTAATTCTTTTTAAAAATTGCAGGATTAGTTGACTACAGTACTTTGCGAGTCAGAACAAAAGAAATGAAGTATTAAATTTCATTAAATCCCTAATTTCAGTCAATAGTCTGGAAACTATTGTAGCTTTCCACTTTTCAGACATTCCTATTCATAACTCACCACTGGACACAACAAAACCAATGGTTTATTTACAAGCTGGAGGGCAGGTTCTGTGATTTGTGTGTACAAAACATTTAATTCAGGCTGCTCTCAAAGACAACTGTCTCCAGGATTTTTTTATCCCCTAAAAAAAAAGTCAGTAAAATGCACATTTAAGAATTTCTCTGGACAGACACAGGCACATTTATTGTGACAATATCATCTTAATTTTCAACCAGCCTTTTCCCAACTGGGGTATCTTTTATATCTCTCTGTCTTATCTTAGCTATTCTGGACAAAGAGAACTTCATAATTCATTTTTGGACTGCTTTTTCCCAGATTTTAAAATACAACATCTTGCCTGCAGATTCTGCATTTTAGAAAAAAAAAAAAAAGAATTTAAACCCAGTAGCCTGCTTTTATCTTTGCACATGGAGGGGACTCCAGGAAAGCGATGAAAGCTTGCCCATTCTAAAGGAAGAGGCAACACAGAGACCGGAACGTGAACAGGAAGTCAAAAAAATGGGAAAGAAAATCAGGGATGAAGATGACTGAGGGAGAACAGAAGGAAACATCACGATTGACAACTGTCAAGAAGTGAGCCACCAATTCAATCAGCTAAGCAGCTCCCCATGGGCAGGACAAGCTCCTCCAGAACACTTCATCAGCCTCCCTCGAATGTGACCGAACGCAGCTCGGAGCTCGTTGTTACCCTAAACCTCATCCTTGAATTGTTTCTCCTTTAAAATTCTGCTCTGCAAAGCAACAATCAGCACTGACTGGTGATCCGGGATAATTGGAAAAATCCATGAAAAGCAGACAAATCGTGGCTTCAATTCCCAGCCTGTCATAGGGTAGCAATTACCATGCTGAACGAGTGCTCAGATGATACACACGGCACCTTGTCACCAAAATCAGGAGCCGTGTTTGTTTCTGCTCAGACAGGGGGAGAAAGTCAGCCAGATGTCTGGAAAAACTTCCATTCTGCTACAAGTTGCAAAGATAAAGCTGAAAACATGAGCTTTGCCCAGGTAGAATGACTGGGGGGGGTCAACCATGCCCAGTGGGGCTTCAAGGGCTGCACAGAAAGTCCCTCCAAACCCAGCTATAGAGGAGAGGGAGGAAACTAATCCATTTTCAGAAGCTTCTTAAAAGGAGAATTCAATTTGTGAAGACTCTAATAGGAGATATGCATAATCTGTCAAACAAAACCTTGGTTCACTTTAATTAAAACCAAGGAAACTTCGCTTATTGATTTTTGGTACTTTGGGATTTGCAAATAATTTCAGTTCAAGTCAGAAAGGTGTGAGGACCACGGAACTCCTGGTCAGGTTTTGCTCCCACAGATACAGCCTCACCATCTCCACTCCCGCACACTTCTAAATGCCCTTTCACACCAAAAGAAGGGAATCTAAAAATCCGTAACATTCTTTCACTGCTGCTTAATCTACTTAATCAATATTTGCTTAAGCATAGAGGAAGAAACATCTGTCCTTTGTTTAGGGAGCTGATTCTTGGATTTCAATTATCAACAGATCTCTGCTGGTTAAAGAACTTGGAGAGGGTTTTAATACAGTGAGGCAATAACACAAGTCATAAACCAGAGAACCCAGCACTGTGCATTAGTTCCTTTCAAAGTAAACATAGAAATGGAATGATTTCTCTATAATGTCCCAGAGACTGCAAAAACAACGATAAAAGGGTAACTACCATAGTGATGTAAATGTTTTTATAGGATCCAATTAAGACACTGCAGAGTTGTTCTGCCTTTCAAGTTCTGCTCAGTACTTTATCCCTGTCTCACATCCTTCCCCCTCTCACTTCTAAAGAAAAATTCATATTAGTTGTTGTTATTCTTGACCTGAGAACCTCCATTTTCAGCTGAAGAGCTGAAGCTTTTTGAGGCAGGGCTTCAGTGAGGTATTTTCCACGCCCATCCTACCTTCAGACCATCCTCCTCTACAAGGGAAGAGACAGCGTGGTTGACTTTCCCGGTGTTCTGAGTCCAGGAGCTGGGATGCTGAGGAGGTTGTGGCTGGTCAGGGAGGCCAACCCTGTGCAGTTCTGTGCCCATCACAGCATGGCAAGTGGTTGCTGAGTTTGTATAAGGAGCAGCTGATTTTATTTGCTAGTAGGGGAAAACCCCAACTTCCATTCTCCACAGACCAACCAAGTTGTGGCATTACACCTGTCATTTTTATTACTTAAGTCCCTTCTCACCATAACCACTTGCTGCCCTATTTTTTATCTAGCAGGCACTTTTTTTTCCCTCCTGGATACACAAAACACTTCCCACAAAGGAAAATAATTTTCTTTTCCTTTCCTTAATTTCATTTCATACACTGGCTTTCTCCGAACTCCTCAAACTAAGTATTATCTCCAAAGTACACAGGTTTACTTATCATCTATCACTTCAGCCTGATGCCCTGAAACAACACATATACTGATAAATCTCCATAAAATGCAAATGGCCAACTGATTCATCGACTGACTGCGTGGCTTTGTTCGTGATTCTTTAACCAGCTCTCAATACAGCGGGCAGTGTCAAACAGTCCTTAGCAGTAATTTATTTTTCAGGGTGCTCGCTCCGTGTGACGCATACAAAAAGCTGGGATTCATTTGGAATATCCCATGTTCTGCGTAGCAAAACTACTGTAATAATCTCAAAAGGCATTTTTGGGTTTTTTTTCCCCAGCAATGCCTAATTATTTCAAGCTCACCGCACTGACTGCTCCCAGCTCTGTTATCCTCAACCTTCTTGCGTTCGCCTTCCCAAAAGCTGTTATACTTAGTTGGGTACTAAAGACAGTTTTGACTCGATAAAAACATTAAGGTTACTTTTGTCACTGCTCACCAAACTTGAAATGCTAATCCCTGTCGTTCCCTTTGCTTTCCTCCAACAGGATCAGCCCAGGATGCAGTCCTGAAAGTGACTGCCATAATTGCATGAAATGAACTAATTTCTCACCGAGCTGGTGTTATTTTGTCACCCAAACAAGTCCCTTACAACACAGAATAATTTTTCCACTTGGTAAAGCCTCGTATAGGTGTATTGACAGGCCCCTCATTGCTCTCTAATTGCCTTTGCTTCCTTCTTGCTATAAAGGCTGATCCCATTCAGTGCCCATCTCAGATCCACACCAAGTCTTTCCGTGGCACTGGGTAAAGCTCCTTTGCTTTCGGGGCTGCGAAATGAGGGTACAACACTCCAGGGCACACCCCTGTCTGTGTGTGCAGCACCTGCAGCCCTGCCTGTTTCGGAGCCGGCACTACTTGGATATTTGTGTTCTGCTTCAAAAAGCCTTTGCTTTTCTCCTTGAGGTTTGTTGGGGTGGTTTTTTAAACTCCTTTGCATTAATTTGTTTTGCTTTTAAAATGGAATGTAACAGCTGGTTAGTAGTTCATAGCTCATTTCTAGTTTATTCACCTTTTGTTGCTCTACATTTTAGTTCCCCTTATTTAAATGAGCATTATGTGCTGGGATTTCTGCATTAAATAAATGCTTTTCTGCTCAGTTTCACCTCTTACGAGCTACAAACCCATGAAATATGTTATAAACAAAGACCTACAACAGAACATCTAAAGCAGCACTTAGAAACCTAGTTTGCCAGTGATGGATTAGGGATTTACATTCCCAAACTACCAAATACAGTGGTCTCCTTGACCACCCAGCTCCAGTGATTTATACCCAGCGACAGATTAAGCAGTCTTCCTGGTTACATATCATTAGTGGAAATCAAAGTCATGTCAGATATTGATGGTAATACCTTTCAAAGGTACATTACTGGCCAAGCTTTATGAGTAGCTCTCCCATGAATTATTCAGCGAACAACGGCGCTTAAAATATATGCATATATATACTCTGGGATCCTTGGACTGTATTCATCACGGAGGATTTTAAAAGAATGGAAAACATACCCAAACTCAAGGCCAACCTGAACAGGGAAGCAGCAAGTTCAGGCCATCCAATTTATAGATTTACTACCGTAAGTGCATTACATTAAAATGCAAAGAGATATCCCAACTGCAAACCCAAACCCTCCTGAATATCTGAATTCTGGCATTTCGTAAGCACTCCTTTTCTTCGTGTGATGCAAACCCACTGGAATCAGCCACCAAAATCAAAAAGCAAACTTTTAAACTTCCATGTAAAGGCATTAAGTCGTTCTGGGTTACGTTACGGTACGTTATCAATACGCTATTGATTAAAACTAATCTATTATAGGCATAGAGTCAGCCAGTGTTGACGCTTATTTTAAAATCGAGAAGTGATGAAAGCAATTTTCGTAGCCCATTTTAAACTTTCACTCCAAACATGTAGGTTAATGGAAGTTAATATAAACAGCACGGAACAGAAGGACTCAAATCTGATGAGGAACAATCAGAATAATTTGGTCTGCCAGCTGAAAGGATACACATGCACCACTAAATTGAACTTTGTTTATGCATTTTGATTTTCAAGCCTTCTCCAGGATGATTACCCTATCTCCAGTTCTATCGGGGGGAAAACGCCTCCCCCCTTTCTGAATCTGCTTTGAAACCAACTTTTTAAATACTGTTTTTACAGTCCGAGGTATGTCACACTATTTGGCTCCTAGAAACATCTGCAAAGGAAATGTACCTCACCAGCTCCTGACTTTCCCTGCTACTTATTCTTTTTATAGTCTACAATTTGTTTTTGTCATTTTGGGACGTAAACAAGATTAGGGGAAGCCCCTTTCTGTTCCTCCTCTCGTTTACCTTGCAGAAAAGGGATGATAATTGCAGGGCCAAACCATTTATGCAGCTGCAAGTTGTACTCCCGGGCACTTCAAAAGAGTTCTTGACCAAGAAGAACCCTCAGCTGCTTTATAAAAACGAGGATGTTCGCTACTGATGGAATTAAACTGGAGCAATACCTGAGCAGAGGTGCACAGTAAACGATGGGATTTAATACAGCAAATAAAGAGAGGCTTTTGCTTGCATTTTGCTTGTGTTTCTACAAGAAAAGCTGTGGCGCTTTCTTCCCTTAAGCGCTTGTTTCATTTCTGTACACAAATTACATCCACTCTGCCAGACACCATTTATAATGGCAGACAATCAGATCAGACACGACACTCAAGGGTTTTTATAAACTTCACATTAAAAAAGCAGCATGTCAGTAGATTTGGCTACCACGGCTTTCCCCCGTCATTTAATTCCCATTTGTCTTAAACCGGTAGTTGGCTTAAACATCGCTGTATGGAGTCACCCACACTGCACATGGAATAGAACCAGCCTCGGATCTTAGGGAGTCCCTTTGGAAAATCTACTTTCGAGCCACTTTTGAAGTCCATTTCAAACTTCCCAAAGAAAAATGGTGAAAACCTCAGTTCCATGCATTTATTTTGACACAGTGCTGAGGGCACCAAGGGGTTTGTCACATGAGCTGATTGGCTTCACTGTGGTGAAAAAAATCACAGCACTTGATAGCACAGAACTATCAAAAGTTACTTCATTACCAGACATGAAAATTGTTCTTCAGATATAGACTAAAATCCACTGTGCTTGGGCAATTCCATTTTGCACATTAACATTAATATAAAACAAATTATGCTGGGAAAATAATTATATTATTCAGTCATTTTTTAAACAGTTCCCTTTCTCAGTCTTCATGTTGAGCCTCCTCTCAACCACGTTTTTTATTAAGAAAATGGATACCTAATCTAATAATACCCGGACACGAGCGACTTCACGGATTGGGAAAGTTAAAACTAGAAGAATTAGATCGCTCATAAATCAGAGCTCCTCTATTGCCATCAGGAAAGGATTGTGGAAATTTCCAGCCCTATCAAGCACTGCCCTGAAAGAAACCAGACCTTTGAAGTGACTGGCACAGCCTGCCCTTGAAACCACGGGGAAGAAGAATTCTTTTCAGACAGGGAAAGACATGTTGGGTTTGTGTGGACAGGTTTTGGTGTGGGGGGGGGGATACACGTGGCAAAACATATGAATTAAAACCTAGCAGACTTCCTTGATTTTAGTCTTTATCTTGGATGGATGTGGCGTGCAAATCTGCAGTCCGAGGTCTCTAACACAATTTCTTTCTCTTCTGGCACTTGTTTTATCAGGTTTACAATTCTTCTATTATAACCCAATAGTCTGCATCCAGCAGAGAATCCATCAGTTAAGGAGATGCAAATCCCTCTAATACACTTTATCACTGGGATGTGGAAACTCAGTCTTATCTTACTCAGCCTCAGAATCACAGAATAACAATACAATTCCAAACATGGCTCCTGACACAGATACCAAAAAGCCAGTGAAGCACAGGCTTCTAGAAATTGAGAGTTGTTAGGTTACTTTGCCACTGTCCAAATCAATCCACATACCAAAGGACATAAGGCTTGCATTTTCCCTCATCATAAGCACATTTTGGGAGCTGGTCAGCTCTTAAAAGTTTGGGGTGGGTTATTTTTTCCTCTTTCCTAATTATGTGATTCTGTCAATCACATCAAATTCATTCAAAATAAAGAAATAGTGTCATTAGTAATCACTGACTGATCACAGCCACATCAAGCTCCAGGAACAGTGTCTGACAACTCCCAGGGGACACAAGTGGCGCCAGTTCAGAACTTGCCACGTTAAGAAGTCCCTTCGTTGAGCTGTTCTGCTGATAAAGAACTGAAAGGTGCACAGAAATAAGGGCAGGCGTTTGCAGCAGCTGCCTATTCACCTTGTCTGAGAATACCTCTGCATGGAGAGGGCAGTGCTGGGAACAGCTCTCCTTGATCCAGAATGGTCCCAGTACAAGGACCAGCAGCACTTCACTCTTTGACCAGGCAACAATTTACCATCTCTGTGAATTGCTGGCAGTTCTGCCCATGGCCTGCTGCATTTACACACCCTCTCCCACTTGGGTTGAACACCACAGGCTCAGTCACAGTATTTAGTACATCCAGGTATGCACATATATGGAGATATAAATACATCCTCAGTTGTCTCACAACCAAGACAAACCCAATTACTCTTTAAGAAAAATACTCCTCAGAAATATCCATTGACTTCCTAAACTCAGCTGATATAGGAAAGTCTTCAAAACTCTAATAAAATTGCATAAATTTATACAACAGAAGAAGGTTTAGGGATGATGTAATTGCAGCCTTCCAGTATCTGAAGGGAGACTACAAGAAAAATGTAAAGGGACGGTTTACAAAAACATGGAGATACAGGACAAGGGGCAATGGATTCACACTGAAAGTATGTTTAGATTAAGTATCAGGAGAAATTCTTTCTTGTGAAGGTGGTGAGGCTCTGGCACAGATTGCCCAGAGAAGTTGTGTATTCCCCATCCCTGGAAGTGTCCAAGACCAGGCTGGGTGAAGCTCTGAGCAACGTGGGGTAGTGGAAGGTGTCTCTGGCCATGGCAGGGGATTTGGAACTAGATTAACTTTAGGATCCCTTCCAACCCAGACCATCTGCTGAGAGGAAAAAGTGGGTGCTAAAGCAGCAGGGTCCCACAGGGGAGGATGTGAGAGTATCACAGGAACAACTTGGGCTGGGGGAGAAGGACAGTGTGAACACAAGAAACGAGGGGCACCACTTACCTCTCAAGCACTACATTAGTGTTCTGAGGAAGAAAAGGAAACTTTACACTGGGCCAAGTCAATGAGAGAGCTAAAAAGAAACAGGATGTAATATATCCTACAAGGCTCAAAAAGTAATGCAGGAGAATAAAGGAGCCTCTTCTTTCCCCTCAAAGCAACAATGACAAAATATTTAAACCTGATTAGAGTGGCCTATTCTTCATCAGCATTAGAATAAAGACAACGTTGCATTCCTACAACTTTCAGATTGAAAGGAACAGAGTCTGCTAAATATCAAACATTAAGATAAAAAGGTTTGGGAAAATTACTCAAAAAGCGAACAGTGCACCCTTCAGAGGCACAAGCAATGGCTCTTAATTTTCAAGAATACAAATATTTGTTTGTTATTCCCCTGATACAGTGCAAGAGAACAAGCCCTGACAGAACAGCATTTATTTTGCTGACCATCAGGTTTCCAAATTCTTCTCCTACAATTAATTCCAGTGGATTGAAAAGGAAATACTACACGGTCATGCCAATAGCATGCAAAGGCTGTGACACATCCCCAGGTAACCAAGGCCTTCCCAGCACTGACAATATTCTTCCATCCAGCAGCATCAGCACACTCGGCTGAGGAGAGGCTCTGACCCCACTCTTCATCTAAATTAGTTTTGTATCAACACTTCCTACTTTCCTGCTGTCAACTACCCCAGTGATGAATTGATAATGCATTTTGATGAAGGACAAAATATATATGCAACAAAAAAATATTGATCTTGCTCACATACTTCGTGATAGACTTTTTCATTGTTTTTACTCAGTTTGGAAACTTACGTGAGCCATTAGCTGGATTTCCATTTCCAGAGTGAATTCATGGTTCACACAAACGGTGTTTCAGAATCAGGGGGTTGCTGAGGGTGCACACAAAAGTGCTTTGCTTGAGTTTGGGGGGATTTGGGGGGCCTTTTAAAAGAAAACTGACACAGTGATGATGTAAAGTCATCCGCAGCTTCTCATCTGTGCACAGCGCGCACCATTCTCTGCAAAAAGCACAACAGTGCAGGTGTGTAATAAGATCCTATAAAGGAGAAGGATTCTTGCTCATAAATTGAAGTGCTCATGCAGCTGCTCAGTCCTGTTGAATTCTGGTACAAACAGGCCACGTAAGACCAAACCACCAAGGCCTATTCCAAGAGGAATCCGTGTAAGTCACCAAGAGATCCATATTTCCTTTTTTAATTTCAAAAGTTTCATTATCTAGAGGAAGAGCCCCAATATGTTTTTAATATCTCTGTGACCATTCCACATGTGAAAAAGCTTTTATTACTAACTACCAAGGAAGAAGCACGTGAACCACAGCACTCTTGGCTCGCCCTCTCCGCCACGAAGGACAGGGCGTTTCTTCCATCAGCAATGCTAATTTATTCCTCCAGCTCTCTATTTTCCAGCTTCTGGGAGGCTTTGAACCACTGGGCTGAGTCGTGGACAAAGGAATGGCCTGGCCAGAATGAAAGGCTTGGGGGAGCAGTGGCCATTTATTGATCCCGCTTTCACTGATCTCCCTCCCGGCAGTGAGGCGAGGCCGGCGCGCACCATGGCTGGATGCTGACGGCGGGAAGGGCTTTGCCATCAGATGTCTCCAAGAATCTTCCTATTAGCAGGACTCAAGGAGGCCTTTGTCATCTCAAATATGCTCAGCTGCCTCACGGCACGGCAGAGCGGTGTAAGAACCATTTAAAGATGTGTCTGACATCATTAATCTATTTGGCCCCTGACCCACCGAGCTGAACTGTAACTATGGAGACTAAAGCCTGACCTTACAACGCTGAGAAACTTTAAAGCTTCGTAGTATTTTGGGTCACATTGCTAGGCTGGACAAAGGAATAAAGGAGAAATGTGACAGTTTCCTGGGAATTAAGGTCAGCAGGTCAATTGCCCTAAAGCTTTATTGTTATATGATAAGCAAGGCTGGCTGAAATAATTTTTCAGCGATTAGAATTAAAAAACAAAACAAAACAAAACATGACAACAAAAACTAGAGTTTTGTTGGCTGAAAGAGAAAATTGGTCTCTGTAAAAGCAATATATAGTCCATTATGGAGCAAAATTACTCAACAGTCATCCCTGTGCCATTTACAGCACAAACACCGGAAAAAATGGACAGTAGGCATCAATTTCATATCCTCAGATTGGGTTCATTGTTAATTCAAGCTTTTGGGGGTGTGTGAAAAGTATTTATTAATGTGTTTCTGGGATTGCATTTGCTAAAGCTCTCAGTGTTTTCCATCCTCCCTCCTCAAATGATTCATGGAAGTAAGTGGGAATAAGCAGCCTGAATACACTGATTTGGAACATCTGTGTAAAAGCAGCAAATGTCTTGGGCTGAGAATAAATCCAGGAGAGGAACTTGCCCTAACTAACTGCTATGACAAATACCAACCCAAATATTTACAGTCTATAAAATTAGGCTTATTAACACAGTTTATATGATTGTGCAGTGTGAAGGAGTGTTCACTTTCATCATGCGTCAGCAAAATTCACAGGCGTCTCCATTGTAAAGTCATTTATAATTTAGTCAACTAAATTAATTCTACACCAGAATTAACTAATTTACCACCATATTTTTTAAGCCTAAAACTTTTCAGACTTTAGGTATTCCAGCCTATATATAGGACCACATAACCTCCAACACCAGCTAAAACCAGACAGATACAAAAGATCTAAGTTGTGTATTGATTTATAGCATTGGGGTTTTTGGACTTCTCACGTCATTGCTGAAAAACAATTGTAATGTAAAAATGCAGCACAGAATGTGCATAACAGGCCAGTCTAACTGAGCATATTGCCCTCGAAAGTATAAAATTTGTGAAGGGAAAAGTGTGAAAGGGAAAGTTTGTGAAGCAGTGTCTTCTTTCACGGCAGGTACATTAAATATGTATCACCTTAGTGGGTTTGGGGTTCTCCATGATTTTATTTTATTTCATTACCTAATAACTACCATGCCCCGTGAAGTGGATGCTGAAAGAGTGGTGCTTGATCATTAATAAAGATGCAGAAGTACCAGTTCAAGCTTCCAAGACATTCCTGTGACTATTAAAGAACACAACAGTAACATTCCAGTCCTTTTTGCTTTCCTCTTTTTCTAGCTGGATCTGAGGAACAGAATTCCACAGAACTGGCTTCAAAAGGTCTGCAGACTGCCAGCCTGACAAGAAAGGACGGCAGAAATGATGCCAGAGTGGGGATGCTGCCAGTAAAGAATTCAAATGGCCCGCTGGTCGAGTGCAATGTGGAGTGATCACTGCTGCAGCTGGATCCAGCCAGGGGAAAAAATGTTCATGGCTCTAGAAAAGCACAGGAAATCTCGACAGAAGGGATTAAAAACCTAGCAAATCTGTCTCAGTGCAGGCAAACAGAGGAATGTAATTAATATATGTATGCAACAGCAAGGTAAGGGGGATTTCCCTGCAGCCATCAGAACCCAGAACGTGTCGGAATTCTTATCGGCAGACTACTCGTCTCGGGGAGAATGTCCAAAGCCACTGATGCCAAGGAAATCCCAAATTGGAGCAGGTTGGAATAGTGAGGGCAGTTTGGAGGGCAAGCATGCCACAGTTAATATTGAAGATACACAGTGGAGCTCATTTCACCTTGGAAGATGGGATGCCTTTTGAAGCCAGGCCTGTGACAGCTGTGATACCAAAAAACAGTGTCGAGAGGTTATTCGGGCTCCATTATCCAAAAGGTCACACTAAATGTCATGATGGCACACCAGGTTATGTTCATCCTCTCTCAACCTGACACCAGATATTTAAGAGGCAAAATGCATTGGCTCTTTATAAGCTATCCTTTTGGAATCACTGTATTTTAATGCTATTTTAAAAACAATCACAAACTTGCCAACTTACCGTGCAAACCCCCAGCGCAGAAGTTTGGCACAGAAGGGGGGCATTCCCAGGTGCCACACTCCCACTGCCCACTCATGAACATATAATTCCTCTGGGAGCCAAAAGAGCCCCTGAAAAACTCCTAAAACCCCACCAGTTATTCCTTTCTATACAAGTGAATCCCATCTGAAGTCCTACATTGAAGTAGTACTGAGTTGGCACAGAAATGGATAAAAGCCAGGAAATTCTACGTTTAAGCTGACTCTCCATCCTTAGCACACCCCATTGTCCTTTATCCCTAAAATTTAATTAAACCCCAGGCCTGACCAGTTGTAATAAGTAGTACAGAAAACTGATTATCAGAATTGCTTTCCTCTGACCGTCTATTGTGCTGCACTTCCTCTCTGTAAAATACAAAAGACTCTATGTACATTTTTCTTTCTCTGTGAAAAGAGGGTTGGGAGGAAAAAAAAAATCCAGTCTGAACTTTTATTTAGTTGCCAATTGTGCTGTGCAATGAAACTGAGCATTTTCTTTTAAAAGCTGATTCAAATTCAGTACTTAATCATGCCATAGCAGACTAAGAGCAGCAACAAATTATGGTACAATTACGTTAGAAATTCTTTTACAGGATTTTGTTTTCCGTCACTTCTAATCTTTCAATAGCTGCCGGTTCCAGTGTTGATATTTCCCTAACAACATTTGTGCCTGAAACTCGCTGCTCTGAGCAGAAACATTTGGGATGTAAGGGAAATATGTACACGTGTGCAGAGCACAGACAGGGAGAAAAGTAGTCACAGTCAATTATTAAAAAAATTCTAGAAGCCATAAAATATTTCCTTTATTCTTCTAAATGCTTTTTTTCCCTTATTCTAGCAGATTATTTACCCCTGTACTCCTATCCAATTTGTTTTCTCTGTTGCAGATCACTGCAATATACGATTACACAGTAATTGTTTTAAAATTTTAAAAGGCGTATGCTATGAACTCCACTCCAAATAACAGCCCCAAAACACAGGCCTTAAGTGCCTACATTAAAGCAGACTCACCACTAACTATGTGGATGACTAAGCCATGCATAAAGAGGTAAAAGAGCTGCCAGGCCACGGGACACACAAATTGAGAGCAAAGAGGTTTGAAAAGTCCTCTTTGTCTGCAGCGCTCTCCCTCTTAACCCAGAAAAAGTCAGATGATTTGGAGATATCAAGTAACATCTGTTTTCTAAACAACACACCAATGCCTGCAAAATTTACAACACCCACTTATGAGACAGTCCCAAAAAGACTCAGCTCAGCCTGCAAATCCAAAAACTTTACAGGAACCTCACTTAGCAATTTGAAAAGGTGCCTATAATCCAGGCAGAGTATCCCAGCACATGAGATAAAGAACCCATATAAAGCTAGCTATGGCATTACATAGATATTCAACGGAATTTGAATTTAAATAGGTTAAAACTGGTAAGCTTGGGGAGCTTCAAGGAGGAAAGGCACAACCCCTGGCAGGGCAGCGACAGGCCTGTTGTGGCGATGCCTCATGGTTACTGCTGTGAACGACTCCTGGGTTGGCTCCACGGCTGCTCCGCTCCCTCCCACCAACTCTGCCTCCTGCCACAAACACAGCCACGTGTCTGCCCAGCAGAATGGCACAGCCACACCGTGTCCGCCTGGCTCTCTGGCCCCACAGCTGGAAACATGCCCTGCTAGCACAGAGAAGAGCCCAATCCACCTTTGGATGAGAAGGCAGGTGGATTTCAGAGCTGGCTACATAGATTAATCATAGAACATGCTGAGCTGGAGGGGACCCATCAGGACCATGGAGTCCAACACCTGGGCCTGCAAAGGACACCCCAGGAATCCCACCATGTGCCTGAGAGCATTGTCCAAACACTCTCTGAAGGCAGACAGGCTTGGTGCTTTGACCATTTCTCTGGGGAGCCTCTTCCAGTGCCCAGCCACGCTCTGGCTGAACAGCCTTTTCCTGATACGCAGCGTAAACCTTCTCTGGCTCAGCTTCATGCCGTTCCCTGGAGTGCTGTCACTGGTCATGAGGATGAAGAGATGGCCCCTCCCAGCCCTTGGCAGGCACCCAGTGCTCAGGGGACTCCCCAGTAAGCCCTGCACATTTCAGCAATAGTTAGATGAGGCTGTTTCTACTTGAAACCTTAACTAACGCAAGCACCACATGGCAAGAGGGCAAAGGGTTGCTACAGTCGTGACAAAGTGAACAGCTGCCACACAATTTGATGAAAGTGCCAGTTTCCATGCCAATACCACAATCCTTTCAGTGAGGCATTTGGCCAACATATTAAAATCCTTAAGACCATTGGGAAAACAACAAAGTAATTCCCCAGTAACAGCCCTAGCATGTTATGGCTATTAAAAATACAGTAGATGCAGCATTACAGGCTAGAGAAAGAGCTGAGTATTCCTTAGTTTCAGAAACTAAAAAGCAAAGAAGAAAACTGTTTTTGTAGGAATACGGCGGGTGACACGAACCATAAGAAGTTTGACAGCTGCATATGCCAAACTCGCACGTTCACCGAGAACAAGCCCGTACGAGACCTCTGAGGCAGAAGTTCACAGATGTAGAGTCAAAGTGGGCTTTGAGCAGCGCTGGTGGGTGGAAAACCATAACCAGCAGGCAGCAGGGCTCTGCAGTTGTTTTGCAGGCAGCTCAGAATGGTGAAGTAAATAAACAAATAAGTGAAAGGGAGCCAGCAGCAATTTGTGATGTGCAGTGCGACTGGCTGTCATTCAGAGCTGCCTCATCTGTGCTCCCAGCGGATGGATTCTTCTTGAAACCGCTCCACAAACACAGAGAGTTTCCATTAAATCTGTGGAGACTAAACAGAGCCCCTAATGAGGCTTAAAACTTGCCTTTTCCCCTCTCTGAAACGCAGACCTGCAGTACTGTTAAAGCTGACCACAAAAGCCCACCGCTACTCCAGATTGCCGGACCCAACCAGCACGGCGCAGCAGAACGGGATGGTCCCGCAGGCACCAGTACTTGTATGGATCCAAAATGAGCTGGATGGAAAAGCAGCACCAGCAGAAAGTATTTTATTCTGGGCGGGAGGAAATGTGCATTTCTGGCAGCTGAGCTAACCAAAGGGCTGGCCAAGCACATGCTGATGCAGAAGCGGAGATGGGGCTGCCCTTCGCGGCAGCAGCCAGCCAGATGTATTGTGCAAAGCCATTTTTAGATGATCTTGCCTGGAGGATCAGGGACCTGAACTCAATAACCTGAATCCCTTCTGTTGTGTGCTTCCAGGCTCCACTGCGAGCACAGAGCACAGAGCTGACCTGGCACAGGCCCGAAATGATTGTGGCTGAACAATCCACAGCAATCACGACTTGCTCGCTAAAGAATTTACAATTGCAATCAGAGCCTCTCTGTATCCCCTGGGAAAAATGATCAAGGAGGAATGAAACAGGCTTTGTTATATCCACGAACAATAACGTAAAATAACATCAACTAGAAATAAAGACAAATGCTAGGCAGGCTAACAACAAATGGAGTTTTCATTTCTCACTGGGGTTATTTTTAGAGGCGTTCATATTTAAATATGAAGGTAATTTCCCAGTGCAGCTGTTAACAGCTCTTCCTGAGCTTCTCTTGGAGTTTGGGTGTTGCATCTGCTGGCATTTGCAAGGCAAACTTCTGGGTTTAGTGCTTTACAACTACAAAAGCAAATGTTTCAAGCATTACTTACAAAAATCATACCATACTTTGCATCTCAGGGGGTACTACGGTCAATTTATTTGTAAAGGGTTTGAGATTTTATGTACAAAACTCTGCTGCTGTTCTAACAAGCATCTTGCGTGGCTTTTCATCTATCGAAAGGCACGCTGAGGTACATATCAGGTGAGCAACACCTATAAATAATGTGCTAGTTTCAGCACGGCTGGGCCTTTGAGAAATGCATGATTTTAAGGAACCGTTGCTAAGGTCAAGAACTACTCCAGTTTTAATGAGGGACTCGGTCTGCTTCTCCCATTCAAATGAAGGGGTTTTTTGGTTTTTTTTTGTCAATAAATAGATACTAAATATTTCTCACATGTTACAGTATCTGAGAGGCTGCTTATGTGGAAAGAAACATATTAATGTTTTAGTTAGGACTGGGAACGCACCATAGTTGTTACAGGCCATGGGTCCAACTAGCCCTGTCACACCACCAGAGAGTTTTTGCTTTCCCAGCAATGTGCAAAACTGAGTTTTGTACCCACAAGTTTTGTCATAATACCTGAAGATTAGAAACTGATTTATATTCTGGTTTTACAACCCATCCAGACTACCAGCAAAGAAACGAAAAGCCAAATCACCTAAGAGCATATATCACTGCTCTCTCTATCCCATGGCATCACTTCCATTGTAATGACTGCACCACAGGCCTTGTGCTTTCCCTGCTTGGTTGGCAGAGCAAGGCCTGCCTTTGACCTTCGCTCCAACTCCTCCCCAAAGGGAATGAAGATGAAGCCTCTGGCATCGATGCCACAAGCTTCAGTGGAGAGCTGTGGGTGGAAGAGCAGTGGGAGAGCAACTGTGAAGCAGCTTCAAAAATCTTTTTCCCCACCAATGAGTTGGATACAAAGCTACTGCAGTGCAGACCCCTCTTAGGGGAGACAAAAACATGCTCAGCTCTGTATGTGAAAGGCAGTAGTTTGTTTTTCTTACTGTTAAGGTGAGAGGAGAAACAAGGAACTCAAAGAAAACACAAGACCTTGAGGAAAGTGTTCATCTACAGCACAGCTGCTGTACTTCAGAATTTCCATCCTGCCTTCTGCAATCTCTTACTCCTGTGAACCACCCCGGGTCAGCCTCTCTTCTTCACTAATGAAGTTTGCACCACCTCAGACACGTCAGCTCTCTTACGTGCTGCCCATCACGCACAGCCACATCCAGCCCGAGGTGAGCCAAAATGCCTTTGTTTTGCCGAGTCACAGAGCTGAAGGTTTTATGGGTTCCTACAGGTTATTTCTCTTCAGGATTCCCACCACTTCCCCCAAGGCCCTGGGATTGGCAGCAGCAATTAGTGAGCGTTCACAAAAGGCCAAAGAACAAAAACTTTGAGGAAGGAGATTAAAGATGGATTAAGGAAGGGAAAAAAAAAAAAAGAAAAGAAAATGCAGAACACTGCTCCAGATAGTAAGTTTGAAATGAATTTCAGATCCCGTTTCCCATGAAAATTCAGCCTCTTACCACTTCAAGGAACTCCATCCTCAGTAGCAGCAAGGCATGCCCATTAAATAATGCATGCCCATCACTTGTTCAAAGTAATTCCCAGATCTCAGGCCTTCTCCTCACTTCCCTGCTTCCCAGTGGCTCTGGGCAGACACCTGGCAGGGCAGAGCTGCCCTCCACTCATCACTGCTCCCAATCCTTCTCTCCAGGTGTTGCAGCTGGGACATGGGTGAAAACCAGAGAGGGATCGCTCTAGGAGCTCCTGGGAAACCCTCCAGCACCAATGCGCTTCTGAGACTCAAAGGAAACAGAACACCTTTGCTGAGCATTCCAGCGCTTTAGGAATGAGATCTACTTTGCGTTCGAGGTAAACTCTAGACAAAATTTCACTGGTAAAGAGGAAAATCAGCATTAATAATGTATAACTAAGAAAAGCAAATGTGAAAAAACACACATATGTCTTTACAACTGCTTTTTTTTTCCTGTTTAGCTTCAAGGATCCTCCCGCAGCACACTCAGCCAGCAGATGCTGAAGACACGGCAGCTTCCACACCAATTCACACAGATGGTGCTGGTGGGGTTGACTCTAGTACAAAAGCAACTAGTCTTCCCAACTGAGATAAAGTTTCTGCATGTAGGTCCTTCCCTGAGTCAGAGTCCCATCAAATGTAACTACACGGCCAGGGAAATTTCAAAATTCCTGTTAACTCACTTTTAATGACCATATCAACTCTCAACTTTGTGCCAGCATCATTAACTGCTGTTAAGCAAAGCCATTCCTGAAACGCCCTCTCTTGCAGAACAGACGAAGCCAGAATAATCAGCCCTCCTTACGACTAAACAAATCTGTTCAGACAATGTAAACTTGGTCCTTCCTGAGAATAAACACTTTGGAGTTATTCATATATTCAACACTGGCACAGCGTTTCGTAATTTCCAACCCAGGTATTACACAAGCAAATCAGTAAAGGCACAGACTTGGGCTCATGGCTGGATGTTAACCCAGGCTAGACACAAACAGCCAGGGTGGTGCATTCTGGCCAAAATAATGTGGTAATGCTCTGATTTGCCTGCAAAGCAGGGGGTGTGCATTTTTTTGGAGATTACAGAACACCACCTGATGCCTTCAGCAGCACCATATCCCCATACAGTCACTTTGAGTTTATACAGAATGCTAAGTATTCAAATTGAGGAACTCATACATTATACAACTGCACAGAACTTGGCCACTGTAATTTGACCAGATCAGAACAAAGTGAAACCGCTCATGTAAGAGGAGAAGCAAAGAAAATAGGAAACTCTCTGACACGTAAAAGCAGGGGAGCAAAGGGAAAGGACGACGAGGGAGAGAAGGAGTTCAGCAGGAACAGCTTCTCCCAGCAGATGATCAATGCACAAAGAGCTGGAATGTAAACGCTCCCGTGTGGGTTGATGTGCAGAGGAGCAGCTATTGGGCACCATGGGAGGAGCAGAGGAGCTGGGTGAGAGGCAGGGCATATGCAGAAAGCCTGGCAGAGACAGGCTGGCAACGCTGAGAGGGAAGACAGAGGCGGAAAATCCTCCGGGGCTATCAGGAAGTAAAAACAAAGAGAAAGGACCAGAAGAGCCATTTTCATGGGCTGAAAATACTCTTGAGAGAAAGCATGTGACTGTCAAGCTTTCAATATAAACCTGTGAAATACTGAGATTTATGAAAACCACATATGGAAATGTAACAAGAAACATGAATTTTCCCCCACTAATGCCTGCTCAAGATCTAAACAGGCAACAGCAGGAGCAGCAAAGAGTTCCTACACCAACAGGCAAAACAGGAACATGGACACAAAGGACTTCTCCACCCCAAGCTCCTTCTTAGCAAGCCCCAAATCACCACTGTCCTGCAAATCCCTCAGTCCTCGAAGGCCGGCTCTGGGCAGTTGTTGCATAAACAGCAATTAAAGCTCCAAGAAAGAGCCCAAGACCAAAATTGCACCACAATTTTTTTTCCCCCTGCTGTTTCAGAAGGTTTAGGTTTTTTATTTGTTTAAGTATGTCTGTACTACTGGAACCCTTTTTATAGAGGCAGGTGTAAAAACGCATTTACCACTTTGTTCGTCTCCGTATAGGCTGCATCCATAAAAATGTGAATTTGCAAATGTAAGAACTACCCTGAGGGCAGAACAGCAGTTTTTTCCCCTTTACAGGATCCTTCCTCACACACACTACACATTACTAACAATCGCAGGGAAGGTTTTCAAGGTTGTTTTGGCGGAACACTATTTTTTCCTTCCTTTAACACACTTTCAAAGCCACGTCAAGCGTACGGAAAGTCTATTCTGTTCTGACAGTACCGCTTACTTTGTCAAGTAAGCAAGGAAAAGCTCCACGTTCCTCAAAGCTGTGAAGGAGTTTGCTCTGTTTCTCCTAAAAATGTTCTCGTGGTGGCTTCAGGGTTTGACATCTAACAAATAGAGGAAATTGTCTTCTAAATACAAAAATCAACCCTAAGCACCAGGAGCAAACTTTCTTGGTATGAACTTTGTGTAGTCAGCTTTCCTTACCCACTTCAGTATGTTCTGGAAATAATAAAAAATAAATACCTTACTCAAAGGCTTTGCAATTTCAAGTACCCCATTAAGTTAGTTCATTTTGCTATCCATAGCACATGATCTCACAAGCAAAGCTGTTTATTTGCCTTAGGGAAAACAGAGATATGGTTGCATCATGGGTGTTTCTGAGTTGACAGGGCTTTTCCCTGGGGCTGTTTAGGAGAGTTGGAAAGAAGAACAGGGAGAAAGCACGGAAAGAAGGGAGAGGAATGGCAGAAAATACAGGTGCAATGGTCTAACCTCCTGGCCTTTACAGACAGACAAAATAACCACGATTACAACTATTATCTCTCACATTCCTCTGGCAGGGGAAAAGAAAGGAGCACTCTTAAGCCCGCCTAATTTTAAACAAGTATTTCATTTTAGACTCTTCATACCTTTTTAGCTCTACTAAGGACTGTCCTGTGTGATTACATTCTCATTTTCGTTGCATTTGATACAGAGCTGCTGCACCACCTTGCACATACACAATGCTGAAAGCTGAATTTGACAGGCATTTATGTTCGGAAGAAAGAGATCCAAAATTGGATTCTAATTTTGAAATGGTTCAGATCATTTAAAGATTAAACTCTAATACAAAATGCAATATGTGTTTGCTGAGAAACTGGACTTAGTCAATATCAGGAAACCTAACAGGACATGTATGATACTGGAGTTCATATATTATGGTGTCCTCTTTCCTTAGATGTCTCTACAAATCAGCCAATGCCGAGCTTGGATTTGGGACAGCTTGCTTTGAAAAATCAATATAACCTGATAAAAGCCTAAAGCTGAAACCCACTAACATTCAGTTCAGCTTATTCCATTGAATACCAAACTATTACTCTCAGCTTCATCTGACAGAAATCTGTCCTTGAGAAGCTCAAAGAAGGAGGGCTTTGGTTTTGGTGCTTGAGGACAGTTCTCTCCCTCTGCATGGAGGATGAGTGATCCCAGGTTCAATTTCACTGCCCAGTCAATGTGTTAGGTTTCTCATCATTTCCTAAATGTCCTGCCCAGAAAAGTTTCTGACTGGAACTGGATCTATATCAGGACAAAGGGCATCCAGAACTCCTGTCAAGTCACAGAGGGAGTCATTCAGGTCAACCTTTGGCTGAGGGAGTTCCCAGAACTTTGATTCTTATCATACCATCAGGATGCTCAGGAAAAAGAAACAAACATCATCATTATCCCATTGACCTAATATCACCTTTTAAGTGTGTGTTATAAACATGCATTAACATTCTGTGAAACACATTATGTAGTGTGAATACTCTGAATTTCCCACCCAACACCTTTCAAACTCCCTCAGCCCACAAAGCCTTAACAAGATTGCCATGTCTTCCGAAAGGTAATTTCCCTATAGGTCTGACAAGAACTTTAATCTCAGTGTCATGAGCATTAATTAATTCTATAAACAAAATACAGGTAAAAGAATATTTTAACTTGGAAATTCAATTAAAATATCTCATTATATTCTGAGGCTTTAGCACATCTGTGTTAAATATTCATATTTTTATTCCCCACATATGGGTAACTCCATCCGTATTAACAGAGTGTTCTCCGTTCTCCTGGAATTTAAGAGGCCTTCAACTTCTACATTTTAAGAAGATGGAGAACGTGGTCAAGCTCTCCACATACAACAGGTTTGTTGTGGAGAGTATTTTAAAGGCTACCCACATCCTTAAGAAGTATATTTAGGGAGTTTACATAAAAGAACGCAGTCAAAAATCTGCTTGCAACAGCACATTAAAGACCTTTTGGTGTTCCAGAGCAGCTGTGACCTGGTAAAATCTAATTATTTCTCACGTGCCCTTTGGAATTCTCTGGGAATACATACCGCAATTTCTAACTGATGCCATAAGCGTTGGGCTAGCCCTGGAATTAAGCTGAGAGATAGACCATATACATCTTTTATGAGTATCCCACAGATCTATGTTAAGGCTTAGCAACGTGGCACAGCGACGTAACCCTGGGATCTGTTAACTAACACAGCTAAGCCAGGCATGAGAAATCCCAAATACACAACATTTTTGTAAAAACACTCCTATAATCTTTAAGGAATCCCCAGGATATCTGCAGCATTTCAAAACAGCTCCTGCATTTCCACAGCTCGCCGTTCTGCCCGACACGGTAAGACAGGAGCATGCTGTAGTACCAGTCTTACCCATGTTTGTATAATACATGTACATGTGTGCCCACAGCACACACGTAACATGTTCTATATACATTAAGACATATATAAAATACAGCTGATTACACTGAGCTGGTTAGGGCACAGCTCGCTGCCAGGACTATCAATACAGACAACTGTACCTTAACCTGAAGTCAATTCATTACTAGTTCTTACTCTCCTCGGGGAAAGATTAGAATTGAAGTGACAGAGAAAAAAAAATCCTTTTCCCTCCTTGTCAAGGAAAATCAATCCAGAACTATTTTTTTCGAATTCGTTGAACGAAGACAGCACGTATATAACATTTCAAACACCTAAATACCAAATAGACCAAGCGGCATTCCAAAATTTAATAACATTCCTCTTGGGAAAGGATGAGGTTTGATACTTTCTGGGTTGTCTGCCTGCATTTGGTTTTGCCAAAAGACAAACAGCAGGAACTGAAGTATTCAGACTTTACACTGAAAACACAACTATTTGGCAATTTCCATTGGATTCATGGAAGTCAAGCCCTCTTGGAGCTTAGCAGAGCTTGGCCTTGTCATCTTCTGATAGCAGGAAAAAGCGCAACTGGAGGATCAGTGGGATCAGGAGAGAGTTTTTGGGAGCCTCCTGTTTGGGAGCCTCCTGTTCCTCGGACATCAGCACTGGCCAAAACGCAGCCAGGGGTGGCCACGATCACTGCCAAAGAGGATGCTCGTGATGACAGCAGCCGTTTGCCATGAGGGAAATCCCATTTCCATGGGAAATCTGGAGAGAACCCAATGGAAGCACCAACTGCATCTCCCAAAGCCAGCACGACTCATGTGCTTGTGAGCTATGGATACTGGGAAGCAGGGAACAAACACCTGGGGAAGGTGTTCTCCAGGCTGCTCTGTGACTAACATACATTTCTGGCTGCAGTGGAAGGGCAGAAAGTTGGGTTTCCATGGAAAAGTGTTTAGGGATGGCAGCCCTGGCAGGCCTCAATCCCCTGCACCCCAGTACAACAGAGTTATTTCCTGGACTGAGCACGGAACCAGGCAGCTCTTAAACCCTCACTGATCCCAAAATGGATCAAAGGTTGTCACCTTGGGGAAATCTCTGGGAAAAATATCCCAAGGGCACCGTGGCCTGTAACACCTCACACCGGGCAGGGAGACACCGGAGCAGCGACCACATTCACGGCCATCAGGGGCTGAGGGAATGTACAGATACACTAGTGTTAACTTAATTGTTAAATGTACGGAGACATTTGCATTCATTTAATTGTTAAACGTACAGATACGTTTGTGTTTGTTTAATTGCTGATTAATTTATTGCCACACTTCTTTCAAGCGCCTTCATGCAACCCGTGACCTGCCCTTGGGCTCGCTGGGCCCACAGCCCGGCCATGAGGGGTGGGTGGGCACGGGCCGGGGTGGGGGTCACCTGTGGGGTGAAGGGGCGGCGCGGCCAACGGCGGCACCACCAAGAAAAAAAAC